>JAIEZT010001214.1:5319541-5329541 GCA_019594935.1 Periophthalmus modestus | reverse complement strand
GCTTTCTCAAGCCATTGGTAGGATTTCTTGATATCAGCCACTTCACTTATGTTCCGGTGGTACAGCCCATGCAGGGGCTTGTCCTTCCATGATGGTTCCTCCAGCTCCACTGTCTGAGACATTCGCTGAGCACGTCATCTGTTGGGGCCTTGTCTTGCCTAAATAATAAATAAATAAATAAGTAAAAAATAAATAAATATAAATATAAATAAATAAATAAATATATCTATATATATCTATATCTATCTATATATCTATACATATATATATATATCTATATATCTATATATCTATCTATATATCTATATATCTATATATCTATATCTCTATATATATATATATATATATATATATCACATCTATACATATACACATATATACATATATATATATATATATATATATATATATATATATATATATATATATATATATATATATATATATATATATATATATATATATATATATATATATATATATATATATACATGTCAAATTTTAGAACCCATTGTAGCCCATGTGTCAAAAAGTTTACCCACCGCTGATCTAGTTTGTCAGCAAAGCTATACAGATCTTTAAATAGCCTATATTAAACTATTTTCAATCTACCTATGTTATAATGTTGCTTCCTCGTCAAAAACATACCTGGAGCTGTGTTTTATTTCATTCATACACAGATCTTGCATATTTAGGTTGAATTCTTCTTTGAAATTAAAAATACCCTGTTCCACCTTGTGATGTCATGCAATGCAGGAAGTGCTCCACTGTGTTTTTAAACTCCATACACCTCCACTAGAATAATTTGGATGATTTCAGCCCTGGGATTGTCCATCTCTACTGAACAGGTAAAAAGGTAGCTAATAAAGTAGCTGAAAACTAAAGCGTCATGACATCACAAAGGTGGAACAGAGCATTTTGAGATTTGAAGATGTAGATGGACTAATAATAAAGTTTTACCCAGCCATGTGTGAATGAAACAAAACACAACTCCAGTTACAACATGATAACGTGGCTTAAACCTCACAAGAGTAAAATGTTGTGTAATATAGGACCTTGGATTCACAATGTATTTCTTAAAACACAACATCTTAATGCAAGTAATTATGGATAAAAGGATGCATTAGCTAAACTCTCCCCTTGTCTCTCTATGTAATGTAATAACAAAACAGGGACCAACAAGATCGCCCCCCAAGACTGAACCAATCCCATCGCAGGAAGCAGAGTTACCTGATACAGCATGCACATACATTATATTGCATTAGCTCATAGCCACAAAGAAAAATAGCTTCAATAGTTTCAACCATCACTAAAAGAAACAGCAAATACTGAATTTTGAACCAAGCTGCAACTTTCTGAAACTATCATAGCTTTTTAATAGCTTGAAATATGTATTCGATTTATGATCTGTCAAATTACACTGACAAAATCAATCTTTGCCATTCTCTAATTTAAGAAAAGTCACAAAAATAAAAAGTTCATTGTGTACCTCCAGAGTGAATGAGTGTATAATGGTCAGCTATTACCGCTCAGGGCGCTAACAGCCTTTTACAAGACGGCTCCTCATTCATCTTTCCATTACTGAAACTTCTTGGTCTTTTCTTTTCAGCCTCTGCAAATGTCTTCGGTGCACTGAAGTAAAAGCTGTCAGACACACATTTATTACCACAGGAAAAGATTTTGAGAGAAAATGGGGGTAAAAAGCCAAAAAGGTTTCAGATATAGCCTCTAAGAACTAGATTATGCCCTACATGTTAGATTGCGTTTGTGCATATAGATTAAAGGGGACATATTATGTACTATCGACTGAGCTTTTAACCGTGCTATAATGATGTTAGTTCCTCATTAGCTTACTCAGGTGGTATTTCAACTGGCTCCAGCCTCAGTGTCAGCGTCACTACTTCCTGTCCAATTGTATCTCTATGAAGTTTTTGCACAATCACGCTAAAATGAATAAAAAGTTTAAGATCAGACAGTGGACGGAGAACTGCAGGTGGATGTCACTGACAACATGTTAAAAACTACACAAATCAAATGAATACTTCACCAGAGGACACTTCTGTGTTTAGAAAGAGGGATGTTAGTGTCTCAATGCTAATGCTAATGCTAATTTTGAGGCATAATAAATATTAAGACAACACTACAAATTGAAGTGTTCTATAGCCATGTCCCAAGTCAACGGCTGCACTCTTCGTCGGCGGCATTTAAAGGGCAGTTGCGTAACTTCTGATGCGACAAGGCATGTCCCATTTCATGCACCCCACGAATGCGGCGAAAATGTGGCCCCTGTCTCCATGGAGATCGGCCGTGAACGAAGGGTGCATCTGAGCAGACTTTGTGGCCTCCGATATCCCATCATGCACCGCACAGCGCTGGTCAGATGTTCAAAAAAAAAAAAAAAATACATTGAGCGAAAAACTCAGCGGAGAAAATAAGTACAGACTTTTAACTTTATGAACTCATTACAAACATAACTGTAAATGTAACATAAGGCCATAACACTGACAAAACTGATAAAGAAGTTTGTTATTAACTGTGTAAGCCTCGGAGATTTGAGCTAAAAGACTGGCAATCTGCAGCTAACGCAGTGAACAGTCTGCTCAAACTTTCATATTTAGACAGATGATCAACAAACACTAAACCTGTTTTTACTGTTAGGAGCATAGAAGCCCATGGAGTAATTCATAAAGCTGCGAGGAGGAAATGGCCATGTTTTCATGGACATATGACTAAACACTTGGCCAGTGGAGTTTGGAGGTCGGAAAACACAAAGGCACAGTTTAATTATGTCAAACAAAGTTATATTTAGTTGCAAATTACGCAGTATAATGTATGTATTTAATTCTGTGATTTATCTACTTTTTATAATCCCTGAATGTTTCTAAATGAAAGGGTAAAGAACACTGTGAAGAACACATCTGACGTAGATACTAGAGACCTGTGTCTGTTACACACATCACACCTAATTGTATAATGGTGAGGAAACTGTTTAAAATGTTTGATATTAATTTTCTTTTCTTGTCTGCAGCCTTCTGTATATAAGACTGATACGCTGTATGAAATGGGTCAAATGCAGATCACAATTATGTGAACCTAATTTTACACTGGAGAGGTGCTGACCTGCTGCCATTACACACTACTGCCACTCATGAGGTATGGTACGGGATGCATCTGTAGTAATATTCACGAGCGCAGCAAAATGAATCATGATCAGATTACAGATCAGATCACAATTTAAATGGTGAAAATAAGTGTTTCTCAGTTGTGTATTATTGCTGACTTCATTTAGCAGTTTGTATTATGTAAATGTCCAGTGGATATGAATAATATTTTTGAACCCAATTTCAGCCTAACCTGTAATAGTTTTGTAACTTTCTCAGTGTTACAGTTTTGACCCTACAGGACTTTCAACTGACCAAACATAACGCCCATAATCCCACTGCGCAGTGGACAGAGCTAGCTGAGTCCTCCTTGACAAACATACTGACATACTGAGTGGTCTAAGTGCGTTGGGTCATGTCTCCACTGTCCCCCGTCCAGAGTCACAGAGGAGGAGGTGGTCCTGCAGAAGACCTGTGGGGCATCTCTGGTTCCATCAAGGCCCATTATGCGTGCTGCTGTCCCTTATGTGCTCTAATAGTGCAGTGTGTGCGTAAAGTTTAGGTTTAACTTATAATTTCTTACAGAAGTAAAAAAATATTTCACCTAAATGCAGAGTAGAGGTAGTTTCTTTTAATCTTAGCTGAAGCTTTATCATTGAGGAAGTGGACCATGGTGATGTTCCAGTTACAGAAAATAGATTTGTACTTCACATTTGAAGTGTGTGACAAGAAGCAGAAGACCAAAATACAATTTGTCCTTGATGACCACGAGATAATTTTATTTTAATGATGTTTCTGTCTATACTGACTTTTGATTCACTGTGAGATGTGACAGCTATTTGTCTCTTTTGATAACAACTAATTAATTTATATGTACTGAAAATGTGTAAGCAGTAGTAATCTACCTGGTCACATTTTACAAAGATAATGAGTTTGCTTTGTTTGACTGTCACATGATTCAATAAAAAGGGAACACAGTCTGAGAGTGTACTGACATACAACCATATGTTTGTTTTTTCGTACAAACTTTATATTGAGCGTAATGTTTAATGTTTAACTATTCACATTATTGACAAGGTATTTCCGCTAGTTCCTTCTGATTGTATAATAAACCATCTTTACTCACAGACAGATCTTTCTTCATAAACTGACCTAATGCACCTTTATCATTTATGTATTTCCTTGTCAGTATCAAAATCCTACTTTAAGAATTCAAATGATTTAGTTGAAACTTTAAGATCATCTAGGATATTTTATATACAAGAACATTGTCAAACTGGTCATATTTACAGAAGTTACACTAGTTTCAAGTTTTGTGTTTTTAGTCATATTTACTGTATTTGTTACAATATATTGGCTCATGGTCTGACTATTTTATCACTAGAATGTAATCTTTTTAATTGATCCATGTGCGTAATATGCGTGGTGCATGTGGTTAGCATTTGCAGCGTGTCTCTGGGTGACGGGAGTGGCTACATGGGCTAGACCTGTCTGGTATGGTCTTTTAAGCTCGGGACCTCTTGAGGATTCTGCACAGTATCTTTGTTGTTCCTAATACTGCACTTTTCTGGACTTAGATGTCTGATGTTTTTCCTGGGATTTGCTGTAGCCACTCCTCTAGTGCTCTGATGACCACAGGCACCATTGATGCCTTCACCTTCCAGGCCTTCTCCAGCTCTTCTTTTAGCCCCTAGTATTTCTCTAGTTTCTCATGTTCCTTTTTCCTGAGGTTCCCATCACTTGTGACTGCAACCTGCACCACAACAGCTTTGCTATGGTGTTTATCCACCACCACAATGTCTGGTTGGTCTATCACCATTCTGTAAGTCCGTATCTGGAAGTCCCACAGGACCTGGTTTCAAATCCCCACTCTAGGGAGTAATGAGCAATTACCATCAGCCCTTGTGGGTCCTTGGGCAAGACCCTTCATGTTGCTGCCTACCTCATACAATGATGAGTGTGAATCAAACTTACAAGATGCCGGCTCAGACATTGCCCGGCCAAATGGTCTGCGTAGGGTGTTAGAGAACCAGAGCACCTTGATAGAAAATGGGCTATATGTATGTATTTAATAAAAGTGAGTGTTAGCTTTGAGACACAGTGAGCTAGCATGCATTTTTGTGTAATCCTGTATTGTCCAGCATTTGGAGAGTGCTTAGAAAATTCCCCTTTTCACTTACCCCCTATCCCTGCCCACTGCTCTGTACTTACTGACGATTACACCAGGTCATACATGTGCAGTTAAAAAATGCCACAAAGGCATTTTTCACCAATGAAAATGGTGGAAATAAAAATGCTTGCTAAGGTGAAAGTCAGATCTGCAGTTTTGAACAGGAAGTCAATGGATCTGTTTGTAACACTAAGCATTTTAAGTCAATACTGCCAAATACAAAATGTAAAAACATCCTATGTATGCCATAATTTAATACTAAATACCAGAAAAAAAAAAAAAAAAAATACTGTAGACTAAAATAAAAGCATGTTTTTCCACTTTGGTTGTGTTTATTGCACTGAAAATACATTTCTACATCTATACATTTTTTCTGTGAGCCAGCTTGAATCTCCACAAACTTAGCCTCCATCTGCTTGTTTCCATGGAAATGCTGTTCCTTTGGCTATAATCTTCCACAGTATGGCATAAAACTGATCTGTCTCCATGGAGAATGATTTCAACTTTCCATTTCCATTAAATCATACTGGTGACATGCCACCTCCAAAAGGTTACATATTGTACCTTTAAAGGAGGATGTGTGTTGCTCTATATGATACTGTATACATATAAACATTTCCTCTGCTTGTGTGGAGGTCATAGGGGTAACACGAATCCATAATGAACTCATCATGTGTGTTAGCAGGTGCATCCCTCTCTGCATCTTGAATGGCTGTGTGGCCTGGGCCTTGGGAGCTTGCATAAATATAGAAAAACACACCAGTCTCTAGGCATGGTTACTATATTATGGATAGAATATAGAATAAACTAGAATCATCCAGGTTTGAACCACTGTGCTGGCTGGGATTTATGATTTGAGAAAATGGCTTGAAGTGCATTGCAACTATTTAACTTGTGATAAGATGTGATGGAGCAGAATCATGGTGTTATGTTGTTTTTTTGTTTTTGCTAACTAGAAACCAACTGGCATAGCTATATTTGAATACTTTAGTGTGAACAGGACACTGCACACTTATGACACCTCTCTTATGTGTCACGGTTTTATTTAGGTCACAACGAGTAAGTAGTTCAAGTGTTCATTGTCTAGCCCTAGTAGCAGGTAAAGGCTGAGGAATCCAGAGGTGCAGGTAGCTGTTGGGCTGTCTAGCAGGCAGGTAGACAGACAGGTAGGAAGGGGATGGACAGGCAGGCAGGACAGGCAGGCGGGACAGGCAGGCAGGTAGGTAGGGGACGGACAGGCAGGCAGGACAGGCAGGTGGGACAGGGGGGCGGGATAGGCAGGCGGGCTGGACTGGCAGGTAGGTAGGGCATGGACAGGCAGGCGGGACAGGCAGGAGGGATAGGCAGGGAGGTAGATAGGTAGGTAGGGGATGGATGGGCAGGCAGGACAGGCAGGTAGGTAGGTAGGGGACGGACAGGCAGGCGGGACAGGCAGGCGGGACAGACAGGCGGGGCAAGCAGGTGGTACAGGCAGGCAGGTAACTTTCAAAAATAACGGCAGAGGCACTGGAGTAGTATCAACGACAAACTGGCCAGGAGTAGATGAAAAATCAGGCTTCTTAAACTGCAGGTAAAGGAAATTGGATCCAGGTGTGCCAGTTGTCAGACCAGGTAAGCCGACGCCCAGGTGGGAGAAGAGACAGACAACACAGAAGAGAGGGGGTGACAACAGGGAAAACAGCAGAAGGAAAGACCCCGACATTATGAGTTGCAGTGAAATAGGATTGTGGATAAGATCACAATTTCTAATCATCAAAATCATCTACCTACGTATCGGCCCAACAATTCCTGGCAGAGTTAATCAATCAATTGCTCTGGTTTCTGGAATCGGAAAAGAGACATATTGGTAGATCTCTATCACTAACCTCTCTGAAAGTGGCAGAGTGCAGATTGTCCTTGAGCAAGACTTTCAGAGATGCTGTATATTGGTGTAAAAATGAATACAGCAAAACCAAAACATAAAAAATATTAACCGTATTGAATAGACTTGAATCATATGAAGAGTTCAACAGCAAAAACAGCATCTGTTTTGAAAAATTGCCAAAAAGTTGTTTTTTTTTTGTTCCCATGTTATAAAAATATTATCAATGATATTAATGTACAGTGGGTTTTATCGAGAATGGATGGAATAACATGATAGCAGTAAAATACATTTGACTTTTGAGAATATTACTTTACTATGAGTAAACTACAAACCTCTGATGACTTTTTCAAATGGCACTTATCTGGTTTTGCAAATTAATTCTTCAAATATACCAAATAACAGTTTGTTTGGCTGGTTTACTTAGTCCCACCTTCAATTTACATTACTTCAGAGTAGTAAAACAGAAACGATAAGATGGCTTTGTTAAGAGAAAATGAGACAAAACAGGGGCTTACAAGTGCTTAATATAATACAATGCCTGGGCAAAAAAAAAAAAAAAAAAAGTCACCACCTGGATTTAACTAAGCAAATAGGTAGGAGTCTCCAGTTGGTCAGGTCTAGGTTCAGCAACAGTTTTTGTTCCAAGAATGAGGTCAGCTGACACCTGAATATACTGAATGACCAAGTTATTTCATCAATGGATTTTCTCTTCCCTGATGATATATTCCAAGATGATAATCCCAAGATTCATTGGGCTCAAATTGTGAAAGCGTGGTTCAGGAGCATGAGACATCATTTTCACACATGGATTGGCCTCCACAGAGTCCGGACCTTAACCCCATTGAGAATCTTTGGGATGTGCTGGAGAAGCTTTGTGCAGCATCAGACTCGACCATCATCACTGCAAGATCTTGGTGAAAAATTAATGCAACACTGGATGGAGATAAATCTTGTGAGACTGCAGAAGCTTATCGAAACAATGCCACAGTGAATGTGTGCCGTAATCAAAGCTAAAGGCAGTCCAGCCAAATATTAGTGTGTTGAGTGTGTTACCTCTTTTTTTTAGGTGGCGACTTTTTTTTTGGCCAGGCAGTGTACTAATACAAAATAAACCAAAAGTTGAGTTTCCATCAAATGTTTAGTAACTCCTCAGTTTGGGTACCTTGAGTTTGCTTCTGAGAATTCATTTTCATAATCTAGACCCAAGTGAAGTGTGGGTGAACACTAGTCTGAGTGTACTTAAAACAGCTCAGAATGACTAAGGTGATGTCTCAGTTTAGACACTACATCAGCTCTTTACATACGTCAGCACAGCATAAGCTCTACAAAACAAGTAATGTCTAAAACTACTAAAGAGGACTGCAGACTTTTATCATTTTGCAAGTTTTTTCATTCCTCAACACCTCAAATACCTTGAAAAACATGAATTTCACTTCATGTATTTATTTGTTTTAATTAGCACAGTGCATATTAATATATGTGTCTTCAAGCAGCTTCAACATAAATTTGCCGGAGTTTGCACAATAGCTACATTTCATTTGTTCAAAGGTAAAAACATGAAAAAAAAACATGATCCAGAGGTTAAAGTTTTGAATCTCGCTCTTGGCATAAAAACCATCATTGACAGAGTGGTCAGATCCACTGACCCACAGGTTGACGGTGCAATTCCAGCTCCCACAAATGAATGCTGTCAAGTCCTTGGGCAAGACACTTCATCCAGCTTGCCCCCAGTGTCTGTGTGCACCTGTGTATGAATGTGTGTGTGAATGCCAGAGTGGTTTCTTGATATAAAGCGCTCTGAGTGTCTTGAAGGTGGAAACTTCAAGGCACTGTATAAAAATGTGACCATTTACCATTTTAAACCAAACAGACATCATACACATGACATGACACACACATCCGAGACATTACAAAGAAAATAAAAGAAGACTATTTACATTAAGAGCTTCAGTCAGGAAGTTAAAAGAGGCCAAGAAAAAAGCATAAGATCTATGGCTGTGCGACTGGTTCATTTTCAAGATATTTTTAGCTTAAAAAGGAAAAAAAGCTATTTTTTTGAAGGTTGAGTAGTTGCCACAGTTTTCTTATGTGCTCAGAAAAATTGTTGTGCTGGATTCAGGCCGGTGAAAATGTCTGCGTCATAGGCATCTGTTTTGCATGATAAGTGTATGTAGACGCTAGGACTGTCAAGATAATTACTATGTCATTCAATATATGGAAGCTGGAACAGTCATTTTTGCAGGTCAGTATTTATCATGTGCACATTTTCTTTGCACTAATGGGAACATTTGAGTTGTTTTTCTGTTCTGCAGTGAGATTTCAGTTGTAGAGGTTTGAATTGAAACACATATACACATATATAGAAACATGTTAACTACTAAAGTGTTGTCTTCTGTTATTTATTTATGCAGCTCTTATTTTTTTAAATAATTTCATACATTTAAAATAATTTTGAGAGGTTTCAGTATTATCGTTTATCAGCTATATTTACTTCAACAATATATAGCACTTCTAAATTTGTTATTGTGACAGGCCTAGTAGATGCACAACTAGGCACAGCACATTTCAGTCATTTGTCAGATTTTGCAATGCTTCAGCGTGTTTCAAGCATCTACTGTCAAATGCAAAGGCGTCCAACTAAAGGCATTTCACGATTTTTATGCCACAGTCTGAATGTAGCATCACTGTGAGTATAGTCAAAAACATTTTTTTTATCTGTCCACTGGACAAAAAAGTTGCGGGAGTGAAGATGTTTTGCTGCTCATCCAAGCTGCTTCTTCAGGGTGTGAGAGCACCCATTAGGGGCATGAAAAAAGCTGCTAGTAGGACAGTTCAGACGTAGTGTAGCTCACTAGACCTAGCCTA
>JAIEZT010001214.1:5249541-5314541 GCA_019594935.1 Periophthalmus modestus | reverse complement strand
ACTTGGAAATACGACAGGGAGGGTCTAAGGCTCTGGGGCAGTTTTTGCTGGTTGAGTGTTGGGTACATAGACTGTTTAAACAACTGGACTGAGGGATTGTGACGTCACCCGTAGCGTTCGGCTCCAGTCAAATGAAGCTCATTGAGGCTCGCAGTTATAGGGACGAATTTGGTGCCAAGTTCCATATTTGAAATTCCCACCAGGAGTATCATAGCAAATGAAGAGCGAATTTGGAGCGAGGCTGTTGAAGGTAACGCCCCTTTTCGCCCACACTGCTGATTTAGCAATGTTGTCAATCAAACTTGTTGCTGATGCTAGCTGGAGCGACCTCAAGGAAAGAAGCCACCTCATTTGTCTGTTATTAATGCTCATATCTTGATTTACAGACAAAATAGTCAAATAAAAATATCAGAATCATGTAAGGCGGGTCAGTACAGACATTTTAAGACTGAATGACGAGACTAAGAGAGGGGAAACAGTTTTTCAATGTAAAGTGAACTGGAGCCAGAGTTGATGGAGCTGGAAGCGCGCCCATGCTCACTTCCTATTTGGAACGTGGCGGCTAGCAGATTAGCTATGTCCATTTATACATACAGTCTATTGTTGGTCTTTCATTGACAATGGCTGACTTAGGTTTGACTTTAGATTAAAGCAGCAATTTTGTGAAGCCTTGCCACGCAAATGTTGTTATGATTTTGAGCTATACAAAAATACATTTATGAAAGACTCTGTTTGGAAATGCATGCAGTTGTAGTTAGCACAGTTTGAAAAATTATGATCATTATTTATAATTTTAAAAACTCTACAGGTGACTTCCAATCTGTTACATAGCTATCTGGGAAAAATTCAAGTGAATAACTTTTAAAGTGCACACTGCTCACAGTGAGGACACAGTAATGAATGAAGCATACGAGACCAGGTATTTTTATGATGAGGGAAGATTAAAAGGTCAGAGAAGTCAATTTTTGATAAGAGTCTTTTCACGAATTTATGCAGCAAACTTTAATAACAAGCGCTGAATTCTACAACTGAAAAATTTATTCGCAGTAGACCTATGACAACTCTTCTAGTTCTATAAAGAGCGTTAGATTTTTAGAGTTTCTGTTCAGTTCATCATTGCAGATGTATATGAATGAATGAATGAATTTATTTTATCATTGTGCCTTCCATACAAATACGCCGAGTCCTTTAATGGACTTATAAGACACCATTAAAAAAATACAATAACATACAATATACCGCGGCCCGGCACCAGGTAAGCGGAAGAAAATGGATGGATGGATGTTTCTAAGGCCAGGGGAAGAGTTCCTTGTTGTAAAAATGTTATAAGAGAACCAGTGATGGGGCAATTTTTAAAGCCACATCAAACACCCCCACATTTGACCAGTCACCCTTCTGAATTGTGAGATTAGAAGTATAATTTAGCAGGGGCCTTTGCTATCCAAGTACTTGTCTTTGAACTGCTGCCATGTGAAGGTCCGACTCTGCAACTTCAATATGCAATAGAAAGAAAGCATATGCCAAATCCACAGACAATATAGACTTTATATTAACCATAAAGCATGTCATTTCTCTTTATGGCGGCCCTGTATTGGCACATTATAGTCTCCGCTCCTTTATGTTGACTTAACCCAACTCTCTGCAGTCGATATGAACATAACTCCGCACACATCCAAATGTATCAAGCCGTCCTCTGTTTTCACCTGCTTCCAGATGAGATTTTTTTTATTACTGCATCTTATATTGCGAATAGGTGATTTAGTTTCATTGGCAGCGTATATTGCCAGCGCAGCCCAGCAGCAATCATATTATATGAAAAGGGTGATGAGGTTAGGTAGGTGCATGGGGAAATGCTCACTTCACAAATCAGCACCAAACAAAAGACGCTCATTTATCTCCGAGAGCTAAGTGAAAAACTCTGGCAAAGGTTACGCCGCTGTTTGGTTTGCAAAATCATATCTTTCCCACATCACAGAAATGTGTATTAAAGAATGGAATATTTCAGTGGAAGCGGAGATCACTACCAGGCAGCTGACTTGTTACCCCATTAGCGAGCGTACCATTCTACACAGTTAAAATCTGATATCATCTAGTTCTGGAGAAAAGATAACTCCCACACAGGGTTACTCTCAGCCATGGGAGACTTTCAAACAGATTGCATACATCTTACTGTTTCATTTAATTAAGCCTAATTTCAAGTACAGCAGGGTTAGCAGTTTGTCTTTTGCAGTGTTATGCTACTATCTTAAAGGGCCTATACTTCGCTACTTTCTGATCTAAAAAACATACCTAGTTTTATTTTGTTTCATTCGCATGTGAAACACACTAATCCTGCATATTTACGTTGTGTTCTTCTCTCAAACAGAAAACACTCTGTTCCACCTTGTGATGTCACGTGGTGTCTACTGTGTTTTTAAACTTCATACACCTTCACTAGAATCAACTGGATGATGCCAGCCCTGGAATTGCCGATCTCTACTGAACAAAAGGTAAAAGGTAGCATTTAACTTGAAAACTATCACTTCATGACATCATAAGGTGGAACAGAGCATTTTGAGCTTTGGAGATGTAGACAGAGTAATAATGCAGGATTGCTCAAACATGTGTGAGTGAAACAAAATACAACTCCAGGTATGTTTTTGAGGAGGAAACAGCATTATACCATGACTTAAAGCTCAGAAGAATCCATTTTGGCTACTATAGAACCTTTAATTGATATATATATTTACATGGCCCTTCTCATTACTGACAAATTCAGTCCTAAATTGGACCTTTTCTGAAAGGTTTGGTAACTTCTGGTACAGTACATTTAGGGTTTAAATGTTTATTAATGCGTGTTCTCCCTGTTAACATAAACAAAAAAACAAATCAATAAATACAATAAAATCAGTATTGGGCCTTTCCGTAAGTATCAAAATTGAGAAACTACTCACTTATTCAGATGCACACCAAAATCTGATTATAAATTGATTTCTTGACCTTTTAGATTACATAAAAGAAATCTGATCTGATGTGAGTGATCAGAGGGACAATGATCCGAAAGAAATCAGATCATTTTGCTGTTTTCATGTCATTTTAATAGAGTTATAACAGCAACAATTTGGTATTAATTATGGTAAATGGTCACATTGTTATATATAGTTCTTTTCCACCTTCGAGGCATTCAAAACGCTTTACATCAAGGAACCACTCACCAATGCATTGACACGCTGGTGTATACACACATTGGGGGCAAGGTGAGTTTTAAGAGTCTTGCCCAAAGACACAACGACAACATTCATCTGTGGGAGCTGGAGCCAACCTGTGGGTCAGTGTATCTGGCCACTCAACCAATGATGTTTATATCCAGAGTGAGATTCAAACCATCAACTTTGGCATCAGTGGACAAACTACAAATTGAGCTATTGTCGTCCCCTAGTCACGTTACCACAGCCACTGATACATCCCTTGGACCTCGTTAAGTCTGACCTGGATCTATCTGGCGTCTTCTTTATCTGCGGTCTCTGATCTGTGCCCCTACCGTTATAACAACTGCAGCTAATATAACAGTCACATGTCATTTCTTGGATCTCACCAAACAGTTACATCATCATTACATCATTACATCATTAGATCTTGGATTCACAATATATATATTTTTTTATCTGTCTTTCGTAAAGTGTCAGACAACAAAAGCTTAGAAGTACTTCAGAAATGCCCTTCCTGTGTGTATGTTTCAGATTTTGTTTGTGCAGTTGAACACCGTGCTCTCAGTGTTCTCGGTGTAAATGTGTTGTTTGCTCATTGCCGTGTGTCTGTGCGGGCTTCCTCTGGGGGCTGCTGTGGTTTCCTGTAACAATGAAAAACATGTACAATGGTTTTCTGCTGGGACCACAAATCCCATGGAACAGACTCACCTGACCAGTCTCAATGGGCTTTCACTGGGGAAGCAACAGTAAATAAACATTCAGCACTAATTGGGACCAAATTACAGGCAATGTTTCACCTCACTAACGAGACTAATGCAACGGACGAGCGGCACGTGTTTATTTCAGTCACAATGTGTAATTTAAGCAATGCGGAAACAACAGAATAAAATAAAAGAGGTTTTTTTTTTTTTAATTATGGCTTTTCTTCAACCTTCAAGGCACTGAAAGGCAATATAACAGGTGGGTTAATTGTCTTGCCCAAGGACACAACAACAGCATTCATCTCTGGAAGTTGGAATCGCACTACCAACCTGTAGGCTAGTGGATCTGACCACGCAATCAATGATGTTTATGCCGAGAGCGGGATTCAAACTGCCAACCTTCAGATCAGCAGATGAACACTGTAACTCTGCCACTGTCGCCCCATTCAAAATAATGAATTCATAGACATAATCCATAGTGAACATGGATGTGATTTAACCTTTTTTCTTGGATTCTTCAGACTCTTGCTTTAACTGTTTTACTGTAAATAACCTTTAGTGAATACTTTTTTCTTATTACTAGTTGTTTACTGTATTGTATATAACCCTTTGTAAATGCTGTTTTTCTTATTAGTACCAATATCTTGTATTGTCTGTTACTGTAAAGTTACTTGTTGAATGTTTTATCCTGCCTTAGGACAATTTAGCTCCTGTGGTAACTCCGGCATATTTATGTTGTAGTAGTTGCTGAAACATTGATTAATATGCACTGTCCTAATTCAAATAAATAAATAAAACAAAAAAACTCAAAAACAAATAGTTTTTAAAGAATGATTCAGGCTTAGTTAATACCTAAACCCTTTAATTAAGTAGTTACTAAGCTTGAGTCATTCTGAGTAGATATATTTGTTCATTATTAATTAAAGCCGACCGATTATGTTATTTCAGAGCTTTAAACCATGACATACTGTAGTTGTTTCCTCTCATTCTCATTTACCCTTTGAAAGTAGTAACAGTAACAGTCTTAAATGGCTTATTTTCAAGACGCCATATTGCCAATAAACCCCCGTTCACCATCACTGGTACACGCTCACTTCTCTGTACTTACTTTGTTCTCCAATTTTATTCCATAAATCGATGATACGCATTTGATTCAGCAGCATTGCGTAGTCATTTTGGTTCAAATTGAAAAAAATCTGCAGCTTGCTAGTGTGATCTGCAGCGATCCATTGGAGGTCCACAGCTCCACGCCTCTTTGTTGTGACTTTTACAGCGGCATCAGGTCCCATTGGGCACCTTCGTTTTCTAACGTGGAAGTCAGCGGACTTGTGTGTTTTATTAAGGCTCTTTAGATGAATATTGTGATTTAAAATGTGCAGATTATAACAAAATGATCCACAGGTATCATAGATTATAACTATACAGCTGACACAAACAAAATAGGTCTTCTTAAAGTCTTTGTTAAGGCCAGTTAATGTGTAGTTATTATAAGTGCAACCATTTGAAGAAAAGGCACTACACGGTATGATTGGTATACAACAACATATACATCAACACGCATAAAAAATGTTTCTGCTTTCGACCATTATAGCAGCACACTTCCTTCCAACCAATGACAGTGGAAGAAAAGTGGTAATTATCCTAACTAAGTGTCTCCTAATAGCTGCAGTGGTTAGCCGTGATGCATATTTACAGTCACAGATTCTTCCTTGTGGGACATGTCTCGTAATACGCCAAGAGAGAGGTTTTAATTATGATCTCACCATTATGCTCCATGTGTGTCTCGTGTTGCCTCCGATTAGTGCTCAGGGAATCAACCCAGTAATTGTTTGTGCCAGGCAAACTGTGTATATGTGTCGTCGCATGTGCGTTCCTATGGGGCTCATATTTCTACTGAGAAGAAGCAGCGATTTATCTGCTGCAAGGCTCCAGTGTTCGGCCAATCGGCGTCCAGCACCCCGAGGTGACACCATCTTGGTCATCTCTGCGGTAGGAAATGATGCAAGCTGGACTGGATTACATAGAGGCCAATACAAGCGAGCCTATTCGAGTCATGACATCAGATAAGGAGGAGCTCACAATGGAGAGGATACTCAGAGCCGCGCCGCTTGACCGAGGGATTGGAGAACGATCATGTGTGAAACTGCCAGCCGGACGGACAATAAAACAACACGACCTCTTGACTTTGTCCTCGCACATCGAAGACAGTGTGGAGGATGTAAAGAGCTCAGATGAGAACAGATAAGAGACGCGCAAACGAAGAAACAAAACAAGAGGTTAATGAGGGAGAGCGACCAGACGCCATGCTAGATTACGTTCGCGTTATGCTCGGATATTGACCATTTGATTGAAGTTATATAACGGAAGATTATCAAACATACAGTATAACTTGAAATGGACTTTTAATAGCCTTTCACCATGTTATAATGGTTTTCCCTCATCATTAGCTAAGACAGATTTGTATTTTGGTTGATTCATGTGCGTTTGAGGCTTGAGTGTGAAATTTCAGTTTTCCCCTACCCCCTACTTATTTGCAATTCTTTTTAAAATTTGGACCGCAGGTAATAGACTCAAAAATGTTCCACAGCCCTTGAAAGTTTCACCATGTGAAGGCACCTGGTAGGTTTGGAGTTTTGGAGTATTTATTGGGTGTACTTTTTCTTTGCACCACTGGGAACTTTTTGATTAGTTTTTGATTATATGGTAAGATTTAAGCTGTAGAAGGTTGAATTATTTTCTATGACTCATTTCAGATGCAAATTAAGTACTAAAGAGTTTCATTCTGCTGTGTATTTATTGCAACTCATGATTTTTTTTAACAATATTGTAGATTTACAATAGTTTTTGTGGTTTAAATCTGCTCTTGGGTTTTTATGTCAATGGCAATAATTACTTTCAATATCGTCTATATTTACTTCAGCAATATATCAAACTTCAAAATATTTTCTCGTGACAGGCCTAGTGCCTGGTTGATATGGCAATGATATTTCTTTGCCTGGAATGTTCCACAGTATGGCATTACACCTGTCTTACATACATTACAGATGTTTAAATCACTCTGTAAGTACTTTGAAAAAGCTGAATTCTTACAGTGAGCAGGCTCGTTTCCTGCAGATCTAACATATAACTGATTCACTCAAGTTACAGGTTAGTTACTCAAAAAACTGCGTCTCAGGCTGGTTTCTAAGAGAAGAGGAAAAGCCACCAGACTTCTGAATGGAACAATAGTCTGTGTGAGGCCATTTTTCCACCACCAGTTTGTCATAATCATGTTGTAGACCTGGTGCTAGCTAAATGGTATTACCCTGAATGTTTGTGCTGATTGGGTAAAGCGAAATTCACTGTGTGGGTAATATGAAATCCGCTGTTGTTTGACTGGTGTTTGTTCTTTTCTGACTAACATGATGACAATCAAAAGTGAAACACCAAAACTGAACAGAGCAATTCACTCAGTGTGTGTATTATCAAGCTTGAGCAACCATGGTCGCATTGACTGATACTTGTTTCGTGAAAGCTTTTTTTTAATGTAGGCTTTTTACACTGTGGAAACTCAACCAAACATCTGAAATACCCACTTATAAATTCAAATGCTATCTACATGGAATCCTTAGCATATAAATGATCTTGTTTTAGAAATAAAAATGTCCATACACACAAAAAAAGAGCAAGAACAATGAGGTCCAGTGGCTAGTGTAATCACCAGAGACTAAAAGACTGCCTCTGCTCCATCCATCGTCTTAACTGCTGCATGTATCAATATGATCTCATCTCCCATTAGGGCGGGGGCCCTCTGGACAGCCCTCATCTGTCCTGCTGCAGAGAGGATGAGAGAGGGGTGAGGGAGGGGAGATTGAGAGGTGATTGAGGGGTGAGAGAGAGAGATCAGGGAGGGGTAAGAAAGCAGTGAAGTAGGGGTGAGGTATGGGTGAGAGAGGAGTGAGACAGGTGTGAGGGTGGGGCAAGAGAGGACGAATCTAGGTGTGAGAGAGGGGCAATAGGACTGAAAGAGGTGACACAGAGTGAAGGGTGAGGTATGGGTGAGGCAGGAGTGAGAGAGGAGTGATGTAGGGGTGAGAGAAGGGCAAGAGGGGCAAAAGAGAACTGAGAGATGCCTGAGGGAAGGGGGGTATAGGTAAGGGAGGAGTGAAAGAGGTGAGACCCAGTGAGAGGGGTGAGGTATGAGTGAGAAGGGAATGAGAGAGGGGGACAGGAGAGGAGTGATGTAGGATTGAGAAAGGGGCAAGAGAGACGTGAGAGTTGGCTGAGGGAAGGGGGGTGAAGGTAAGGAAGGAGTGAAAGAGGTGAGACCGAGTGAGAGATGTGGGGGGGCTGAGAGAGACGAGTAAGGGGGAGAAAGAGAAGAGTTAGAGAGGGATGAAAGAGGAGTGAAGCGGGTGAGGAAGGAGTGAGTTAGGGGGTGTAGGTAGGGTGAGAAAGGAGCAGAAGAAGGGTAAGGGAGGGGAAAAAGAGGAGTGATGAAAGGGTGAGGGGAGCAAGAGAGAGGTGAGAGAGAGACATGAAAGGGGCTGAGAGAGAAGTGATGTAGGGGTAAAAGATGAGTGCTGTAGGGGTGAGAGATGGCTGAGAGAAGGGGGGTGTAGGTGAGGCAGGGGTGAGAGAGATGAGTAAGGGTGGGAAAGGAGGGGGAATAAAGGGTCCCGGGTCAATGCAGGCATTAGACTGAGTGACTGTCAAGAAAGGTGTTGTCACGTTTAATGAATGAGTAATGTGCGGGTGATGTAACGTGGGGTTTTTATCGACCTACAAAAGCACGACATGTTAACAGTGACTGAAGCGTGTACATGATCAGGGTAATGGTTTATGTGCTGCGTGTTAATATAGACGGCATTAGGAGCATGTTTAAGGAGCAGTGGTAGCAATAAAGGCTGCTATTAAACCTCATACAAGTGGGTCCAATGCATTTAACTAAGTGCCAGCTTAAGGAAGAAAACACAGCATCTGTAGTGTGTAATGGTCTGAAATAGAAGTGTTTACTGTGATATGCGTATACATTAGCACTAAAACTGGAAGTAATAATTGCATTCATCGCTAATTTGACTCTGATTATAGGTTGTAACATGAGTGAGTTTTTTGTTATTTCCAACTAGATTTAAAAACTGCTCTCTATAACTTTTCTGGTGGGAAGTCAGCTACCTTCTTGTCTCCATGGGGATCAGCTTTGCCTGGATTGTTCCACAGTATGGCATTAAACACATACTCAAAGTGCCTTGAAGGTGGAAAATCAAGGAACCACTCATCCATTCACACACACACACACACACACGCACACACACACACAGGTGGATTAAGTGGCTTCCTCAAGGACACGACAACAGCAGTCATCTGTGGGGTCTGGAATTGCAAGTGCCAATCTGAACAGTCTAACAAACACAATGATGTTTATGTCGAGAGCAGGATTTGAACTGCCAACCTTCGGATCAGTGAGCACTCTACCAGTTGTGCTACTGTCACCCTTACTGTGTATGGGGTTGCCTCTACATACGTCTGACCTGTAACTTGGCCTTTTGAACGTGACTTGGAGACTGTTACACCAACTAGTTTAGAGTACTTTTGCCCATTCGTAATATATAAGTCTGCTGCTATTTGCTATGGGAACGGTACTATATTTTCATCACTCTGAAACCCATGTATACAAGTTACACAGCTTTTGTTTGATGTTAACTCAAATATAGACCAGAAAAGGGCCGTGTTAAAGATTTCATGAAAGCCTGTCTCTTGTGAGTTGTCGTTTCTCTGAGTTTTGGGGGCTGTTGTCTAAGCGACCGTCTTTGGCTGGCGTGCTGACTTTGACAGGCCGACGCCGCGTGAGTGGTGCTGATGGCATTTATGTGTACATTTTCAGGATGTGTTAGGGTAACTGCGCAGAAAGACGCTCGGATACAGACACAAATGGGGCTTTCTCAAGGTTTAAGACATATAAATGATTGGACAGGAGAAGAGGTTCAACTACAGCTAACTGCCTCTTAAGAATATGTCTTCTGTTGAGGAATAAAAGTCTGGCTGTCAGAGTGAGGTACAGGAGATATTATTAGTTAGCAAAATCCCTATTGTGGTCCACTGGAGTCTTTGTCAACATTTTACTATATTTATTTTTTAGTGTTTCTGAAGCAATTATACTCACCACATCAGCCACACATGCCCTCATAGTGTCTGTAATCGCCCAGGTCTGATCCATTCCAAAAGACGAAGCTTAAATCTGTCAACTGGACAAATTGTTGGACAACTGGACAAAACCCCAGCCATAAACAAAGTAATGTAGTCTATTCAGTGTAGTGAAGAGTGGTACATTAGAGAAACTCAACAGCCACTCCTCAAGAGGATGTACCAACACCGGCGTGAGAGCTCCTCTGGGCCCCCGTCCTCTCCATCTCAAAGTCACTAACCACCTTTGAAGATAGTGAGGTTCAGCTCTTAGCCAGAGAAAAGAAATGGTTTGGTAAGAAGCTATTTTCCTTAAACAGGAAAAGGATGGGGGGCATAATCTCTCCCCCATCTATAACTCCATCACAGACCCAAAACAAAGAGAACAATATCAGGGTCAATTTGAATATGGTAGTTTCAGCTGAACCTGGAGACAATAGAGGTTTACATTTTCAGTGTAGTTAGCTCCTCCCTTCAGATGGATATAAGGCAGTGTCCACCAGCAATCTGACCAGAACCGAAGAAGAAGCGGCTTGGATGAGCAGCCAAACGCCTTCACTCCCACAACAATTTGTCCAGTTGACAGATTTAAACTTCGTCTTTTGCTATGCCCTCTTTTTGTCATCTTTTATCTCTTGGTTTACTCGCATCTATTGGCCTATCCATGTTCCACGTTCTGGACATTGTGAACAGTGTTCGGCATCAACTAGTTACAAATTAAGGGACTACGGTAGTCAGATTACCTTTTAGGTCCTTACCCTTGTCACTTTTAGTTACTCTCTGACTGCCTAAAAATGTGTGTAATCCATAGAACGGTGTCGTAAAACAGTGAAACATAAACCGATAGCACAGGATGTAATCTTCTGGTGTCAGACGCAGATCAGCTGAACTAAAACAACACAAATATCGGTTTATGGAGGACGCTGTGTCTCTTCAGCTTGAAATAAGATTGTATAACAGAAAATGTATTTAGTGTGAAGAATTCATTCATTTAGTAACTTATCAATAACCAAATTACTTATGAAGTAAAGTCATCAGAGTAGTCAGTAGATTACTTTTAGAAAGAGTAATCAGTATTCAGTAATGACATTAGTGTGAATGACAGCTTTTTCACTGTGGGATAATTACAGTGGAGGTACCCAACATTTTATTGATCACGTACCAGATGAAAGAGCCTGACGTTTTGGGATGAGAGCATGTCGGCTAAAGGGTTGATAAGAAAGTTAGAGCAAATAATCATTAAATACCTACTCTGCCCTTTCAGAAAGATTTTGAAAGTCATAAGCCCAACTTCAAAATAACTATTTTAGCATGTGTTTTGAGGGAGTTGTACCACTGCCAAAAGAACCGAAATATAAACAAAACATGCAGAGTCGATGGTGTAAAAGAACCCATAAGATACTTTCTAATAAAACTTGCTCTAATACACGGTGAATCCTCAAGAGTTTAAAAAAAAAAAAACAAAAAAAACTGTGAGAAACGATATTAACTTGTCAATAGTTAAATAAACACTCATGAGAGTTGTTACAGAAATATCAGATTAAAATGTCTCCCAGTGTAGGTGTTAATACACAGAGGTAGCCCACACAAATAGTCAAATAGAGTCAAATAAACAGAATCAAACTAAAGTTACAGGTTCCCACAGCTCACGTCGTGTCTCTCTTCAGTCTGCTGTTTCGATGCTGGTGGTGAGTAAATAACATCATAATGAAATAAATTTGTAATAAAAAATGATAGAAGATTAAAGCTGTGATGTACTGTAGATTTATTTAACATTTTTGTAATATACCTTATTAATTTAGCTTGTTTAAGACATGCCTTTAACACATTTCTATGTGTAATTTTTCAAATTGTTTCTCTACAATGTCACAGCCATGCAGAATTGTTCTACTTTGAAGATAATCACTGTAATGGGATGACAGCTACATCGACCATGATGCTGCAAATTTAGGTTAAGCTAGCTCACACGCTTGGTGCTATTTCAAACCCAAGTTTAAGTGTTTAATACTTTGATAATTTGTTGGATCATGCTTATAATTGGTTTCACTGGATTTCAAACATAAACCGTAATGGTGTGTAAAAGTATTTCACTTTCTGAGGTTACGCTAACACACGCGGCTGGGCTAGTTTTTGTGCAGGTTCACATCACAGGGACCTCTTCTTAACGTCAGCAGTAGAGAAAGATGATAATGAAGTAGTACATATCTTAATTGTGAGTGATTAATATTTGTGTTATTAGAGTAGTGTGGATTTCATCTGTGCACATTACTGGTGTGTATGCTAATGTGTTAAGATCAGTGAACCAAGCCAGGAATGCTTTTTTTCTGGATGCTGGTATGCCACAGTCACAGTTTTATAATACTTCTTGCTGGCTAGTTTTTATCAAGTATTTATCAAGTTTTTGTTTTTTTTTACAATAATGTATTTTAGAAAAATATACATTTAATGGTGCAGCAACTAATTGTTGCTATTTCAGCGCCTTTGGTGATTGAAAGCAAGAAATAGTTGCAGCCCTTTGACCCTATTACATGTGTTTTTTTTAATAAACTGGTGTAAGTTGAATGTGCATATTTTGCCATTTAAAAAACAAACTGCATTTAAAAAGTATCAAGTAGAATTAACTATAGTTATTTGTGTATAACATTGGAGTCCACTGGTCTGCAGACGCCTCTCTAAAGTGTTGATTCAGAGTTAATATTAGACAGTGTCAAAGCTCCTCCACACTCCACAGAATCAAACACTGACTCTGACCAGTGTTGGTCTAACTTTGAAAAATTAAGGAAACAGGACCATATGTTCTCAGAAGCAGTGTTGAAAATAACTCTTGAAGTGTTAAACCTACACTTCATATTTGACTGTGTGTTCCTGGCTGGGTGTAGCTCAAGATTTGGAGAAAGTTCATCATGCTGTGGTTACACACTGATCCTCAGGGGGCCCCAGTGGCATGAAGGATGGGTCAAATGCAGAGGATAAATACTGTGTGGACAACATGTTGCTAGTACTATCTGAAAATAAGCATTGCCAGTATTGCAGCTGTGTCATTTACTTATTCATTTTTATTAGAGACATACTAATTGTCAAAACACCAATCTGCTTTAACAATCAAATTAACTTCCTAAATGACGTTGTCCATTTCCTAATTACCAACTTCCAAAATAATATGCCAAAAAATGCATGTGATCGTTTAAACAGTGCCCTTGTCTCTTTTGTGGTGCTGTTTCTAAGTAATCTTGAAGCAATTAGCGAGGTTAATAAGATGTTTGAGTAATGTGGGCTATAGGCTAATTACTGCTGTTTTCTACGTCGTGCGTCGCAGCTCTGTCGCGTCTGCAGTATCGCCTCCCACGTGGTCCGGATTTTTTCATATAGTCTTTATATTATTCACCTAAGATGGTGGCTCTCCTGCTAAATATTGAATCTTTGAGGTTCTCAGTGGTACGTATAGGATCAAATTGTGTTTATGTGTGAGATCCCGGGTGGCTGGTGCACAGGTAGAGGCACAAAGCGTTGCCCATCACGCGGAGACCAGATTGAATTCCCAGCACTCGCACTTGAAAGCTTCGGACTATTTTCCCTCCTTTATCTGCCTCTTCGGCTGTATTTCTCTTTACGCCCAGACCATTTATCTTAGATTGAACTACTCATTCCTCCACTGGGGTTTGAGGAGGTGTGGAACTGAGGGACTTCGGACAAACACGTCAGAAATCACTAATCTCAAAATAAGAAATGAGTTTGTTTTCTCTGGAGATGGGGTGAATTTGAGGAGCAGGTTTGAACTTTGTGATGCTCAGGGAGTAATAAGATGAGTTATGATTTTTTTTTTTTCATTTGAATCAGCATCTGTATTGTACATTAGCGGTCAAAAGTTTGGACTTTCTACATTTTACATGCAAATACAGAAGACATGAAATATATGAAGCAAGATAGATTGAGCTATGAAAAAAAAACTTAAATAAATAATATTTTTTATATCTTATATTCAAATCCTCAAAGTAGCCATCCTTTGCTTTGTAAAAAAAAACCTCTATAACATCTGTCTCTTTAATCATAGTTTATATTGTTATTAATTGCTTTATGTTGCTATGACAATAACACTGATTCTGATTTTTATTGATGTGATGTGAAACACATCAATTCTTACAGTGAGTAAGAAATCCATAGATCTGACCTGTGACTTGGCCTGGAGGCACTACTTGTTTAAAGCCATACTGTGGATCATTTCTAAAGGACTAACATCTCCATAGAGACGATCAGGTGGTGGACTCTTCAGCACAAAAAAACTTGCATAGTGCACCTTTAATCTGTGAATAGCCTTAAGGTCCTACATTACACAAAACTGATTCTTGTGAGCTTTAAGCCATGTTATGAAGTTGTTACCTCCTCAAAACATACCTGGAGTTGTGTTTTGTTTCATTCTCACATGCTTGAGTAACACTTTATTATTTATCTGTCCACATCTCCAAAGCTCAAAACGTTCTGTTCCACCTTGTGATGTCATGAAGCAATAGTTTTCAAGTTTGGCAATTCCAGGACTGAAATCACCCAAATGATTCTAGTGAAGGTGTATGGAGCACTTCCTGTATTGCCACATGACATCACAAGGTGAAACAGAGTGTTTTCAGGTTGAGAAGAACTCAGCCTAAATATGCAGGCGTTGTGTGTTAAACATGTGTGAATGAAACAAAACACAACTCCAGGTCTGTTTGTGATGAGGAAACAACATTATAACATAGAAAATTGCATAATATGGGCCCTTTAAATATGGTATTACTATTACTAGTATTACTTAAAGATTTAACCCACGATTTCCTTGCTAAAATACGAACATGAACATGTAACCGTGTTTAAATTGTCAGTAGCCTCCTCTCCTCACCTCAGCACGTGAAGGGCATCTGGATCACTGACTTGTTAAATGGAAAACCTGTCAAAATAAGATCAAGTGCATATGTCAAACACACTTCCAGCCTTAACGTATCATTAGAGACCGCATGCGATTCCCAGATCCCTGTTAACGCACTGAACCTATCCCAATGATGTCTTTTTAAAATGTTTTCCCCTCCAGTGGGCAGGTGAGGGGTGCTGTGTGCCCCTCCTCCCTCTCTCCTGCCTCCTGCTGGGACCCTCACTCATTAACTCTACACAGGAGCTCTGACCCCCGCTCCCTTAATCACAGCAGCCTTAATTATGTCATTATGGAAAGGAATCATCCCTTCATAAGACACACTTCATCCATAAATTAAACACAAGTCCTGATCCACAGTGAAAGGGGATTTTTAATGAGGCCAAAAGATGCATAACCACTGTACAGTAATATCAATACCACATATAGCTGGAGATATGTAGTAAAGTAATATTAATCAGTATATAAATATTACTTGAACAAAAATGACAATGACAAATGACAGAATTACCATGACCTATTCTGCAAAATCAATATTCAGAGATTTTAACCATGTTATAGTTGTTTCCTTGTCATTTTCCCTATTGTTTCCTTTTCATTTACCCTCTCAAAGTGTTTTTGGAGTGATTTTTTAATGTTTAATCTCTTATTTTCAAGACGCCATATTGCCGATCAAGCCCCGTTTTCACCGACACCGGCACATACCCACTGCTCTGTACTTTATTCTGCAATTTTATTTTCTTAATCTGTGATACATGTAGGATTCGGCAGCGTCGTGGAGTCATTTTGATAGAAATGAAAGAAAAATCCACTTCTCACTAGTGTGATCTGCAGTTATCTATAGGAGGAGCCAACACTTTCACAGCTCTTTGTTGCGATGCCGTTTACAGTGATGTCAGCTCCCATTGGGCACCGCAGTTTTCTAGTCAGCAGTGGTTTAGATGAATATTGCAAATTATAACATAATGATCCACGGGTGTCATAGATTAGAGCTATGTAGCAGACCCAAGCACAATATGTCTTCTTTAAAGCCATTATAGCTAATCTACATAGTGACATTTTCTCGAAAGACACAAGGTCTTTGCTCGCATTCTCACAAAAGCAGATGCAAGGGTCATTCTTCTGAGCAATTTTATTTATCTAAAAACTCATAAAAGTGTCTGCATTTCTGTTTCTGACCTATTCAAACAAGAGGTCGACAAATATGTGTTTTTCAAAGGTGGTGTTAACACAACATTTTCAAATCTAAAGCGGCTGGTTGCTGGTCAAATCTGCAAATGTGCTGTTGGAACTGATGTTTTAGAATCATTTGAATCATTTTAAAGCAAAATTGTAGTATGGATTGCTGCAAATGTACACTAAAGCATCAAACAGAGCCTCATGTTTCACCGTTCATTATGTTAAGTGGGGTTTTTTTAGACGTTTTGTGAAATTACAGCTTGAAATCTTTGGGCCCTACAAACAGTGTCGGCAGAAGTACACTTTTCCTAGTAAATTTTGTTACTTAAGTAAAAGTACAGATACCAGAGCAAAAAAATCCTCAACTAAAAGTAAAAGCATAACATGAAAAAATCTACTTAAGTAAAAGTAAAGTAAAAGTAAGAACCCAGCATTTTGTGCAGATTTGAGATCTAATAAAACTTCAAATGTAGTGAATTTGTTAAAGATAAACAACTGAATCAATACTTTTTTATTTGTATAATTTTGTTTTGCTCAAATTAACGTGTTAAAAATAAACCCTCAGCCTTTTTGCAGGTCTCAAAGAATAATAAAAAATACTTTTGCTTTTCTGTCCTGTTCAAACATGTAGTGAAGTAGAAAGTACACATACCTTCCCTCAAATGTAGTGAAGTAAAAATGTAATGTGTCCAGTTAAAAATGTACTTAAGTAAAGTACAGATGCCTATTTTTTATTATTTAAGTACTGCACTTTGCTGCTTTTACTTTGTTACTTTCCACGACTGCGTACAACTTCCTTGATTTCGAATTACTAATTTACGACTACTTTAAGACATCCATGTGTGTAAATATATGATACTATGTGCAATCACTGTGTCATTTAACCTGTGCCCTACAGAAGACATATAAAAATGAAGTCTGCATCCTGTAAAAATGTTCCCTTTCTAAAATCTTAAAAGCTCTTATCCAACAGTATGTGTGTGTTTGTACCTCCAGCCTGCCATGTGTGCCTGAGAGATGGGTCCCTGGGCAGACACTGGTGACGCCTCATCAGAGCGCGGCGGTCCTCCGAGCCCCTGGATGGCGCCGCAGTGTGGTGGAGGGACATGATCGCTCACTCACTGACAGGATTAGCCCCCCCCCACCCCTCCCCTCTCCCCCTGCCCCCGCACCCACTACATCTGTCTACATCTGTCTGCTCTGTCCTGGGTCTAATCTCTTCCCTGTCCTCTGCTCTGCGTCCCATAGCGACAGAGTCTGTGTCACTGTGGTGTTAAGCCCAGACAAACCAGACTCCTGATTTATTCTCTATTTGCTCTACAGTGACTTTAGTGTGGAACTAGATTATCATTTGTATTGGATAGTCATATAAGAGATTCTGTATCATATAAACATCCAAATATGGTTAAAAAAAAAAAAAAAGAAAAGCTTTATTTCAAGGAACCACAATGTGCGCAGACACTGAGAGCGAGGTGGGTTAAGTGTCTTAAGCTGGAATCTCACCGCCAACCTGTGGGTCCGTGGATATGACCGATCAAAAAATGTTAATGTTCATGTTCAGATCGGGATTCAAGCTGCCAACTTTCAGATCAGTGGACAAATGCTCCATCAACTGAGCTACTGTTGCCTAAATATCACCTTTCTCATGTGCTTAAACTTGCAATATGCAGCTTTTTTGGCAGAGGCTCTGCTATTCTCCATTGAGATATAATTATTTTGCCTAGAATGTTCCACTGTACGGCATTGAAATGTATCTATCTCTACGGAGACAAGCAGGTGGTGTCACTAGGCCAAGTTACACACCAGATTGCTGAAGTGGCTGGCCCATTCATAGTAAGAATCCATGTGTTTCAGGGTGCTCTTTTTCACAATACAGTAAAAGCACCTGTAATTTAATAAATGCAAGATAGAAAAGCCAAAGGCAAGTTTATTTGTATATCACAATTCAATAGTTCTAAGTGCTTTACAGAATAAGAAACACATTAAAATGCAACAGAATACAAAGAAATCAAAGCATAAATAATCATCATAAAATTAACATTAAGAGAGAATAAAAATCTTTCAGTCATATGCACAGCTAAACAAACCGTTTTGAGCCTGGATATACAAATTTTAAAGTAGAGGCCTGTCTCACATCTTCAGGAAGATTGTTCCAGGTTTTAGCTGAAACACTGATTCCCCATGTTTAGTCCTGACTCTGGGCACCAGCAGGAGGCCGGTCCCTGAAGTCCTCAGAGTGTGAGATGGTTCATATGGCACTAACATGTGGGAGATGTACTAGGCCATGGAGAGACTTGTACACAAACAGAGCTGCTTTAAAGTCTGTTCTCTGAGCCACAGGAGGCAGTGCAGAGACGTGAGCACAGGCTTTATGTTCTTGTACTTCCTGGTTCTAGTCAGGACCTGAGCAGCAGCGTTCTGGATGTACTGCAGCTGTTTTAATGCTTGTTTGGAGAGGCCAGTGAGCAGATTGTTACAGTAGTCTAACCTACTGGAGACATATGGATAAAAGCTATATGTTGCAGTGTGGAACCAGGCACTGCAATAACCTACAGTGGACATAAGCAGGTAGTGGACCAGGTCCATTTCTGGCTGAGGGTCCACTGAGAACCAGGACTGAAGTATAATGTTTATTTAATGATCATCAATTAAAATACATCTTTTTTTTTTCTTTTTCTATTTTTTATGTCTGCTTCTTGTTCTTATTCTTTGGGCACTGGAAAATGAACACTGTAAGGCATTTTTCTTTTGTTTTTGATTAAGCATGCTACAGTTCAAGTATTATCAAGCCTGGAGCAAATAGATGAACAACAAAGAATCTGAAATTTGTTTGTTAAATTAATACCAAAAATAGAGAATCCCCCTGTGTCCCAGTGGTTTTGCATTTAGAAAAAAACTACCTCCTCCCTCCCAAACCCAACTGGAGCTGTTTTGTCAGTGGACACAGCCTTGTTCAGAGCAATACTAATGTAAGGGATGCTGTAGAACACGAGGCAGGGTAGCTGTAAACATACAGGACTTTCACACTGACAGCTGAGGGTAAAAGGCCCAGGCTCATTACATTTAGCCTCCTATGCAAGGCAGCAAATCAATGAGAAAAATATAAGCAGAATCAACAGCCCTAATTATACAGCCAATATGTTTCAATTTGCATTCAGTTTAGATTGGGAAACGTGTTCAAAGTATTAATAATGACATGTGATTGGCACTTCCTGGGAATAAAGTTACAGCTAATCAAACAAATCAAATCCAGTTATAACTAAGCAAAAGCGAAACAAGGCCAACATGCAAGTTTCCTCCACAGAGAAAGGGTGAGGAGCACAATCACAAGGAGCTTGATGTAGATCCGCTGCTCCTGTTGGACAGAGGGAGGACTCAGGACACGCTGGAGGGACTATATCTCTCGGCTGGCCTGGGAACACCAAGGGGTCCCACTGGAGGAGCTGCAGGAAGTGTCTGGGTGAGGGAAGTCTGGGAGTCCCTGGTTAGACTGCCGATACAGCCCTGGATAAGTGGAAGAAAATGGATGGGATCTGCTATCATTATCTGTCACTAAATGTGTAATGTAGTGACATATGCAAGCCTTTCAGTGTCTTACCAAAAACAGAAGGTCAACAAACATCACACATTTTTATAATTTATTTCAATCCTTAAAAGATTTTTATAAGATGCAAGATGCTGTATATTGCTTAGCACATTCAACTAACCATGTGGGAATATCTATCGCTTTGTTACATTTACTCCATATAGGCTGCATACTTGATCCAATTAAGAGTACATGAAACAGCATATGGAAACAACATCTGTGGTATCTGAGCCATTCATGTACAACATCACATCACTGTTGAAATGCATTTTGAGAATGGATTAAAGATGGGCAACCCAATTATATTTCTTGTAAATCAGTGGATGTGCTTATTATTATTATTATTCTTTATTATCTTTATTTATACAGGACGAGCCCAATGAGAACTCTAAGATGGGTGCCCTGTACAAATACGGAAAAAATATGAACAAAAGAAATAACAAAACAAATAAATCCATTTAAAACATTAAAAACAGGAGCAGGTGTGAGCCTAAATGTTCATCACCAGATTATTAAAGTGCACTTGCGGCACCTACGTATCCAGTTTTGCTTGAGCGATCCACCCTGCTTTGGCATCTACAGTGCATATGTTTGAATAGCAGCCAAGAGCCAAAGGGTTTGAGAGATTTAGGAACAAGCTAGAGCTGCAGGTTTAAATATCTACTTCCTATTTTCACAATTTTACCCATTAACTCACTTATTTCTATTGATTCATGCATGTTTGGAATCTCCTATATTGTCCAGCATTCAAGGTTATTGCAGTGGGACAGCAGCTGTGTTGGTGAAGTGTTTGTCCACTGATCTGAAGGTCGCCAGTTCAAATTCTGCTCTCGACATAAATATCATCGGTGGAGCAGGTCAGATCCACTGACTCCCAGGTTTGCGGTGCGATTCCAGCTTCCACAAATGACATGTAACCCAGTGCCCCCAATGTCTGCACACACTGGTGGATGACTCTGTCTGCTTCTGAGTGGTTCCTTGATGTAAACCTCTTTGAGTTCTCAGAAAATTGCAGTTTTCACTTACCCCTTATCTCCACCCACTGCTCAGTACTTACTTGTTAGCATTTTAAAAAATCTGTTGGGTTCACATGTAGGCTTTTAAACACATTTTTCAACTGTAAAAACATTTGCTTGAGAGGTGGAGTCTATCAATTCTGCAGCTTTGAACCGAAACTCAATAGAACAGTTTGAATTATTACATCATTTTAGATCAATATAACTGTTTATAATGAACAAAATATCTAATAACGAGCTCCATGTTATAGCTTAATATTTAAAACCATAATATGTCTTTTTCAATGTCAACACGCAAAATTAAATTGTTTCCCCAAACCAATTAATGCGCAACATCAAAGGAGTCTCTGCATCAGTTTATTTACACTTTTTGTCTTTTGAGACTTCGGCAAAGATCTTCTCAGCGTGATCTCCCATTTTAAAAACTGCGCAAATACTATGAAATGTAAACACACATCCATTGGCTTTCTAATCAGTCTCTGACTCATTCATGCATGTGTCAAATATCACACCCCGGCCTTATTCCGATACTGGATAATTTGCCTTTTGAAAAGCACCATATGATCAAAGATAGGGGGTTAGCTTTGTGTGAGAAAACGTTAGCATCCTTTGACTTCTGCAGCAGCCCATTATATACACCAGAACTGTGATCAAACGCTTGTTATCTGCGCTGTTGCTCCGATGCACTCCCCAATTTTACTGTCTATTTGTTGCAGTTACTGTTGTGCTAAAAAATCACTTATCTTTTCCTTGCTGAATATAAAATGAAAATTAGCACTGTTTGAAAGCTCTTTAATGGCCAACTTATATATTGGTGTAAAAACAGCAATTCCCCTTTGGATTTTTGCTAATCAGATTTCAGATACATTTGTGCTCACTCCATCTCTAATAGTCTTACTTATTGCTGTGGTTTATTTTCACATAAAAGCGACTCCCAGTGAGAGACAGAAAACATATTAGTGCCAGTAAACCAGGACCTTAAATTAAACTCATTTATTTCTGCTTCTGATCATGGATGGCCAGAGAATATGGGCAAATATGGGTTTTACACAGGGGAGTCTAAGGGGCTCGGAAATGGACCCCTGGATCTACTTTTGAGGGGGGGCCCAAAAGTACAGTGGTCCCTCGGCTTCTTGTCCCAAGCCCCTAAATGTCTGTGAACAGGCCTGGTCGTACACACTTGTAACTGAATAAATGCAAGGTGATTTACTTCATTCCAGCATTCCAAGCAAAGCAACAGAACCACCATGGAAACAAGTGCCCTACAAGAGAAAAGTTACAGAATGCGTCTTTAATAAAAAATAGTTTTTGTAATTGAACTAAAAAAAAAAAAAAAAAAAAAAAAAAAAAAAATTGATTCGGGGCACAATGTATTGGTCCAGTAAAGATTTTTTTTGGAATATCATCTGGAGATGGTAAAGACACTAGGGGGGCAAGGTGGGTTAAGAGTCTTGCCCAAGGACACAACAACAGCATTTATCTGTTGGAGCTGGAATTGCACCACCAATCTGTGGGTCAGTAAATCTCACCGCTCAACTGATGGTGTTTATGTCAAGAGTGGGAGCCGCCAACCTTCGGATCAATGGGCAAACGCTCTACCAACTGTCGCCCAACAAAGTGTATTTGTATATTTAATCTATAGACTAATGCCTTCAGAAAATTAGGAGGATGTGTGGATATTGCAAGCTAAATACATTTAAAAATCTATTCAATACAAGAACATATACTTTAAATAATCCCGCTCATTTATTACCAGCCCAAAATAACAACCTGCACCATTGCTCCTGTATGCTGCTCCAAACTGGGCTTGTTCTGACAAATACCTCCTCTAGGGACTAACTTACTCTTTTCTAAACATTACCGATGGGACTTTGGGATTTTTCGTGGGATCCGAATCTTTGGGATCAGCTAATTTCAAACAGCCGTTCAAAAGCTCTTGTTATATTTATTCATATGACAAAAGCCAATGTGAGAACTCATTTTATCTACAAACTAATCACAGAGAAATGCTTATGACCGGGGCGAAGATTGGATTCAATTGTTCAAACTGAGACTATTCATAATCAAAATAAAAGATCGCGCAGCAGTATGGAAAACAGACTATTATTATGATGCTTATGTATGCCTAAAATGGATGCAATTAGAAAGAAAAAGATTCGGTTCTTCAAATCATTCACCACAAAATAGACATGGTAAATGGTAACTCAAAGCGCATTACATCAAGGAACCACTCACCCATTCAGACACCAGTGTATGCAGACAATGGAGGCGAGGAGGGTTAAGTGTCATGCCCAGGGACACAACGACAGTGGGAGCCAATGATGTTTGTTTCAAGAGCAGGATTCAAACTGTTAAACTTTGGAACGGCAAACAAACACTCTACCAACTGAGCTGATGTCGCTACACTGCTGCTAAACACCTCTTACCCTGAATTAGGATGGACCCCTCTGAGCTCACACAGGCCCTGCGTACATGCACGGGGAGCTTGCCTACATCACTAGGTCACTGGAGAGTTGCTGCTACGGCACTGCACTTTGAAATAGCTCTGTGTCTCATCGTTTTTCACCTCTCCTCCTCACTTAACCCATTTGCTTGTGATAGAATCTAAGATGTCTGTATCAAAGCAGCTCAGCATGACATTCGTCCTCTGGGGCCCTAAAAGCTTTTGCCGGTGTCATCAATGTAAGCTGTGGAGTGGGCAGTGTCCCTGTGTCACCAATGCCTGTCTGCGGTGGGTAAAATGCATATCGTCTTCAGTAGTGAGAGAAACGGATGAATAGGCTTTGAACGGCTAAATGCGACGTATCCAAAGACTTCTTGCGGCCGTGGATTTTGTAGTAAATATTTAACGTTTGGCTGAAAAATTCAATTTACAGTTTTGTAGTGCTGATAAAAGAATGCCAGTGTTGGAAGAAGAACTTGATTTTGATACTTAAGTAAAAGTACAGATACCAGGGCAAAACATACTCAAGTAAAAGTAAAAGTATCACATGAAAAAGCAGCTGTTTAGAAATGTAAGTAAAAAGTTAAAAGGTAAAGTATTTCATGCAGATTTTGAGATGTAATAAAGCTTCAAATGTAGTGATTTTTGCTGAATTTGTAGAAAAAATGTATTAAATTTTGTAGAAACAATTGATTGTTTGAATTGATTGGGTTTTTTTTCCAGCTGTTTTTATTTATATATATATTATTTATATATGTATATTTATATATTTTGTATGCTCAGATAACGTGTTAAAAATAAACCCCTCAGCTCCTCTGCAGGTCGCAAACAATAATATAAAATGCTTTTACTTTTCAGTCCAGTTAACAAATGTAGTGGAGTAGAAAGCACAAATACCTGCTCTCAAACGTAATACCCACTTTAAAATGTACTTATGAAGTGAAGTACATATATCTAATATGTGTACTGAAGTACAGTACTTTACTAAATGGGCACATTTTTTATATATCGCTTTTCCACCTTCAAGGCTCTCAAAGCACTTTACATCAAGGAACCACTCACACATTCATACACCACTGTATGCAGACACTGGGGGCAAGGTGGGTTAAGTGTCTTGCCCAAGGACACAATGACAGCAGTCCTCTGTTAGGGCTCAAATTGCATTGCCAACCTTTGAGACAGTGGATCTGACTGCTCAACCATTGATGTTTTTTATGTCAAGAGCGGGATTTGAACTTCCGACCTTTGGATCAGTAGACAAACACTCAACCAACCGAGCAACTGTCGCCCCCTACTTGTACATTGTTACATTTCACCACTTTCACTCCTACAACTTTTCGTCCAGTTGACAAATTTGAAAAATAGGGATAAAAACAAACTGCTGTTTACTTGTCTGGAATAAATCCTGAGTCATCTATTGTGGGGCTGGATCCACACCAAAATGAACCATTGTCTTTCTTACACATTTTAACCTTTGCACAAATGTTCAGGACAGAGGCACTGTATCTGACAGTGTAACAGAGCTGCGGGAGTGTCTTAAAGTTCACTTTGGAGAGCTGCTGTTAATAATTAAACAAGTACAAATTAAAGGGAAGAGCTTAGAGCCTGCAGGTCTCAGCTTCAACACTTTAATCTCTGTATTTTAGCTCTGCAAAATGTATGTTAATACCACTGTTACAATATAAGAAAGTGGTGTCAAGCGCAAACAAGCACCATTACACGGCCATATTATAGTTTCACACAAAATGAAAGAGGATTAAGTTGAAGATTTGAGTCTTAACTAAACACTTTTAGAGTCTGTAATTATGTGTGGACTCCCTGACACTCAAAGTCTGCCATAGTTCACACTTTGCCTGACAGACAAATTACAGTATGTGCCCCCAGTTTTGGAGGATGGGTTTCTATAACAACAACAGCTGTAGACTTGGACAGGAATAGACTTAACTAGGTGAAGTGTCTTGCCCAAGGACAGAAAGACAAAAAGCACATGGAGAGTGAGAATAGACTACAACATGCAAGAGAGTTGACAGGGGAGGACAAAGGGGTCTGTTGTCCCCTGGGTCTTAGGGCCCCAGAATTGCAACCTCTGCTCATTAATTAATATTAGAGGGGGCGATGTGAGCCTTTCTGCCCCTGGCCCCCAAAATTTCTGTCAACGGGCCTGTACAAATAATGTCCAAATATAGTATGATTTATTATTAGCTGTTTCAATACACCTTACACTTTATTTCCCCTAGACTATCAATCTCTACTTTGTAAAAAAAAAAAAAAAGAAAGAAAATCTCTCAAATAAATTCAAAATGGTATCTCCCACAGCAGAAGCGGATTTCATTCCCCTGTGTAGTCTCTCCTCTGGGATGCCGCACCTGTGAAGGGTTGGGGGCCGCTCGCATTTGTCAGATGTGCCTTGTGTGGTGCAGGAACTCAGTGGGCGTGAAGGTGACAAACCAGGACGCACCCAGTACAAGCCCTCCACAACAAACAGCTGTCATAATGATGATAAACTCCTCAAAGTGGCAATTAAGATGTGAGCGGGTGGGGGAATTAATAAGGGGTTAACAACTGTTTTTTAAAAGGAACGGAAGTGCAGTGCTGTGATTTATGGCATTACCTCACAGCTAATAAAATGTGGCCTAGTTTAATTCCAGCTAATTACCAGACCAGCTTCAAAATGGTACTGTTCTACACCATGGTCATACCACCTTGTAAATGCCCAAGCCTGTCTGATCTCATAAGCTAAGCATGGCTGAGCCTAGTTAGTACTTGGATAGGAGACCGCTGGGAATACCAGGAGCCATGGGGCAGCAGAGGCTCTACTGCATGCTGTTGTTGTATCTTTAGGCAAGGCACATCATCCACTTTACCTAGTATATATATAGCGCTTTTCCATCTTCAAGGCACTCACAGCGCTTTACATCAAAGAATGACTCAATCGTTGACACACATTCATACACCAGTGTGCACAGACACTGGGAGCGAGGTGTCTTGCCCAAGGGCACAATGACAGGATTCATCTGTGGGAGCTGGAATTGCATCGCTAAACTGTGGAGCTGACCACTCAACCAATGATGTTTATGTCGAGAGCAGGATCCAAATCGCCAACCTACACCAACTCCACCAACTGAGCTACACTCACCCCAATTTAGGAGTCTGTTTTAGTTATACTTTGATAACATGTCTTATTTTTCACAACGTCCAGCACCCAAGGCCAATATCAGATACAGGAATAGTGGGAGAACATATTGGCAAGTGTTGCAGGCCTCCTAACCAGAAGGTTGGTGGTTCTGTCCCAGCTCCAACCAGTGCGTATTGCTGTGACCTTGGGCAAAACACCTTGCTACGATTGTGGTTGGTGAGCCATCAAATGTTGGAAAGGATCGAAAACTGGGCTAAACACACCTCCCTACAGGCACTACCTTTCCCATTGTTCAAAAACGCTAGAATAAAAACATCAAACATCAACATATGTCAACACAAGATGCTAAACGGGCTCCGATTCAGTAAATATTGAGTAGAGACAATGGCCAAACAACTGTATTACGGTTGTGGAATGTAAACGGGCTCAAATATCCCAACAACCTTAAACACACATTCAGTAGACTGTGAACGCAGACCCCCGTTTACCCAATAAACAAACAAGCACGCAGCAATACAGGCAAAATCCCAATCGTGTACACCTCTCTTCTTCCCTCCCTCCCTCCTCCTCCTCCTCTTCCTCCTCCTCCTCCTCCTCCTCCTCATTTTTCTCAATGCCTTTTCCAGTCAGACTTTATAAACACTATGGATAGGCCAATGTTGTATGGATTATTTTCCCTACAGAATCATATTGCGGCATCAAATATTCATAGTCGTCTGATCTACAATGTATACGGACGCCCGCTACTGACACATAGACCCGATCCGTCCTACTCAGTGCGAAATAGCGAGAGCAATTTGCAATCACATACAGGAAAATACATGTATTTCGTGGAGTGGAAGGTGAAAGCTGTTGGTCCTATGTGAAATTGGAAGCAGACACAACTCTTACATAAATATGATCTTTGGACAAGTGTCTCCTTCTAGACCTTGACAGCTTATTTTCCCGGAGCAGACACATGAGTGATGCTCCAAAGTGTGTGACAGGAAGTAGAGAAGGGTTGACAGGTATCGTCTATGTAATGTGTGTGTGTGTTTGGCCAATGTAAAAAAGGACATGTGGACCAATTTTCCCTTAGTATGCTGCGGCTGTGGAGAAAAAAAAGAAAAGTGTAGGTTAAGTGATGGGAAGAGGTTTTGTCATTGGGAAAATTATGAGAAAATATGGTTTGAAAAAGGAAAGAGGAAAATGGGGAAAGGCAGTAAAGGGCGTGTTAACATTTGGCAGCAAAAAGCAAATATTGTGCCAGTTTTGTGTTTTTCTGCCAAAGTGCTGAAGAAATTATTGCCAAATCAACTTTACGTGTTTTCTGTTTATAAGGGCAGAAGTCTTGAAAAGGTCAGCCGATCCTGAAAAAACAACATATGTAGGTGATTTAGCGGCATCTTTATTTACTTTTTAAAAAAGCACATATTTCACTATTTACCAGTCTATGTTATAATGTTATTTCCTAAACACAAACATACCTGGAGTTTCCTTTCTTTTCATTCACACGTTTAACATGCAAACCCTGTACATTTAGTCTTTCAAATAGAAAACACTCTGTTCCACCTTGTGATGTCATGTGGTAATACAGGAAGTGCTCCACTGTAGTTTTAAACTCCAGACACCTTCACTAGAATCAGTTGGATGACTTCAGCCAAGCAATTGCCCATCTCTAGCGAACTAAAGGTAAAAGGTAGCTGTTAACTTGAAAACTATGACCTCATGACATCACAAGGTGGAGCATTTGAGCTTTGGAGATGTAAACAGACTAATAATGCTGCATTACTCAGACATGTGTGAATGAAACAAAACACAACTCCAGGTAGGTTTTTGATGACTTAGTTTAAAGCTCACAAGAGTCAATTTTGTGTATTACAGGATCTTTAATATTAACAAACAATCAACAAATAACACAAGAAAACAGAATATAATAGTGGAATTTATGGCTCAGTAGTCAGAGCGTATTCAAACTGTGCTCCATCCAATGCCTACTGCATTGTTGCATCCTTGGGCAAGATATCAGCCACATTGCCAAGGTATAAAAGTGGTGTGTGTGCTGTGTGCTGTGTGTGTGCATATGATTGGTCATGGTCGGAGGCAGCAATTGGCAGCCTCCCCTCCATCAGTCTGCCCCAGGGCAGCAGTGGCTAGAATAGTAGTTTATGACCACCTACTGTGGAGTGAATGAACTGTGAAAATAAAAGAGGAAGGTATTTTACTAACCATTCAAAGGTTTGGACACATCCTTCGGGTTTTTTTTTTAACACCCTTTTTACATGTATATACATACAGGAACAAAAAAATAATAATATATATATATATATATATATATATATATATATATATATATATATATATATATATATATATATATATATATATATATATATATATCATATATATATATATATCTCAATAAAATCTCACCCTCTGGTCTTTATGCCCTCTTTTTCCCATACTCGGGACCTCTACCAGAGGCCTGGGAGCTTGAGGGTTCTGCGCAGTATCTTTGGTGTTCCTAGTACTGCACTTTTCTGGACTGAGATGTCTGATGTTTTCCTGGGATCTGCTGTAGCCACTCCTCCAGTTTGGGGGTCACTGCCCCTAGTGCTCCGATGACCACCGGCACCACTGAGGCCTTCACCTTCCAGGCCTTCTCCAGTTTCTTTGAGCCCCTGGTATTTCTCTAGTTTCTCATGCTCCTTTTTCCTGATGTTCCCATCGCTTGGGTACTGCGATGTCCACCACAACGGCTTTGCTCTGTTGTTTATCCACCACCACTATGTCCGGTTGGTTCGCTATCACCATTCTGTCAGTCTGTATCTGGAAGTCCCACAGGATCTTGGCTCAATCATTCTCCACTACCTTTGGAGGTGTTTCCCACCTTGACCTGGGGGTTTCCAGTCCGTACTCTGCACAGATGTTTCTGTACACTATGCCCGCCACTTGGTTATGCCGCTCCATGTATGCTTTCCCTGCCAGCATCTTACACCCTGCAGTTATGTGCTGGCTTGTCTCAGGGGCCTCTTTGCACAGCCTACACCTTGGGTCTTGTCTGGTGTGGTAGATCTGGGCCTCTATCTTGAGCTCAAGGCCTGCTCCTGTGCAGCCAGGATGAGTGGCTCTGTGCTGTCCTTCAGTCCAGCTTTCTCAAGCGATTGGTAGGATTTCTTGATATCAGCCACTTCAGTTATGTCCCGGTGGTACATCCCATGCAGGGGCTTGTCCTTCCATGATGGTTCCTCCAGCTCCTCTTCCTCTGCACTCCACTGTCTGAGACATTCACTGAGCACATCATCTGTTGGGGCCTTGTCTTGGATGTACTTGTGGATCTTGGATGTTTCATCCTGGACTGTGGCTCTCACACTCACTAGTCCTCAGCCTCCTTCCTTACGGCTTGCGTAGTCTCAGGGTGCTAGATTTGGGATGGAACCCACGATGCATAGTCAGGAGCTTTTGTGATGCTTGACTGGTTAGCTCAACTGGTAAGTCGTATGACTTTCACATGGGGGACCCGAGTCCCCCCCCCCCCCCAAGGGCGCAATGGGCAATTACCAACAAACAGTGTGGGTCCTTGGGCAAGACCCTTCAAGCTACCGCCTACCTCATACAATGATGAGTGTGAATGAAACTTACGAGATGCCGGCTCAGACGTCGCCCGGCCAAACAAGGTCTGCGTCAGGTGTTGGGGAACCAGAGCATCTTGACGATAAATGGGCTACTGGACCACGGCGGAGATGGGCGAGAATATATAGATATTGATATATATTTATCTATTGATATGTGTGTGTGTGTGTGTGTGTATATATCTTACTACATACTTTTTTTTATGTCTTCCATATGTATATAAAATGTAAAGAAAAAACTTTTTGAGTTATTTTAAATGATTAGTTACACTATAAGGATAAACTCTGAACTGGGATGAGGGGGCGTGTTTTACTCTCACACACCTGGGACACTGTTCTGAACAAGTCAGACTGTAGATGGCGCTGTTGTCCTGCCTCCACCGGTAGGACGACAGTGAGCTAGTGAGCATTTAACTTAATCTTGGTCTATAAAAGAAAAAAAAATGAACAGAAGACCAGATGAACCTCATTGGACTATCTTTTTGGGTTTCACACGGTTAATATCTGACATCAGTGACAACATCCAGGCAGTTTTACATTGAGCCGAAACCAAGACATTTATAATATCAGTGACAGGGACATCTTTGTAAATCCCAAACTGCCAAGTGAGCAGATCTCTAAATAAATGACAAAATATGTGAACTGCAGTACGCAAGATAGATTGTATCAATTTGGTTGTCAATTTTTATGTTAAAATCCTCCATTGGTATAAAGGGAAAGCCTAATAGTGAAAGTGGCTGACAGAAACAGTATTGTGTTCGTGCAATTTGTCAACAGTACAACACTCTATCAATCGACTTGTCAGAAATAATTATTCTGGTGCCATCATTTTCAGACTTTAACAAACTGTTCTCATTGTAAATTACTGACTCTGTATTTTCCCCCATTTCAGCAGCACTGGCTTTAGCTTCGGCTTACTCATATTTTTTCCCCGGATGCGTATCTCTGCTTTCAAAGGCATTCTTCTCAAACCAAGCAGCTGACAGAATCGTTTATTAAAATGTATGATTGCTCGGTTTGTCCTGCATGGAAATGACTCTCATTGCTCACACAGATAGTGAACATCAAGATAATGCAGAAGGGAAACGTCAATGGGCCCAAAGCGTCGATTAAAACGCCCGGACGCTCGGCAGTCATTTTAACAGGGGTCAGCTCGTGTACAGCAGGCCTTTGCCATTAAGGACGCTGGGTTTGGGGCGTTCTGGTACAACTGGTGGATTTAATAATGGGGCTAAGGTAGGATGTTTTTTTTTTTTTTTTTTTTTATGTATGACAAGGTAGACTGTGATTAATTTAAAGGTCCTATATAATGCAAAATGGACTCTTGTGAGCTTTAAGCCATGTTAGAATGTTGTTACCTCCCCAAAAACATACCTGGATTTGTGTTTTGTTTCATTCACACATATTTGAGTAATCCTGGATTATTAGTTTGCCTACATCTCCAGAACTCAAAATGCTCTGTTCCACATTGTGATGTCATGAAGCAGTAGTTTTGTTGTTGACAGCTACCTTTTAACTTTAGTTCAGTAGAGATTGGCAACTCCGGGCACCTTCACTAGAATCGTTTGGATTCTAGTGAAGGTGTATAGAGTTTAAAAACACAGTGGATCACTTCCTGTATCACCAAATGACATCACAAGGTGGAACAGAGTGTTTTCTGTTCTGTGGGAAGAACTCCTAAAATGTCTAAATATGCAGATGTGTTAAAAATGTGTGAATGAAACAAAACACAAGTCTAGGTATGTTTGTGATGAGGAAACAACATTATTACAACAGATCAGAAAATAGCACAATATTCACCCTTTAAAGTATGTTATGCAAATGGGAAGCTTCAATGTCAACTTGTTTTTTTTTTTTTTGCATTTACTTTTGTAATAACACTGAATGAGTATAGCAAAAGACGAAGTTCAAATCTGTCAACTGGACAAATCGTTGTAGGAGTGAAGACGTTTCACTGCGTATCCAAGCCGCTTCTTCAGTTCTGATCAGATTACTGGAGCCCACTGCCTTATACTGCAGGGAGGGGCTAACTACACTGAAACTGTAAACACCTATTGTCTCCAGTTTCAGCTGGAACTACCCTATTCAGCCCTTAATGATGCTGCTATTGTTCCCATCGTTCTGGGTCTGAGGATGGAGTTGTAGATGGGGGAGAGATCATGTCTCAGGCCTCCATTCCTCTTTAAAGAAGGATTGTCTTTCCTAACAAAAATAGCTTCTTTAACTCCTCTCTCAAACCATTTCTTTTCTCTGGCTAAGATTTGAACTTCACTATCTTCAAAGGAGTGGTTAGGGGCTTTCAGATGTAGATGCACGGCGGACTGGGGTCCAGAGGAGCTCTCACACCGGTGTTAGTACATTCTCACTCGCTCACTGCACTCTTCACTACACTGATTAGAGTAGACTACATTACTTTGTTTGTGGCTCGGGATTTTGTCCTTAGGGTGAACCAGTTTTTGTCTTAACATGTTTGTAGGTTTGAAAAAGACAGGAAACTCATACTCTAAAGATCCTCTGAAGTTTTTCCAGACGAAGTTTTTCTGAAGATCCTCTGTAGTTTTTCAGACACACCTGCTGTGTAAGAACATCACACTGAATGAGTAAATCACACTGAATGAGTAAACAAAAAAAAGAAATCATCATATCCATTCACCTTGTGGATTGCAGATAGGTAAACATGCATTTATAGATAACAAAAGGGCTGTTCCAAGTGACTATTGACTAAAAGTAGGCCAGGGCTAAACATGGACAAAACATAGACCAAAGCTGGGATAAACCAAAAGTACACAACATCTAAGCAATAAATAAAGCATGTTTCAGATAGGACCAAACCAGGACTAAAGAGAGCTCTAATACTACCTGAATATGTGCAAGTTTATATGTGTATTCATTTCCAAATCATGCAGAGCAAAACTGAAGCAAGGCCAACTGACCAGTGCTGTAGCCTTTTTATGATTTTCAGGCAATTTTTGCAAAATGTTCCAAAGTATGACATTGAACTTAACTATCCTGCATTTATTCAACAAGATTTTTTTTTTAATCCTTAAAAAAATACTTGCCAAGCTTACCTCTTCACCAATCTGAAATTCAGACACTTGACTTGATTTGTCTCCATGATCACTATTGTATGTGCATTACCAAAAGTATCTACATTTTAACTACATTTATTTTAGCTGCCCATATGTGTATTAAATATCATTGATTCAGCAAAGCAATGGGACCAGCAGGTGGCCGACCCCTCGCAAGAAAAGTTACATAATACCCCTTTAAAAACCGACAACAGCATTATGCAAAACAAGTAAACCCGCAAGTTGATGTCTTTGTTTTCTCTATTATTACAACATCACCCCAGGCCCCTCTCTGATCTGATTTTGATTACATAACCCAATAAAAATAGCATCGTCAAGTTCATTAGTTGCCGATTTAGATCCATTCGGGGTAAAGGAGGCATTACAATCTGTTAAACGTCTTACATTTTCCTATGAGTGAGGAAGCTTGCAACTAAATAACCCTGGATTAGAAAGCATAATGAGGCCCTGAACACCCCCTGTGGGACAATTAGGTGCAATGGGAGAGTTGTGCTGACATCAGTGATCTGTACAATAATTAGCACCTCTGCCCTTCCCCGGTCCCCTAGGAGAGCTCTCTCACCTCCGGCACTGCGGCCCACCGGAAGCCCCACCCACAGCAGTAATAAACCCGCCGACATACTGTACATGCAACTGTGAGGCGCAAATTAAGAAGTTAGACCGGAGGTGGCAGATCAGAAGGCAGAGGGGGGTTGTGGGTAGATGATTGGTGTTTGGTGATATGTGAAGGTAAAGTTAGGACGCATGTTATTAAGTGTTACTGATTGTTACTGATTACTTATTGCTTTGTTCATAATGTTCCATAGCATTAAACTATCGCTATGGGAACAAGCAGCTGACAACACCGGGCCAAGTTGCAAGTGAAATGTTGAGGTATAGTAAGGTTTTTATTAATTAATAAAAACCTTAAGCACATTACAGTATATTGTTCATTCATTCCACAGCATTGTAGCGAATGTGGCTGTCCAACTCACATACACAACACTTTCAAGTGTCTTGTCTAAGGACACAGCAACAGTTTTTTGCCACTGGCGCTCCACCTGATATTCCCAGTGGTCTCCCACCCAAGTACTAACCAGGCCAAGCCTTGCTTAGCTTCTGAGATCTGACAAGATCAGGCTTTCGTGAGATCAAGCTGGTCACTAAGAACAACTGGAATAGAATAAATGCAACATTGAAAAGTCTAATGCCAAACTGGAACATTCTATAGGTACAGCAATAACATTTCCATGACATTAATGATGAGACTAGCAGATGGTGCACCCCTGATCAGTGAAGTTATGCAATGCACCTTTCATTTTTTCATTATTTATACCTATTCAGCGAAAAGCATTTTGGAAGAATTTAAATGTTGTGTTTTGAACAGAAAGACCAGCTTCATAAATACTTCAGTATCTACATTTTAAAACCTGTTCAAAATTTTGGCCTTCCTCAAATATTAAACATACGTCTAGACATCCAATAGATTCAAAAATAAAAACCTGTGAATTGACATTGAGAGGGAAGACTACTGCCAAAACTCATTTTTAATACATTTTAAAATGTCACTGTGCAAAAATATTCTTATTTTTCTTTACCACCTGGTTTATGGTTTAGGGCTTCTCTGCTGTTGGCCCCACCCCCTGGAACTCCCTGCCCAAACACATCAGAGACTCATCCACGCTCATCATCTTCAAAAAAGACCTGAAAACTCACCTGTTCAAAACTGCCTTCAAACAATTGTATCTCCTTTTTGATCTGTTTCTTTCATTTGTGTTTTATCTCGAACTGTGTGAAGTGTCTTTGAGTGAAAAACACTATACAAGTGCTATGCATATTATTATTAATTAAGCATTTGATGTATCTAGTGCTTTTTTGGACTCACAAAGATGCTTTACACTGTGTTGTTCAATGATTTCATGCCTCATCTTTGTAAGCATCAATCCGTCCGACCTCTACTGAGACGCTTCAAGCAGGCAAGTAAATGAGATGAAATAAATGAAACAAGCAACTAGTTTATTAGTTTAGCCAAATGAACAGTCTGTAATACTACAACCTTCATAATTTGAACTACATCATCTGTGTTTATCGTTCAAACACATGCGCCGGAAAAGACTGGATCCTATTATTTTTGTTCTTGGTGCCCATTTGGCCTTTGTGATTGGAAATTGCATGTGGAGAGAAGATAAGCCACCACCTTTTTAATTAGTCTGTACCACTTGGCTGGAAATAGGTGGGTGCTGTTTAATCAATATTACAAATGGGAGCCCAGGGTCCAAGTTCAGGCCATATCTCAGTCTGGTGCCTATCTACCTCCTGATCAGTCCCAAGGCGCTCCTAGTCTCCAAACCGTGCAACGACCAAGGACCCAGTAATGAAAAATATTTCTCAGAGTGTAAATTGAACCTGGAGTGGTGGACGGCATGAAAAAGCAGTTTGAACATGATGCTGGATAAATTGGAAAAAGTCCAAAACATAATTTGCCTTCAGCGATGAGACCATATGAAACCCGTCAGCTGGCATACACATTCAAAATTACATCCTCACTGTTTAAATGTTAATAGCACCTTTCTAGTTTGCGTATGACAGGTAATGGTGAAAACATGCTGCCTTGAGAAGATTCGCGTTTGGATATAATTTTAATGTGTCAATCAACTATCTCAGTTCCAAAAAGTGGTTGATGTGAATAAAAATGTATCTTTTTGAAGCCTTCCCTCTGGCTTTAGCTGCCCAAAGACATAGATAAGATGAAATTAAATCAACCTCTGTGAATGAATATGATATCGTGTAATGAACCAAGTAAAGGTGAAGCCAATTTAAATTGAAAGGTGCATTAAGTAACTTTTCTGGTGTTGGATCTGCCGCTTGTAACAAATGCTTGTCTCCATGGGGATTGCTTTGTCTGCATGTTCCGATTGCAGGTGTTTATTGCTATAAATATCTCGAAAACATTAATTCATACTCAAACTCACCTCTCCATGGATCTGACCTGTAACTCGATCTAAATGGCAAGTTTAAATCCATACCGTGAAACATTCCTGGCAATGGAATAACATCTCTATGGAGACCAGCAGGTGCTTCTTTAAAATAATCTGAAAGTGCTAAAAACTGCGAGATATGCTCAACTCACTGGTATAGGGTCACATTTTTATATAGCACTTTTCCACTTTTTCAGTTACACATTCATACACTAGTGTACGCAGGCACTGTGGGCAGGGTGGGTTAAGTGTCTTGCCCAAGGACACAGCAACAGCATTCATCTGTGAGAGCGAGAATCAAACTGCCAACCATCCGATCATTGGAAAACAACTGAGCTACTGTCACCTCATTACTAAATATAAAAGCTAACAGGATGATACAAGATGACTGAACAAATAGACCAGAAAAGCCTTAGATTAAAAGGACCCACCTGTTTTCCCTCAGGTACCCCTCGTCACTGTCAGTTTAGCACATTACTATAATCCAATTCTTTTCTCTTCACGCCACTTATCAAAACTGGGAAATTAATGAAGCATATACGGCTAATACAATTTTGCCATTGAAGTAGTGTTTCTCAGCACTAATAAGAACCCTCCAGAGCCGCACAGAGGAAATAGAATTTGGATGTGGCTAAATGCTGGATCCGTGTGAATGGGGATGGCAGCGTGTGAGGCACTAGTACGCAGAGAGGGGAGAGCTAAGAGGACCCTTGGCACAGACTTTGAGGGTCCTAGATAAAAGTGTGGAGGTAATGTGAGGCGGCCGAGCAGGTGAGATCAGACCTAATTACCGCACAAGCAGAGGGATTACCACGAATCCACATGAAGCTCATTAGAATGATGTGTAATATGAGAGTGAACTTATTTTTCCCCATAGAGCTTTAAGGGCTTTATATAATACTTAATTTACTTTTTTGGTTATATTGTCTTCTATCCCAAATATGTGTAACATTTTAAGCTTTGTTTCCACTGGTTTGCTTTGGAGTGGGTCGGTGTGGGCCACAAGTGTCTCCACTGTGTAAAGTCCTATGAGAGAGGTCTGAAGTGGGCCCTGGAGGTACTAGCTCCCAGAGGAGGCCAGCATGGTACAGATCGTGTTAGCTAAGGTGTGGCTACACAAGAAACAAGATGATTGGAAAAGACAGAACGGAGACTCGAGACTGCAAAAAGCAGATATAAACATAAAATTAAACATGCAAGCAGTGATCAAGGGCCCTCACAGCCCTTGTGACCACTGAAGGACATACTTCAGTGGGAAGGCTGCCTATCAACCCTGGATTGACATTTGATTCAAAATTGCCACTGCCACCCTGGAATAAAATATTGCTTTAAAAATAGCTGCTTGTTATGAACACCCCCGCAGACTTATGCAAAATCTTTTAACAGCTTTTATTCCCAGATATATCCTGATGATACTGCCTCAGCTTGGAGTCCATCAGATAAAGACCCTGGGATAAGTTTGTTAAATACGAGTAAGTACGAGGTCTACGTTTTGGACATCTGCATATTTTCATTCATAATGGTTGCCTTCATGCTGGAGATATGGTGTGGTCACCGTACACTTTTTTGCCCAGGGTCAGATAAAGAATGAGTGTACCAAATTTCATTGGATTATGACTAACTAACTACATTTTTTCACTTTCCCATTGATGTTTTTGAGGTGTGGCCATGCAAAAGTGGATGTAGATACTTTTGGTTTTCATTTTTGTTCATAATCGAATAAAGGGTGTACCAAATTTCATTAGCCTATGACTAATTAAATTTTTTTTTTTTATCCAATTTTAATATTGCAGGGGGCGCTGGAGAGACAAATATTTAAATTTAAGTCATATATCATTACATCCAGGTCATCAAAACACACAAATGCTACATTGAGTTCATCCAGATCTGATCATTTTAGCAAAAGTCACAGGGATTTTTAAGCTTTCAAAATGGCCACTTCATTAAGAGCTTGTCATTAAGTTCTTTTAACAACTTTTGACTGCAGATATGTACTGATGATGCTGCCTCAGTTTGTTGTCTGTCAGATAGAAACCCTCTGCTAGTGGTTGGATCGACACATGTGATGCCACCAAAGGCATCTCAAAGGTTAAATTACAGGTAATTTCGCATATCATTTGGGTTTAAAGCGGGTGATGCCTACAGACAACTGTTCTGCCACTGTTCCAGAGTACTAAATATTGATTTACTTATAGGTTGTTGTTTTTTTTCCCTAATCTAACCTTGTACTGTAAATTCCAAATATACACAGAGAAAAAATGTAACTCTTATGCAGGCTTTTTTCTTCTTTTGTTGAAATCCAAATATAATCTTCCTATTATCTTTGCTAATGATCTTGCTACAGGTTTAGTCCAAACTCACTCCCAGCTGCACCTTAATCCAAATGAGTCAGGAAATCATACATAATAGAACATACATTACATAATACATAATGAAATAAGTGTTGAAATATTTACATGAAATTCATCCCTCGTTTGCCAGCTTCACCTTACAGTAGACCGCAATATATACCTCAGTGCGCAGCTATACAAATCCCCATAGGACCAGAACAGACTTTCACAGGCTTTTGGAGGTGTGGTCTAATTAACACGTCATGCCATTTTTATATCCGCGCTCCACCGAGAATGTCTAGCTCCGAGAGAGACTTAATGTCCCTTTACGAGTTTTCACCAGCAGAGTTTTGTCAGCATGTAATTAGCCGTAGTAGGTGGGCAAATTAGTCTCCGTGGAGTCTGCAGTGTTCCACCTCCACACAATCCTGCTACAGTAAAACACAGGTCTTCTAAGGTTGGACTATTATACTGCTTTAAGCCATATTATAGGTTTTATTGCCTAACTTTTAATATTTTACCTTTATAAAGTATTAACATGCATATTAAAACAGAGTCATGGCAGGGGAAAGCCGTTCAACTTTTTCTCTGGGATTTTTATTCCTGAAATGTTAAGTGTTTGAAAAAGTGAGCTAAAAAAAATCACACATGAGCAGAATTCAAGCAATAGTTTGTGTCCAAGATGGCTTTCAAAAACAGATACCAACAGAAAATCTTTTCATGTTTGAAAAATATCAAAGGTTTAAATATAACACTTTCTCTAGACAAGACCTAAGCACTGGCTATCCATCTTCCTCCTTGTCCAAACTAACACAGTATCATGATGTGACTACAATGACATCGTAGATACCAGGAATATAGGTTATCACTGAAGTTCAAAATATCAGTAAAACAATAATCTGATTACGATACACAGGGGTTTCAGCTTCGTGTTACATGGTGCCATTTTGATGACAGTTGGCCATTCAAAAGATATAATATTTGTATTCAATTGTTAATTACTACTACTTACTTCTTCAGTACTTTACAAAGATGTGAGTTGGACATGCATTGCACATTTCTGTAGAATCAATGGGCAAAGCACTAAACCAGGGGTGGGCAAACTACGGCCCGGGGGCAACATACGGCCCGTTGGGTTTATCAATCCGGCCCGCCAAACATGACCACATTATGGCGCACTTCAGCTACATCAACCTTGTATTACTCTCTTATTCTCTCATCAGCCCTTCTGGAAAAATTAGTTTTATCAAAGAAAAGAAAAATGAATAGTGAGCGCTGAATGTTTAATATGGAGTGGACAACAAAATATTTTTTCAGCAAAGAAACCAAGGCTAGTTTTTTTGCTGGCATTCAAATTAGTAAAAGCTAGCAAGCCTTTCTCTGAAGATGAGTTTTTAAAAGAAGCATTTGGAAAACAATTTGTACAATGAGCCTTTCATATTCATGCTTTGTTACATGTTACAGGCCAAATCCCTAATGTAATATACACATATATAAATCCTGGCCCGGCCCCTCTGTCAAATTTTAGAACCCACTGTGGCCCGTGTCTCAAAACGTTTGCCCACCCCTGCACTAAACTCTGTTGATCTGATGTGACATATATTAGATTTTATTTGTAAATCATAGGCTACCAATGAGCTCCTTTCTTTCATATCTGTCACTGAAAAAGAAAATGGATCTGATTGGACGATCATTTTTGACCGGGCTTGAGATGCAACGGCGGACGAGGGACCAGACTGATATCAATCTGTATAAAAAATACGCAGAGATTTGGATTTGCCAGGCAAAATTGCCCTAACTTTTCTTTTACTCTGAAACCCATGGCTTGGCTTTCAATAACTACCTAGAGTCATAATGTCACCAGTGATGGCACTTTGAGGCTTATCTTTCACAGTTGAAGATATTGTCTTTGTTGTTGCAGATTGCTTTTCTGAGTTTCAGTTGTTAGCTCTAAGCTCAAGCCCCAGAGACTTGGAGGGCCAGTGCTTTTCTGTCAGGATTTCTGTTCTGTTAGCCATGGGTTTCAGACATTTAAAGCTGTCGGAAATTTGCCTTTTGCTGCTGCCACTCTGCTCCCAAAGATTTACCAGGACCAGCCAATGAGGAGGTGTGACATGTGCTGGCAGACCCTATGTAAAATGGAGGGCAATCCACACAAGGTTTTGATTGAAATGGTTATTGACACTTCATGACCCCCCCGAGGCCCACACCAGCCTTTGGGCCTACATGCACCGTCAAAGATGGTGGACTTGGTTGAGACTTACTCTATGAAAGGATATCAGCAGCATTACAAAAATTGATCTTTTTTGGACTCCTGGAGGCAAGCAAAGAGGGGATGCCTCCGGACCACCTAGAGGCAGACAGTGGAAGCATAGACAACATTACTTCACACAGGACCTTATCCAGAACAAGACGAAGGACACACAGGGAGGCACAAAAGGTGTAACAGGCAGTAAGTAAGTTTAATAACTGAAATCGTGTCACTACTGCTCTATCGCTAAAGATAAATTTGAAAAGACAATCAAGAATTACAATATCATAATCATTTCGCACTGATGTTCATTTCACAATCTTCCAGAGCATATACGTATATTAAATGTGCCCTATGTATTGCTTTGGTTGAGATTATGCCACCTGCTTGTCTCCATGGATATGTATTACTTGAACTGGAATGTTCCAAATAATTTAATAAGGTAATAAGATCTTGCATTTATCGGTTAAGTCTTTTTATTGCTTTTATTGACCTTATTCCGCACCACCCACTTTTTCCATAAACTAAACCGTGCTTTCTTTGTAGTAGCACTTCCAGTTAAGTGCAAATCCTTTTCCTTTCAATGGAGAATTTGAGAAGTTTCGGCACTAAAATCTGATATAAAATAGGTTGCTTTGTTTTATTTTTATGTTCAACAACAAGTCAACTCTGCACCGATTCTCTGGGAAGCTTTAAAACGGCTCTGTAGTCCCTATAGAACTGATTTACTGTCAAGATCGGCAGCTCCGTCCAAAATAATACAATCCAAATGAAGATGGCGGCGCCCACAGCAACTTCCGGAATAAGGTGAATAGCACCTTGAAAAGCATGATCTGACCAGTAACTTGGCTTGGTTTTAACTGTTTCCATGGAGATAGATAAGTTTACCATGTACATATCAATAACATGTAGGCTGTGGAATTCCATAGTGCATCTTTAATGACAGAAAAGCCTGTAGTGATCATTTGTCTTTGAGCAGTCTCTTCCACATGCAGAGGCAGAGGAACGGCGTGGCCCCCTGGCTCGTGCCCTGCAGATGGATGTGAGTACTTTGTCAGTATAACTGTCATGTTTGTGCCAGTGTCAGTGTGGACGCAGCGTTCACAGTCAGAGCGGCACATCTCAGGCTCAGCAGTGGGATTCACATCAATGGAGCCGTTTGTCCAACTGTGAAGCTCTGATCAGGCTGATTAACACTGTGCACTGATGAGGCACAACATTACGACCACTGACAGAGGATGGGACCAAACTAGCCTGGTTAATCATGACAGGAATGCTAAACTGGTGATGTTTCTTCTCACAGTAATTATACATTTGGCACCATGGTTGTATTTTAAAAGGTTCTATGCTATTTTCTCATCTATGTTATATTGTTGTTTACTCATCAAAAACATATCCAGAGTTGCGTTTCATTTCATTCACACATGCTTGACACAGAAAAGCACTAAAAACACTTTGTTCCACGTTGTGATGTCATGTGGTAATATAGGAAGTGCTCCACAGTGTTTTAATGCTCCATATATCCATATTCCATACACCTTCACTAAAATCATTTGGAGAATTTCAGCCTTGGAATTGCTAATCTCTACTGAACAAAATGTAAAAGGTAGCTGTTAACTGGAAACCTACCACTTCATGACATCACAAGGTGGAACAGAGGTAACAGCATTATAACATGGCTTAAAGCTCAGAAGAGTAATTTTTTTTGTAATATACGACCTTTAAACTTATAACGTCAACTTAATATAACTTATAATATTTTAAACTTCCACAATTCAGGGGTTTCAGCTTCCTGTTGCAAGTAACCCACCCCTGTTGTAATCTCACCTGTCACCACTAGATGCTATCTACATTACTGCTGTCTGACAGTGTGCCAGCTTTGGCTTGACAGAAGAAGACCAGAGAGTACAGGTGAGTCAGAACAATGGGTGAACCACTCACCCATTCACACACACATTCATACACCAGTGTACGCAGACACGAGGGGCGAGGAGGGTTAAGTGTCTTGCCCAAGGACAGAACAACAGCATTCATCTGTGGGAGCTGGAAACGCACTGCCAACCTGTGCAGTGGACAAACACCAACTGAGCTACTGTCGTCTTTATATTCGGGTTTACACACGGCCCTTTGGGCTTATTAATCCGGCCCACAGAACGTGACCAAATTATATTAAAATAGGTAAGGGTAAACCTTGTACAATTTACCTTTTCAACAAGTTGTTGATCTTTTGGCACTTGATAAAACTGAATTTGAGTTTTTCTGCTGTGTTTATTTAAGTGAAATTTAATAAATTAAATATTAATTTAATTAGTGCATTTGAAAAACTATTTGTACAATGAGCCTTGCATATTCATGCTTTGCTACATGTTACAGGCCAAATCTCTAATGTAATATACACATATAGATATTCTGACCCCTCAAATTTTAGAACCCATTGTGGCCCATGTGTCAAAAAGTTTGCCCACCCCTGTGATAGACATTAATAAACACTTTTCATTTATACTGCCATTTCAAACTCCTCAAGATCAAGATGAAACACACATCAAGTAAATTTAAACTTATATATTTTTCATTTAATATATTTAAACTTCCCAAATGTCACCAAGCCCGCCCTTTCCCCGCACGACTTTGGCGAGCTGCATAAGCACACCTCCGATTTCTCATCATCCATCTCCATGCAAGGTCTCTGCCAATAAAGACTTTGACTTGATGTCTTAAGATAACAGAAATGATGAGCGCTAGCAGCCATAACGGAGTGCTGTCATGATGGAGGCAGAGGGCGTGAGTGATTGGCTAGCCCTTATGCAGGAGCTGATCTTTCCCATTAGACTTTGGTATATAAGCCCACATCAGGGTTATTGCCTGACACGAAAATTCTTCTCCGAGCTCAAAGTGTCAGAAAGTAGGATTGATGTGTGTGCTCATTATTGCTTCTGCATTTTGGGGCGACGAGAGGTACAATATTGGTCAGAAGAAGTAGGAGGAATGGGGAAGTCTGTGATGGATACTTCAGGGGACTTTGTTGCGGTAAATCTGACAGAAAGATGATAAAAGTGTGGGAAATACAGAGTGTTTGATGGAAGAGATATTATGCCCCATAGGCTGGGTTCACGTGAGCTCACAACATTTTAGCATTCAAATTGAGGCGATGGTCAGGTCAGAAAGCTACTGTAGAATGTATTTAACTGTCAAATTATAGACAATTATTCGGTCAATCTGCATGAAATCAAAACATAATCAAGCATAAAGTTTGATTTATTTTCAATTAAATATTATGCAAAATTGATTCTTGTAGACTTTAAACCATGTTATAATGTTGTTACATGCTCAAAAACATACCTGGAGTTTCCCTGTTTATTATTAGTCTGTCTACATCTCCAAAGCTCAAAAGGCTCTGTTCCACCTTGTGATGTCATGTGGTGGTAGTTTTCATGTAAACAGCTACCGTTTGCCTTTTGTTCAGTAGAGAATGGGAATTTCAGGGTTAAAATTATCCAAATAATTTTAGTGAAGGTGTATGGAGTTTAAAAACACAGTGGAGTGTGGTACCATGTAACATCACAAGGTGGAAAAGAGTGTTTTCTGTCTCCCCAGATAAATGACTTCTGTAACTGTAAACAGTCTTTATTCATGCAGTTCTGAGTCCATTTTGTGTACACCCAAGTGTCCCACCCTGGGACAGACGGATTAAAGCATGACTGCCAATCTGTGCCTATAGCCAGGGGAGTTGACAGGGGAAGGACAAAGGGATCTGCTGTCCCAGGTCCCAAGGTTTTAGGGACCCAGAATTGAACCCTCTTCCTAATAATTTATATTAGAGTGGTCCATGTGAGGCTGCTTGCCCCGAGTCCTCAAATTTCTGTCGACAGCCCTACCCACCTTTCATCTGCAGAATACCAAGGCCAATCCTGGATTCAAAGAGATGACTTTTGTGAGTGAATAATTATCACTGGGTATTTTGAAGCCTAGTAATGATGGTAGCACCTGATTTAATGTGTGTAAATGTGGTGAAACAAGCCAAACCACTGCACACCAGGCCACTGTTAACTGTGTGCGGGACAGCTGCAGAAACAGAAAATACGCAAAGGTAAATAGTTAATTTCCAAATACTTTTTTTTTTTTCTTTTATCTATGTCTGAAATCAAATTTTAACACAGCAGCAAAATGTACAAAATGTACCAGTGACAAGCCATCTGTCAAAACTTTAATCTCTCGACCGTCAAAATGTCAAAACTGTTTCTGGAGAATTAAATCAGAAAGAGCACATTTTGCCTCCGATTCTGCCTGTGCTGAAATGAACACCTGCTCTGGTCATGCTGCTGCCTGTAAAAGCTCGAGTTGTGCTAAAAGCCTAAATGTTAAACCCTTTACTTTAAAAGCGCTGCATGAACGGACCACGGTGTCTCCACGGAAACACTTTCAGTGGAATGCCACCATGGACCTTTACTTACAACTGTCGTGCATATGAGCTGACCAAAGTTTGTAGATAAAAATACCCTAGGGATTTTGGCAGCACATTTACTCAAATACATTTCCTGTAGTTAGTTTTTAATAAAATTGTACTTTTCTACAGAGTTAGTTTCATACATGACTCATATCAGAGTAAAAAAAAGTACTGTAAAGTTCTGGCTATTATGAGTCCATATATATCTTTATGTTGAATGGCTCATGGTCATATTTTTATATAGCGCTTTTCCACCTTCAAGGCACTCAAACTGCTTTACATCAAGGAACCACTCACCCATTTACACGCACACACTAGGGACAAGGGGGGTAATGTGTCTTGCCCAAGGACAAAACGACACTAATCGTCTATGGGAGCTGGATTCGAACTGCCAACCTTCAGATCAGTGCATTAAGTGAACATTTGTGTTTCTTGCATGGCTCTTTTAGATTTCATTTTTCTCATTTTTGTGTTTTTTAGCCGCTTATCAGTAGTCCTTCTAATGATACACTCGATGTGTGTGTTTTGTATTTGTAATAACTTGCATGATTTATCACACTGATATTTTATTATTTTTAATTTTCATTCTGATTGCAGCTGCAGGTGTAAAAATATAAGCACATCAATGAAAAGTCATTTTTGATTTCTTTCTTTATATATATATCTTTATTTATACTGGGAGAGTCCAAAGAGAGTGTCTCCTTTTCATGAACGCTCTGTTAAAAACAATACAAACAGAACAAATAACTTCATTGGTCATTTTAAAACAGTAAAAACAGGGGCAGGTGTGTGTATACATGTTTATCACCAGATTATTAAAGTGCATTAGTGGCACACAGTGTATCTAGTGTATCAGCTTTGCATGTCCTTGAAAAAGTTTAACAAACAAATGAGATATTGAGGTAGTTTGCTGTCGTAGTCCTCTATAAATACATTTATACAGTGTTGTTCTCTTCTGACAGACAGCCATGGCCAACCTGTTTTTCCACAGAGTGAACAGTGATGGGTTTTTAATTAATCACCTGTTATGAAACGAAGGGCTGAGTGAAAAAGTGTGTATCTTATATTGACATAAACTAGTAGAGAAAAAAACATTGCTTGAACAATTTATTTTCTGTAATTCAATGGGACACAGTATTTATTTCTATAATAAAACCATCATTTTCATTTTAAACTGTTGCATGAGCCCAAGATATATACAAGTATTCTGAAGGATACGTTTCTCAGCATTTCATTTCCGTGTATTGGCGTAAGGATTTGACGCTTTAGAAATACAAGACATAATGTTCGTATTGACTATAAGACCACAATATTTCTGGAATTATTGTCGTATCTGGCAACCACGCTCGATTATTACACGAGGTTACAGTGATTTGGTGTCAGACAAACAGGAAGAGTGAAGGCTTAAAAATGCACCATATTTGGGCATGTTACCAATAACTGTCAATCAAAATGAAATCACACTGTTAGCACCTGTTTCACTTAAGATCATTATTACAAATATAGGTATAGACTGTATGGAAAAATTGTTTGCAGAAATGCGTTGTGTAGGTGCAGTGAACTGAACCAATATATTGTCTTCTATAGAGTATAATCCCTGCTTTGACTGGACGAGGTGTTTGTGCTCGTGCTCACTGATGGATGGGCAGCTCCTGAGGTCTGAGGCAAGACCTGAGCAAGACCCCGCAACACTATGCTTCACATTTTACTATGTACTGTAGTTTTTTCATTATCACAGCCTGAATGGTGGATATGATGGCTTGAACTTTCTCGAAATACAAGGAAACAAGATGCAGGTTTCCAAAGACCTGATTTTTGGTGCTTTTTCTTTCTGGTTTGGTAATGTGATTTTGAATCGTGTTGCTGTGTTCATTGTATTATGTGACGGCCGACATCTTGTTCAGACATCTTGAGCCTTCGCCAAATCAGACATGAGTTATTTGATGGGGAGATAGAATTCCCGGTACGAGAATGAGCGGGTGACCTTAGGAACAGGTGCGGAGGATGCGGGACTAACTTTGTCATTCACTTATATTAAGTTCAGCAGCGGCTCCAGAGGTCAGGTGACTTTGCTGGTCTTACAACAGAATTGGAATACTACAAGTTATAGCTTATGTATGTCTCTGTATGTCGGGACAGGAATGTGTTTTTTTATACAGAGAGTTATCAGTCTGGGCACAACAACCTCCATCCTGCCTCCAGTCAAACTCAGACAGAGCTGTGCAATCAAATGCGTTTATTTCAGTGACACATGTGAAACTCATTGGTCATTCATTATTTTAAACAAAATCAAACCTCAACGAGACCATGCGTGTCCCTGATTGGCTAATCCACCTGTCGATCACGCCCATCTGAAAATGAGGAGATTCAATGGTGGCCAGACTCACATCTTTGTAAAGTATTTCAGAAGTTTGTGTTCTGGATCCCAGGTAATAAATGGGGACTTGATGTGATGCCCATTTTTGTATTATCACTATATATGAATTCCTAAGTAAAAACCTTCTTTCCTCCAAAAAATCAACTCAACTGTGAACAAATATGTTTTCTATACTTTCTAATTACATGTAGTTTTAAAATGAAGTTGCACTTGATTTCTTTGTATTTTAACAAGTGGAGGAGTTTAAGTTGAGGAGTTCGGTCACACAGGAGGAGCTCGGAGTACAGCCGCTGCTCCTACACGTTGAAAGGAGTCAGCTCCCTAGGGAGGTGTTCCGGGTATGTCCCACCAGGAGGAGGCCCCAAGAAAGACCCAGGACATGCTGGAGGGACAACGTCTCTTGGCTGGCCTGGGAACGGTTTGGGGTCCCACCGGAGGAGCTGGAGGAGGTGTCTGGGGTGGGAGAAGTCTGGGAGTCCCTGCTTAGACTGTTGCCCCCCACGACCCGACCCCAAATAAGTGGAAGAAAATGGATGGATGGTATTTTAACAAAAAACACTCGTGTCCTGCGCTGTGACTGGAACACTTTTATTTAAAGCTTTCTAGAGTGAGTCTCTTGTGTCAGGGACGGTTCAGAAGTATGTTTAATAAAATACATACATGCTCCGCTTTAAATAATAAATATAAAACATATAAGCAGTTGATGTAATCCAAAGGGCGTCCTGCTGCGTGACATGAAACACAAAAAACCAAAAGGAGTTCACCAGACGTGAAAACAGCAGGAAAAGCTCTGGGGTTAAGGGTCAAAGCTACAGGCCAAAAGAAATAACAATCATATTTTTATAAACTTCCACTTTTCTGAAACATTTTGACCATGTGCCAGATTGATGTCCCGCCGTGTGACAGCTGTATTTCCTGAAAATACAATTTTAATAGATAAAAATAGATTCTTGAAGATGGGACAGCTACATCATTATTAAACTAACACTATAGACATACAGTATTAAGTTGTTTATTCTAATGCTCGGACCTGGCAGATTTGGAGTGAGTGTCCAGTGGGGTGACAGGAGAGGTCACACTGCAAGGCTAAAATGTTAAAAATGTCTCAACTTAAACGACTTACTCAAAGACGTTCCAATGCCTGTGAAAAGGCTTTATTAAATGTTGTAGAACTGATTTGCTTTTGAAGATCTGCGGATTTTGCTACAAAGGCAAGTCACACCGCAGGGCAAGAAAAGCTGTCACACCCCCAAACGCCCAGTATCCAAATACATGTTTTTTTATTTATATATTGTTAAATTATAAACATGATTAAATATATTTCCAGTGGCTATATTTTTTTTATTGTAATATTAGAGACAATACAAGCAATAAAAGACATTAGACATTTTGACCTGAGGGGAGAGGGAGTGCATACATCCAGGTGTGAAGACGAGACAGTAAAAATGGCATCTGTTCTTCTTATATGGGAGTGTGTGTGTGTGTGTGTGTGTGTGTGTGTGTGTGTGTGTGTGTGTGTGTGTGTGTGTGTGTGTGTGTGTGTGTGTGTGTGTGTGTGTGTGTGTGTGTGTGTGTGTGTGTGGGAGTGCAGGTGTGTAAGAGTGTGTGTGTGTGTGTGTGTGTGTGTGTGTTTGTTTATGTGTATTAAAAGGACATTTGGTCAGGATACACACCACACTAGAAGGACATTTGGAATTAGCAGGACAGGGTCGGTGTCCTGCTAATTTGGAAAAAAATCTAAAAGCGTAAAGCGTAGAAGTGTTTCTATTGGTCCACAGACCCCAAATATGTAAAAAAAAAGAGATGACCTGCTAATACACATAGACCTGACTTTGTGTATAATCTGTGTATCACCACAGTGCCCCCTACAGCCAGCGCGTGGTATAGCAGGACCTCATGAATATTCACACATGTGTATGATTCTAAGCTTCTGATTGGCTGTCTGCCGGAAGGTCCTGTGTATTCGTACAATGTTCTTGTAATTCAGGTTTGTGTAAATAGGTGTGTGTAGATTTAAAGGGCTAATGGAGAGCTACATCTGCTCTGTTTCCGGTCGGTGTGGTGAACCAGGTAAGGCACTTATATACAACGATATTACATTTATTTTGTCCCTTTAGCAACTAGGAAAAACGTGCGAATATTATTTAGGTTTGAAGGTGTAAAATAGACAAAAAGCCAGAGAAGCACATGGCTACTTAGCAAGTAAACAGTTTAGCTCATTTCTCCAATGCTCTGCTGTCCATTGGACAGTTTGGACTTGATTCTTGAGACTCAGTGAAAACTCAGTAAAATTAGCACAATCTCTGCAATTAGTCATGTTTATAGCTGCTTATGAGCCTCCACAGTGTTCCAGTTTGCGAATGATGTTAGCGCTAGTATTGGCCACATTAGCAGTGACCTACAAAAATGTCACTGATACTGATACTGATACTGAAGAAAATATTGTGCAGGTTTTCTTACTGATAGGCCTGTCACTAACAATTGTTTTAGTAGTCGACTAGTCAGTGGTTTTTTTTTTCGATTTGTCAACTAGTCAAATGATTATTATATTTTTTGTATTGAGACTTTTTTAAAATACATTTTTAACCAAATAAAGGTTGAAAATATGGTGACAAAAGCTTATAGTTGTAGAATGTGTGCAAAGTAACAGTTTCTTGTGTTTGATGTTTTTGTATTTAATAATGTAGCTACAGTTGCTATAAATAGGTTTTACACATATTTTATAGTGCACTTAACAATTACAATTATCAAATAAAGGACTAGTTGACTATTAAAAATTAAAATAAAAAAAAAATATATATTTTTATAATAAATTAGTCACGATTAGTTGACTAATAGTTTCAGCCCTATTACTGATGCATAAGATACAATTTCCACCTTTGTTATCTCAATTCTCAATTTCTCAGTCAAAATCATTAAATTATTTTTGATGCGTCACATCATATAGTCGTCATGTGCTCAGTGATTAACTTTGCAGGAGATGGCATCAACAAGGTCGCGGAGACCTAAAAGGAACCCTATGCAAGAAGCTACCTATTTTTCATCCTTGGGAAAAGACAAGAATGACTTTGACATAAAATACATAAATTCTTTTAAAGGTGAGTTGCCATTGCACCTTTTTTTTAAATCAAAGTTCTTTTGTAGCAAAAGTTAAAACCCCACTGTGTTATTACAAACAAAATGATCAATGATGATGTGGAAATGATTGAGGTGTTTATTTTGTCTAGATTTCTACAAAAAAATACACAAAAATAGTCCCTTGATTAATTCATACAAATAACTTGATATCTCTGCTATTAGTAATAAGATAAATATCTGTTTGACACAGCTCTACTTTGTAAAATTGTTGTTCTGACGTATTGGCTTAACTGCTAACTCATCCTGTGTGTCTTTAGGTCGAGGTGTGTTCAGCTGCCGGGACTTTCAAAAAGGAGATTTTCTTATTGAATACAGAGGGGAAGTCATAACAAAAAAGAACAAGAATGCAGGTCGAATGTGTATCATAAAGCACTCAATGGTTTCATGTTTGATTTCCATTTTAATGGAAATCATTTTTGGTATGTATCTAATTTAAGGTGTCTTCTCTAAATTAGTTTCTATTCCTGTAAATACTAACTCTCCAACTTCACTGTTATTAAAAAAAGTAGTTGTAATTGTGGAATGTAGTTATAGAATAGTGTTGTGCTTTTTTACTGTTTGATGAATAATTTAAACTGTAGATGCAGATTCTTCAATCATGCTAAAACTACATGTGCCCAATTCTCTGACTTTACACAAAATGATTGTTATTGTATTTTTTTTGTATTTCAGTGTCGATGCTTCCAGAGAAGATGGTTCTCTAGGGAGACTCGTTAATGATGACCATCTGAATCCAATAGCAAAATGAAATAATACGAGTGGACGGAAGGCCCCATTTTGTGTCTGTTTGCACTCAAGGACATTAGTCCAGGAGAAGAAATCACATATAACTACGGTGATTCTGATTGGCCATGGAGAAGCAAGGTATTTGTCCATGCTGTATATTTACACACATCAGTTGAGTGAGTAGCATTCTATACCAAACTGTAACTTAGCGCTCCAGGTGTGAGCACTGTGCGGATTTGTTCAGTGTGGTCTGCAAATAGATTAGTTCTCTTTAGCACCAACAGTCGGAGTAAGTGTGGACCCTGCACACATGGACACAGGACAGCCACAGAAAATGTTCTAAACTTTCTTAACAGGAGGACCTACCTACTGACCAATTTGAACTAAAGTTTTGTTTTGCAAAACCACAAAGAATTATCCTACATCACTCAGCAGTTACATTTTATATTGAGTCAGAAAACAACATTTCCCACACCAAGCCCTCAGACTGTTTGGTGTGAAGTTCACACACAGCGAGCAGCCGTTCCTGCACCATTCCTGTTCAAGCTGTATATGAATGAGGCCTGACAACAGTTCATGGAGGGATACATCAGTCATCCTCAAATTTTACTAGATAGAATCTTTTATTTGTGGTATAATAGGAATGCTTGCTTTGTGATTATGATCATTGGAAACAAGTGAACACATTTGTTTTACATTTACATGGAGACAAGTTGCCTTTAATTGCTTGTCTATGTAATTGTTTTGTTGACTTACAACGTCTGCAAATACAACCTCCCTTTGAGTAAGATATATCTTTCAATCCAGTTATTTGTAATAATTAACCACTTATTTATAAACTCAAGTTGATGATTTTGTCCTTTCCCTGCTAGAGTTCCATAGAGATGCTTGTCCAGCCTTCTGAAGTGGCCATGTGCAGTTCCCTCAGTGACAACACTGACCAGGTAAATTATTCTACAGTACATTTATCATTTTATAGTCAAAAAAACTGACATTCAGTTGTATGCAGACTTACAAACACATGTCCTGTGTAACAGTCAAAATGGACAGGTCCTCACATTAGGAGGACTGTGAGATTTGTACTGAGATATAAAATATATTCAGTGATTGTCTCTGTAGACTTACAAACACATGTCCTGTGTAACAGTCAAGTGGACATGTGCAGTTCCTTAGGACACTGTGAGATTTGTAAATGAATTTCTATGGACACTTAGATGATTGTCTCTGTCAGATGCCTTCAAAGATAATTCAGCAGTATGTAGAGTTACAAACAGTGTCTTCAGTAACAGTCAACTGACCAGGTCCTCACATTTCTAGGACTTGTGTGATTTTGTACTGCGAGTCATTCAGTATATTCAGCAGTATGTAGACTTACAAACACATGTCCTGTAACAGTCAAATGGACAGGTCCTCACATTAGGAGGACTGTGAGATTTGTACTGCGATATAGTATATTCAGCAGTATGCAGACTTACAAACACATGTCCTGTGTAACAGTCAAATGGACAGGTCCTCACATTAGGAGGACTGTGAGATTTGTACTGAGATATAGTATATTCAGTTGGATGCAGACTTACAAACACATGTCCTGTGTAACAGTCAAATGGACAGGTCCTCACATTAGGAGGACTGTGAGATTTGTATTGTGAACCAAAATCACACTTAGTGATTGTCTCTGTCCAGATGCCTAAAGAGATACTTGTCCAGCCTTCTGAAGTGGCCATGTGCAGTTCCCTCAGTGACAACACTGACCAGGTAAATTATTCTACAGTACATTTATCATTTTATAGTCAAAAACTGACATTCAGCTGTATGTAGACTTAGAAACACATGTGTCCTGTGTAACAGTCAAATGGACAAGTCCTCACATTAGGAGGACTGTGAGATTTGTACTGAGATATAGTATATTCAGTTGGATGCAGACTTTACAAACACATGTCCTGTGTAACAGTCAAATGGACAAGTGCTGACATTAGAAGGACTGTGAGATTTGTATTTTGATGCCTAGAATAGTTTTTTCCTTCTAGATTTCCAAAAAGATGCCTTGCCAGTCAGCTGATGTGGGCATGCACAATTTCATTGAGGACAATACTAAACTGGGTAAATTCATCACCATAAACCTGGTATTTTAGAGTTTTGAACTCATCACTTAAATCAGGAGTTTGCAGTTACACAACTTTTGTGTAACATTCAAATGATACGCATCAGGAAAACTTGAGTTCTGTATTTTGCAGGTTGAATTTACATTTATTGGGCATCTTTCAATCGAGTTTTGTTTTTTTTTTTGTGTAATTATTAAGCACTTAATTATAAACTCAAGTTGATGATTTTGTCCTTTCCCCTGCTAGAGTTCCATAGAGATGCTTGTCCAGCCTTCTGAAGTGGCCATGTGCAGTTCCCTCAGTGACAACACTGACCAGGTAAATTATTCTACAGTACATTTATCATTTTATAGTCAAAAACTGACATTCAGTTGTATGTAGACTTACAAACACATGTCCTGTGTAACAGTCAAATGGACAGGTCCTCACATTAGGAGGACTGTGAGATTTGTACTGCGATATAGTATATTCAGCAGTATGTAGACTTACAAACACATGTCCTGTGTAACAGTCAAATGGACAGGTCCTCACATTAGGAGGACTGTGAGATTTGTACTGAGATATAGTATATTCAGTTGGATGCAGACTTACAAACACATGTCCTGTGTAACAGTCAAATGGACAGGTCCTCACATTAGGAGGACTGTGAGATTTGTATTGTGAACCAAAATCACACTTAGTGATTGTCTCTGTCCAGATGCCTAAAAGAGATACTGTCCAGCCTTCTGAAGTGGCCATGTGCAGTTCCCTCAGTGACAACACTGACCAGGTAATTATTTACACTACATTTATCATTTTATAGTCAAAAACTGACATTCAGCTGTATGTAGACTTACAAACACATGTCCTGTGTAACAGTCAAATGGACAAGTCCTCACATTAGGAGGACTGTGAGATTTGTACTGAGATAGTATATTCAGTTGGATGCAGACTTACAAACACATGTCTGTGTAACAGTCAAATGGACAGGTCCTCACATTAGGAGGACTGTGAGATTTGTACTGAGATATAGTATATTCAGTTGGATGCAGACTTACAAACACATGTCCTGTGTAACAGTCAAATGGACAAGTGCTGACATTAGAAGGACTGTGAGATTTGTATTTTGATGCCTAGAATAGTTTTTCCTTCTAGATTTCCAAAAAGATGCCTTGCCAGTCAGCTGATGTGGGCATGCACAATTTCATTGAGGACAATACTAAACTGGTAAATTCATCACCATAAACCTGGTATTTTAGAGTTTTGAACTCATCACTTAAATCAGGAGTTTGCAGTTACACAACTTTTGTGTACCATTCAAATGATACGCATCAGGAAAACTTGAGTTCTGTATTTTGCAGGTTGAATTTACATTTATTGGGCATCTTTCAATCGAGTTTTTTTTTTTTTTTTTTGTAATTATTAAGCACTTAATTATAAACTCAAGTTGATGATTTTTGTCCTTTCCCTGCTAGAGTTCCATAGAGATGCTTGTCCAGCCTTCTGAAGTGGCCATGTGCAGTTCCCTCAGTGACAACACTGACCAGGTAAATTATTCTACAGTACATTTATCATTTTATAGTCAAAAAAACTGACATTCAGTTGTATGTAGACTTAGAAAAACATGTCCTGTGTAACAGTCAAATGGACAGGTCCTCACATTAGGAGGACTGTGAGATTTGTATTGTGAACCAAAATCACACTTAGTGATTGTCTCTGTCCAGATGCCTAAAGAGATACTTGTCCAGCCTTCTGAAGTGGCCATGTGCAGTTCCTTCAGTGACAACACTGACCAGGTAAATTATTCTACAGTACATTTATCATTTTATATGTCAAAAACTGACATTCAGTTTGTATGTAGACTTAGAAACACATGTCCTGTGTAACAGTCAAATGGACAGGTCCTCACATTAGGAGGACTGTGAGATTTGTATTGTGAACCAAAATCACACTTAGTGATTGTCTCTGTCCAGATGCCTAAAGAGATACTTGTCCAGCCTTCTGAAGTGGCCATGTGCAGTTTCCTTTCAGTGACAGCACTGACCAGGTAAATGGATTTCTATTTGATTTGATTTGAAATGATCAAGTCATTCAAATATAATTCAGCAGTATGTAGACTTACAAACACATGTCCTGTGTAACAGTCAAATGGACAGGTCCTCACATTAGGAGGACTGTGAGATTTGTACTGCGATATAGTATATTCAGCAGTATGTAGACTTACAAAACACATGTCCTGTGTAACAGTCAAATGGACAGGTCCTCACATTAGGAGGACTGTGAGATTTGTATTGTGAACCAAAATCACACTTAGTGATTGTCTCTGTCCAGATGCCTAAAGAGATACTTGTCCAGCCTTCTGAAGTGGCCATGTGCAGTTCCCTCAGTGACAACACTGACCAGGTAAATTATTCTACAGTACATTTATCATTTTATAGTCAAAAACTGACATTCAGCTGTATGTAGACTTAGAAACACATGTCCTGTGTAACAGTCAAATGGACAAGTCCTCACATTAGGAGGACTGTGAGATTTGTACTGAGATATAGTATATTCAGTTGGATGCAGACTTACAAACACATGTCCTGTGTAACAGTCAAATGGACAGGTCCTCACATTAGGAGGACTGTGAGATTTGTATTTTGATGCCTAGAATAGTTTTTTTTTGTCCTTCAAGATTTCCAAAAAGATGCCTTGCCAGTCAGCTGATGTGGGCATGCACAATTTCATTGAGGACAATACTAAACTGGTAAATTCATCACCATAAACCTGGTATTTTAGAGTTTTGAACTCATCACTTAAATCAGGAGTTTGCAGTTACACAACTTTTGTGTAACATTCAAATGATACGCATCAGGAAGACTTGAGTTCTGTATTTTGCAGGTTGAATTTACATTTATTGGGCATCTTTCAATCGAGTTTTGTTTTTTTTTTGTAATTATTAAGCACTTAATTATAAACTCAAGTTGATGATTTTGTCCTTTCCCTGCTAGAGTTCCATAGAGATGCTTGTCCAGCCTTCTGAAGTGGCCATGTGCAGTTCCCTCAGTGACAACACTGACCAGGTAAATTATTCTACAGTACATTTATCATTTTATAGTCAAAAACTGACATTCAGTTGTATGCAGACTTACAAACACATGTCCTGTGTAACAGTCAAATGGACAGGTCCTCACATTAGGAGGACTGTGAGATTTGTACTGAGATATAGTATATTCAGTTGGATGCAGACTTACAAACACATGTCCTGTGTAACAGTCAAATGGACAGGTCCTCACATTAGGAGGACTGTGAGATTTGTATTGTGAACCAAAATCACACTTAGTGATTGTCTCTGTCCAGATGCCTAAAGAGATACTTGTCCAGCCTTCTGAAGTGGCCATGTGCAGTTTCCCTCAGTGACAACACTGACCAGGTAAATTATTCTACAGTCACATTTCATTTATCATTTATAGTCAAAAACTGACATTCAGCTGTATGTAGACTTAGAAACACATGTCCTGTGTAACAGTCAAATGGACAAGTCCTCACATTAGGAGGACTGTGAGATTTGTACTGAGATATAGTATATTCAGCAGTATGTAGACTTAGAAACACATGTCCTGTGTAACAGTCAAATGGACAGGTCCTCACATTAGGAGGACTGTGAGATTTATATTTTTAACTAGGTTATTTTCAGCAGTTTGTAGATAGACTAGTTCTGTGCAATGCTAACTGGACAGATGACAGCATTAGGGGGATTGTGGGGTTTTGTTTTTTGAAAACACAAACTCACATTCATCAATGTCCTAGGAAGCCTGCTGATGTTACCATGTGTTGTTCAAACCTGGATTTCATTGATAAGGTAAAATTTATCTCCAATGACTCAAACTATATTGAATGCACAAACTCAGATGAAAACTTCAGGGTTTTCCTCAACTGGACAAGTACAAACATTCTGCACAAAAAAGTTAGTTTTCTAAAGATCTAAATGTTATTATCTATATGCACAAAATTAAAGCTACAAATAAATGTCTTCAAATATTTAGTTTGTTCATAATAAATCTAAAAAATGTATTGAAGTTTTAAACCTTGTGCCAAAGTAGCAATTCTGCACCAAGTCATTTCAGGCTCTCTGTCTTCAGATTTCAGATGTCTGTTTCTGATAAGTTTAAGAAGCTTGAAAACTCAACTTTGTATCAGCGATTTTATAGAATAATACAGAGAAATATTTTATGAATAGAAATATTTTCTAAAAAGAAAATGTCTTTTTCAATTTTCACTTTACATTCAAATAGTAGCAGAATACTTACCAAATACACACATTTTGACATTGTAAGCTTAATAAATATTGGGGTTTTGAATTCCATATGTCAGAATAAAATAATGTGATTATATAATTGCACTTTTTGGTCAACAGAACTGTGAACATGACCTGGTCTCTGGCGAGATGTCGAGTTTGGAAAAATGTGCTTTTTGTGGAGGACCATTTGCACCTCTGACATGGATTGGAGAGAGATGTACAGGTGAGTTTGGTGCTAATCATTTGAACATGAAATCACAGGGAACACTCACAATAGTTGTAATCTGACTATACTTTTGTAACATTTGGTTCGGTATTGAGTTTGGTCGGCTTATTTCAAGTAGCCACCTTGAAACTGTGCAGATTCTGTAGTCAGTGCAACATCAAATTTTTGGAAATTTGCAACATCCATATTAAAGACTGATGTGTATATATGCATGTACAGAGTATTTCAGACTGATGTGTATATATACATGTACACAGGTATATTCAGAATGATGTGTATATATACCATGTACACAGGTTATATTCAGACTGATGTGTATATATACATGTACACAGGATTATTCAGACTTGATGTGTATATAACATGTACACAGGTATATTCAGGTAAAGTAAGTAGTAGTAAGTAAGTAAGTAGTTGTAAGAAGTAGAGAAAGTAAAAAGGAAAAGAAAGTAGTAAAGTAGTAAAGGTTAAGTAATAGAGTAGTAAGGAAAGTCGTAAGTAAAGTAAAGTAGTAAAGTAAGTAGTAGTAGTCGTAAGTAGTAAGAGTGTAGTAAGGTAAGTAGAACAAGTAAATAAAGGCAAAGTAAGAGTAGTAAGTAGTAGAGTAAAGTAAGTAGTAAAGTATAGTAAGTAAGTAAAAGTAATGAGTAAGTAGTAGTAAGTAGTACGTGAAAGTAAGTAGTAAGAGTACAGTAGTAAAAGTAGTAAGTAGTAGTAGTAGTAAGTAGTAATGAGTAAGTAGTAAAGTAGTAAAGTAAGTAGTAGTAGTAGTAAGAGAAAGTAAGTAGAGTCAAGTACGTAGTAAGAGTAGTAGGAGTAGTAAAGTAAAGTGAGTAGAGTAATTAAAGTAAGTAAGTAGGTAGTAAGTAAGAGTAAGTAAGTAGCGTAAAGTGTAGTAGTAAAGTAAGTAAGTAAGAAGTAGTAAGACGTAGTAAGTTAAAGTAAGTAAGACAGTACGTAAGAAGTCAGAGTAGTAGTAAGTAAAGTAAAGGTAGTAAGTAATCTTAGTAGTACGAGAGTAGTAAGTAGTAAGAGTCGAGTAGTAGTAGTAAACGTAGTAAGGGTAAGTAAAGTAAGTAAAGTAAGAGTAGTAAGTAGTAGTAAAGTAGTAAAAGTAGTAAGTAGTAAGTAAGTACAGTCGTAAAAGTAGTAGAAAGTAAGTAAGTCGTAAGGTAAGTAGTAAGTAGAAGAAAGTAAAGTAGTTAAAGTTAGAGAGTAGTTGAAGTAGTAAAGTAGTAAAGTAAGTAGTAAGTAAAAGTAAGTAGTAAAGTACAAGTAGTAAAGTATAGTAGTAAAGAAGTGTAAGTAGATGATGTAGTAAAAGTAGTAAAAGTAGTAAGTAGTAAGTAAAGTAGAGTAAGAGTTAGTATGTTAAGTAGTAGTAGTAGTCGTAAAGTAAGTAGAAAGAAGTAAAGTAAGAGTAGTAAGTAGAGTCCGTATAAGTAAAGCAAGTAGTAAGTAGAGTAGGAGTAAGGTAAGTAGTAGTAGTGTAGTAAAGAGTAGTAAGTAGTAAGTAAGAAAAGTAGTAAGTAGTAAAGTAAGTAAGTAAGGAGAAAGTAAAGAGTAGGAAAGTAGTAAGTAGTAGTAGTAAAGGTAGACGTAAAAGAGTCGTAAGTAAGTAAAGTAAAGAGTAGTAGTAAAGTAGAGAGTAGTATAGTAGAGTAAAGTAAAGAGTAAAAGTAGTAAGTAGTAGGTGAGGTAAGTAAGAGTAAGTAAAGTAGTAAGTAAGAGTAGTAAGTGTAAACACGTAGTAGTAGTAAGTAGTAGAGTAAGGTAAAAGTTAGTAAAGTAGTAAAGAGTAGTAAAGGTAAGTCAGTAAAGTAGTAAGTAGTAGTTACAAGAGTAAAGGAAGTAAGTAGTAAGTAAAGTAGTAGTCAGTCAAGAAGTAAAGTCGAGTAGTAAGTAAAGTAGTAAGTAAGTGGGTAGAAAATAAGTCAGTAAGTAGTAGCCAGTAAGAGTAAGTAGTAGAGTAAGTAGTAAAAGTAAAAAGTCAAGTAAGGAAGTAGTAGTAGTAAGAGAGGAAATAGTAAGAAGTAAGTAAGTAGGAAGTAGTAAGAGTAAGTAGTAAGTAAGCTAAGTAAGTAAGCGTTAGTAAGTAGTATAGTAAAGTAGTAAGAGTCAGTAGTAGTAAGTAGTAAGTAAAAGTAAAAGTAAGTAGTAAGTAGTCAAGAGTAAAGGGTAAGTAAGTAGTAAAGGTAAGAATAGTACAAGAATAGTAAAGTAAGAGAGTAAAGAGAGTAGTAGTAAGTAGTAGTAAGAGTAAAGTAGTAAGTAAGTAGAGTAAAAGTAGTAGTAAAGTAAGGTAAAAGTAGAGTAGAAGTAGATAAGTAGTAGTAAGAGAAGGGTAAGTAGTAGTAAGTCGTAGAGTAAGTAGTAGTAAGTAAAGTAAAACGGTTAAATAGGTAGGTAATATGTAGAATAGTAGAAAGAGTAGAGTAAGAGAGTAGAAGGAGTAGTAAAGTAATAAGTAAAGTAATGAGCGTAAGTAGTAGGTAGTAGTAAAGTAGTGTACGTAAAGTAGTAGAGTAAAAGTAAAGAGAAGTATATAGAAGGTAATTTCAGTAAAGTAGAGTAAGGGTAGTAGTAAGTAAGGTAGAGGTTAGAAAAGTAGAGAAAGTAGGTACAAGAAGTAGTAGTAAGAGAAGTAGGGTAGAAGTAGTAGTAGAAAGTGAGTAGTAGTACAAGTAAAGCGTTTAGTAAGTAAAGTTAGTTAAAGAGTAAGTAGTAGCAGTAACCCGTAGAGTAAGTAGAGTAAGTAGTAAGTAAAGTAGAAGTAGTGGTAAGTAGTAAGTCAGAGTAAGAAGGTAGTAAGTAAGTAATAGAGTGCAGTATGTAGTGTAATAGAGAGTTGAGTAGTAAGTAATAGTAGCGTAGTAAGTAAGGTAGGAATAAAGGAAGTAGTAAAGTAATAAAGTAAAGACGTAGTAGTTCTACGAGTAGTATAAGTAAAGTAAAGGAGTAGTAGAAAAGTTAGAGAGCTAAGTAAGTAATTAGTAATTAAGTTAAGTACGGTAAAGTAAGACGTAGTAGGTTAGAGTAGTTAAGAAATCTGTCACTTCTGCATTTTACTGCCTGTTTTATTGTTTCTCCCTAAATGCTAGATTCGTGGCAGCTGTTAAATCATACTGCCAATACATGTTATAATGGCAAAAGACAAATTCAATCTGGTCAACAGGACAAATCGTTGTCGGAGTGAAGACGTTTCCCTGACTCACCAATGCTAATTATTCGTTCTGATCAGAACTGAAGAAGCAGACAGATTTGAACTTCGTCTTTTGCATGGATCAGCCTGGACGACTGAGGGTTTAAACGACATGGTTTATAATGCTGTAGGCATGTTGTATGGGTTTCAAGTGTGTTGATTTGATTGCTTTGAGAGACGGATTTAACCAAAGTGTAAAGGGTGAACAAATGTTTGTCAATTAATAACAATTTAATCAAAGGAGTGGTTGTGAAGGTAATATACTGACAATGTTAAATAATTTTAATTTTTGTTAAATCATTTAAAATATATCTGTCTAGTTTGCTGCCAGTCGTGGCACAAAAAAACCAAAAAAACTGTTATCTTAAACATATGAAGAACATCACTGGAACCTCGTCACTGGTAAGTGGATTAGCTTTCATTTTTCAGTAATATACTTTCTAAAAAATACAAAATAGTAATCCTTTTCTTTTATTATTAGGCCTCTGAAGAACATAGTTCACAGTCAGGAGACATCATCAGACGAGGAATATGTGCCTGATTCCACAGTAATTCAAATTTAGCTCATGGGGCGAGACAGATCAGAGCGTTTAAAAAATAATCATCACAAAACATATGGACAGTACAAAATTTTGAGGGTGTGCGTCCACAAGGAAGTCTGCTTCAAAACAGACAAGCACTACCAAGAAAATATCTCTTGGATGAAGAGAAGGAATCAGGTCCTAAAGCTGCAGATTATACTGGAAAATACAGTCAACACAAATCCAGCGCTTCAATTATCAGGAGTTCAGGCAAATGCTGGGAATGATACTGATGGTGAGGGCAACACATCCTCCCGCTCTCTCAGAAAATAAAAATTTTGCTATAATTTGTGAAAAACCACAGACAAATTTTGCACGTCACTTAAAAATTCATGAGAAGAAACATGCTGATGTTGCTCGAATTTTGATTCTTCCAAAAAAGTCTAAAGAGCGCATGAAAATGCTTAGATAAGCTACGCAACAAGGGAAACTACAACCACAACACAGAGGTTTTATCCAGTGGAGGATGGGACTGCTAAAAACTAAACGCAACATCTAAGAAAAAATATAATCCTAAAGACTATGTGCACTGCAGTACTGCCAGGCCCTATACCTCCGAAGAGATCTGTGGCGACATGTTCAGAAATGTTCTTCAAACCAGTTGAACCCAATTCAGAGATTGGAAGAACTAAGATCTTGTCTTTGGCCACTAGGCTTGACTCAGCCTTGTGTCAACGGGTGTCACCAGGTTATGTTTGGAAGCTGTTAACGGCGATGAAAGATGATGAGATAACTGCTACAGTGCGCAGTGACTTCTGTATTCTTCAGCTGGCTCAATCATTTTTTTACAAACATGGACAAGAGCCCACCAAATATGAGTACATTCGACAGAAAACTCAGAGAAATTGGAAGACTTCTGTTGCCGCTTCGGAAGGACTTCTCAATATATACCTCTTGAGGATGCTGTAACTAAACCTGCAAATTTTCAAATGTTATTCAAGCTGTCAAGAAAGTGTCTGGGTTTGATGAAGAAAAAGCACTGCTACCAAACTTCCAAACCTTGCACTGAAGTTGTGTCACTCCATTGCAGAAGATAAGTGACATATACACTGCAGAGCTCTAATGGCAGAAGACTCTGAGCTGGTAAAGTCCACCTCAGACTTTCAAACACCCTGTTGGTTCTACAAAGTGGGCTGAATTTGTTTCACACACAGCTTTAACTACCTACTTGAATGAGAGACACTTTAACAAGCTTGCACACTGTCTTTCACAGAATGATGTGCAAGTCTTACAAAAACATCTCGAAAAAAATTACTGCAGAAGAATGCATTTAAAAAACTTGGATAAAAACGTCATCACCACAAATCATATGGTGAACTGTGCAAAGCAACTACTATCGCATCATACATCATACTATTCAAACCGGCGTCGTGGAGGAGAAGTTTCCAAAATGAAACTAAAAGGCTTTCTTAAGAGGGACAACCACTGCCTTACATGAAGATGTGGCTGTGTTGGACTCACAAAATTTGAACTCAAACTTTGTAACCACTTTAGTCGAGTGGAAATAAGGGTAAAGAGGACGAAAGGTTTGCTGTTTCTGCTATATCACCAGACCATGGTTAATACTTAAACACACCTAATAAGTAAAGTGAGAAAAGACTGTGGCGTTCCAGAGGGATAACCCATTTCTTCTTTGGAAGACCGCAGTGTCGTCTTACTTCGTACAGAGGACGGGAATGTCTAAGACTTTATGCAAGTGAATGTGGGGCAAAGACCCCTCAACTTCCTCAGGTCAACCACGAGTTGCGCAAACACGTCGCAACTTTTATCGCCAGTCCTTAATCTCCGAAAAAATAACGAGTTGGAACCAAATGGCAGACTTCCTGGGCATGATATTAGGGTCCACAGGGAGTTTTAAACCGACTACCAGAGGCTACACACAAATTGGAATTGGCCAAAATATCAAAACTGCTGCTGCTGGCACCCGCACTATGGAGAAAGGACACCCCAGTCTTCGACCCACAAGGGTCGGGAGATCTGCAAGGAAAACACTGAGGAAATTGAAATCGAAGGTATTGTCTTTTAAAGTTCCAAAGTTTACAAACACTTTTCAGCAAAATACATGAGGTAGTTAAAATGGGAATGTTGTATAGGTAATCGATAGCATGTCATCTCCATAATTAATGAGGTACTAATTATTTTTGTCAGATAACCCCCCCAGTGTTGACTGATGGTGATCAAAGTGAGGAGAGTGATGATGAAGATTGAGGAAGAAAATCTTCCCACAGATTCACAGATTGCGAATGGTCAGTACAGTGTTATGATTTTTGAGTAAGGAAATGTTATTTGTAAAATCACATGATCAGTGGTTAAACTTTTTTTTTACAGATTCTGCAGGGATGAGCACCATTAGGGCAACATGTTGAGAAACCTCCAGCAAATTCTTTATCATCAGAAAGGTTCGGCTTCTAACAGTGTGACTAGTATGGATGTATTTTTTTTTTTTTTCTCCCCCCCCCCCCCAAAAAGTTTTGTTTTGCCTTTAAAAAAAAAAACAAAACAAAAAAAAATTTTTTCTGTAATTTTACGGTGAAGAAATTTATTGGAAGATGTATGAGGGTCTCTCAGGATTCCTTCACAGGGGAAAACAGGCAAGAGGACTGTTAGTTCTCTTTCGAAGAAGTGTACAGTAGATTCAGTCCAAATACAGTATGTTGTGTTTGACATACTGGCTCGTGAATCCTTTAATTTTTGAACTTTCTCTTTGGTTACATGTGGCTTGTAGCGCTAGACAAGTTACTACAACAGGTGTTGCGGTAAATTATGTGAATATTGTAATGATCATGTCTAACTTAAAGGGCCTGCTGGTTTTGAATAAAATTGAAGTACATTTTCAGGAAAAAGCACCTTGACTAAAGGGCTGTTCCGGTCCCTGGTACAACCGGAGCAGAGGAGCTGTGTTAGCCATTGCCGGGCAGTAACGTCAGACTTGTTCCCGGTGCCCCATGTTGGACTCCACAAGGGCTGCCTTTGTCACGGTTATCTGTGCATTATATTTATGGACAGAATTTCGAGGCGCTAGAGTCAGGGCCGGGAGGGGGTTCGGGTTCAGGGTGGAGGGGGTTGGTTCGGGGAACCCCAGGATATCATCTCTGCTGTTTGCAGAGATGATGTTGTCATGATGCTTCTTCGAGCCAGGACCTGCAGCAATGGGCGTGTTTGCATGCAGAGTGTGAAGCCGGCTGGGATTGAGGAATCAGCTCTTCTAAGTCTGCGGCCATGGTTCTCGACCGGGAAAAAAAAAGAAAAAAAGTGGTTTGCACCTCTACCGGGTGGGTGGTGAGCCCTTGCCTCAAGTGGAGGAGTTTCAGTATCTAGGGGGATGTTCACGACTGAGGGAAGGATGGAAACGCGAGGAGGGACGGCGGATCGGTGCAGCAATCTGCAGTGATGT
>JAIEZT010001214.1:5200613-5249441 GCA_019594935.1 Periophthalmus modestus | reverse complement strand
CCACTGTAACAAATGCTTGTCTCCATGGGAGTGCGTTTGTCTGCATTTCCGATTGCAGGTGTTTATGCTATAAAATCTCGAAAACAGTAATATCATACTCAACTCAACGTCTCCTGTATCTGACCTGTAAACTCTCGATCTAAATGGAAAGTTAAATCCCTACCGTGAAACATTACTGGCACTGGAATAACATCTTTATGGAGACCAGCGCTGTTCTTTAATACTCTGAAACTGCTGAAAAAAAAACTGCGAGATATGCTCACTACTGGTAAGGGTCACATTTGTTATAGTAGCACTTCCCGTGTTTTCAGTTTACACAGTCATACCTATTGTACGCAGCACTGTGGGCAGGGTGGGTTAAGTGTCTGCCCAAGGACCAGCAAGCATGCAGCTTTGGAGCGAGACAAACTGCCAACCAGGCTGAGTCACTTGAACAACAACTGAGACTACCTGTCACCTCATTACCAATATAAAAGGCGACATATGACTACAAGATGACTGAACAGATAGATCCAAAAACCTTAGATTAAAGGACCCACCTGTTTTCTCCCTCAGGTACCCCTCGTCAAACTGTGCAGTTGTAGCAACATTACATAATGCCTTCCAATTCTCTTCACTCTACACGGCACTACATTTCAAACTGGGTAAACTTTAATGCAAGCATATACGGGCCTAATACAAAAGTTTGCCATTGAAAGTATGTTTCTCAGGCACTAATAAGAACCCTCCAGAGCCCGCACAGAGCAATAGAATTTGGATGTGGCTAATATGGTGGAATCCTGTGGCATGGGGGATGGGCAGCGTGTGTTAGGCACTAGTATACGCAGAGAGGGGGAGCGCTACAAGATGACCCTTGCACAGTGACCTTTGATGGTACCTAACGCATAAAAGTTGTGGCACAGGTAATGGTCGTGAAGGCGGCCGTGGCAGGGTTAGATCAGACCTAATTTTACCGCACAAGCAGAGGACTTACCCCACGAATCCGACATGAAAGCCTTAGAATGATGTGTAATATGAGAAGTGAACTTATTCTTACCCCATCAGAGCTTTAAGTGGCTTTAGACTATAATACTTATATTTACCAGTTTTCGTTCTGGTTATACTTGTCTTCTATCCCAAATATGTGTAACATTGTAAGCTTTGTTTCCACTTGGTTTTTTGTTCTTTTTTTTTTGCTTTGGAGTGGGTTGGTCGTGGGCCACAACTGTCTCCACTGTGTAAAGTCCTATGAGACTGAGGTCTGAAGTGGGCCCCCCATGGAGAGGTACTAGCTCACCAGAGGAGGCCAGCATGGTACAAGATCGTGTTAGCCTAAGGTGTGGACTACACAAGAACAGTATGATTGGAAAAGACAGAACGAGGACTCGAGACTGGCAAAGAAGCAGATATAAACCATAAATTAAACATGCAAGCAGTGATCAAGGGCCTCACAGCCCTTGTGACCCACTGAAGGACATACTTCAGTGGGAAGGCTGGCCTAGCAACCCTGGATGACATTTGATTCAAATTGGCACACTAAGCCACCCCTGAATAAAATATTTGCTTTAAAAAATAGCTTTGCTGTTATACTGACACCCCCGCAGACTTATGCAAAATCTTTTAACAGCGTTTTATTTCCGATATTCTCCTGATGACTACTGCCTCAGCTTGGATCCGATCAGATATAAAGACCCTGGGATACACAGTTTGTACCTACGGTAAGTTAACGTGCTCTACGTTTTGGACATCTGCTATTTTAATGGTTGCCTTCATGCTGAAAAGGAGATATGGTGTGGGTCCACTGTACATTTTCTTCTGCCCAGGGTCACATACAGAATGAGTGTTACCAATTTCATGGATTATGACTAACTAACTAAATTTTTCACTTTCCCATTGATGTTTTTGAGGTGTGGCCAATGCAATAAGTGGATGTAGATACTTTTTGGTTTCATTTTTGGGGGGCTTTCACTAATCGAATAAAGGGTGTACAAATTTCTCAGCCTATGACTAATTTAACATTTTTTTTTTTATATCCAGTTTTAATATTGCAGGGGCGCTGAAGAGACAAAGATTTAAATTTACGTCCTATATGTCGATTAATCCATGTCCATCAAACACACAAGTGCTACATTGAGTTCATCCAGATCTGACCATTTTAATAGCAAAAAGGTCCCGGAGGGATTTTTAAGCTTTCAAAATGGCCACTCGTCATTAAGGCTTGTCATTAAGTTCTTATAACCAACTTTTGACTGCAGATATGTACCTGATGATGCTGCCTCAGTTTGTTGTCATGTCACGATAGAAACCCTCGCTAGTGGTTGGATCGACCATGTGATGCCACCAAAGGCATCTCAAAGGTTAATTACCTGGTAATTTCGCATAATCATTTTGGTTTTAAAAGCGGGGGTGATGCCCTACAGACAGCTGATTCTGGCCACCTACGTTCCAGAGTACTCAACTATGATTTGTACTTATAGGATTGTTGTTTTTTTTCCTAATCTAACCTTGTACTGTAAAATTCCAAACCTATACATAGCACAGAAAAAATGTAACTCCCTTATGCAGGCTTTTTTTCTCTTTTGTTTGAAATCCAATATAACGAAACCAATCTATTATATCTTTGCTACTATGATCTTTGCCTACAGGTTTAGTGTTCAAACTCACTCCCAGCTGCATCTTAATCCAAATGAGTCAGGGAACGTCATACATAATAGAACATACATTTACATAATACAATAATTAAATAAGTGTTGAAATATTTACATGAAATTCATCCCTCGTTTTGCCAGCTTCACCTTACAGTAGACCGCAATATATACCTCAGTGCGCAGCTATACAATCCCCATAGGACCAGAACAGACTTTTCACAGGCTTTTGGAGGTGTGGATCTCTATTAACACCTTCATGCCATGCCATTTTTATATCCGCCGCTAGAATGCTCCTCCGAACCGAGAATGTCTAGCTCCGAAGAGGAGACTTAATGTCCCTTTAACATATGATTTTTCACCAGCACCAGAGTTTTGTCGCATGTAATTAGCCGTAGTAGGTGGCAAATTAAGTCTCCGTGGAGTCTGCAGTGTTCCACCTCCACACAATCCCTGCTACTTAAAAACGTAAAACACAGGTCTTCTAAGGTTGGACTATTACTACTGCTTTAAAAGCCATATTTATAGTTTTATTGCCTACCTTTTAAATATTTTACCTTTATAAAGTATTAACATGCATATTAAACAGAGTCATGGCAGGGAAAGCCGTTCAAAAACTTTTTCTCCTGGGATTTTTATATTCCTGAAATGTTAAGTGTTTGAAAAAAGTGAGCTAAAAAAATCACACATGAGCAGCAATTCAAGCATAGTTTGTGTCCCAAGATGGCTTGTCAAAAACAGATACCAACAGAAAATCTTTTCAATGTTTGAAAAATATCAAAGGTTTAAATATAACACCCTCTCTCAGACAAGACCTAAGCACTGGCTATCCATCTTCCTCCTTGTCCAAACTAACACCAGTATCATGATGTGACTACAATGCCATCGTAGATACCAGAATATAGGTTTATCACTGAAGTTCAAAATATCAGTAAACAATAATCTGATTACGATACACAGGGGTTTCAGCTTCGTGTTTACATGTTGCCCATTTTGATGACCGTTTGGCCATTCAAAAGATATAATATTTGTATTCAATTGTTAATACTACTACTTACTTCTTATTTCAGTACTTTTACAAAGATGTGAGCTGGACATGCATTGCACATTTCTGTAGAATCAATGGGCAAAGCACTAAACCAGGGGTGGGCAAACTACGGCCCGGGGGGCAACATACGGCCCGTTGGGTTTATCAATCCGGCCCGCCAAACATGACCACATTATGGCACACTTCAGCTACATCAACCTTGTATTACTCTCTTATTCTCTCATCAGCCCTTCTGGAAAAATTAGTTTTTATCAAAGAAAAGAAAAAATGAATAGTGAGCGCTGAATGTTTAATATGGAGTGGAACAACAAAATATTTTTTCAGCAAAGAAACCAAGGCTAGTTTTTTTGCTGGCATTCAAATTAGTAAAAGCTAGCAAGCCTTTCTCTGAAGATGATTTTTTAAAAGAAGCATTTGGAAAACAATTTGTACAACATGACCTTTCATATTCATGCTTTGTTAGCATGTTACAGGCCAAATCCCTAATGTAATAATACACATATATAAATCCTGCCCGGCCCTCTGTCAAATTTTAGAACCCACTGTGGCCCTGTCTCTCAAAAACGTTTGCCCACCCCTGCACTAAACTCTGTTGATCTGATGTGACATATATTAGATTTTATTTGTAAATCATAGGCTACCAATGACTCTCCTTTCTTTTCATATCTGTCACTGAAAAGAAAATGGATCTGATTGGACTATCATTTTTGACCGGGCTTGAGATGCAACGGCGGACGAGGGACCAGACTGATATCAATCTGTATAAAAAATACGCAGGGAGATTTGGATTTTGCCAGGCAAAATTGCCCTAGACTTTCTTTTACTCTGAAACCCATGGCTTGGCTTTCAATAACTACCTAGAGTCACATAATGTCACCCGTGATGGCACTTTGAGGCTTATCTTTAAGATCACAGTTGAAGATATTGTCTTTGTTGTTGCAGATTGCTTTTCTGAGTTTCAGTTGTTTAGCTCTAAGCTCAAGCCCCCCCCACGACTTGGAGGGCCAGTGCTTTTTCTGTCTGCAGGATTTCTGTTCTGTTAGCCATGGGTTTTCAGACCTTTAAGCTGTCGGAAATTTTGCCTTTTTGCTGCTGCCACTCTGCTCCCAAAGATTTACCAGGACCAACCCAATGAGGAGGTGTGACATGTGCTGGCAGACCCTATGTAAAATGGAGGGCAATCCACACAAGGTTTTGAATTGAAATGGTTTATTGACACTTCATGACCCCCCCGAGGCCCACACCAGCCTTTGGGCCTACATGCACCCGTCAAGATGGTGGACTTGGTTGAGACTTACTCTATGAAAGGATATCAGCAGCATTACAAAATTTGATCTTTTTTGGACTCCTGGAGGCAAGCAAAGAGGGGATGCCTCCGGACCACCTAGAGGCAGACAGTGGAAGCATAGACAACATTACTTCACCACGGGACCTTATCCAGAACAGGCGAAGGACACACAGGGAGGGCACAAAAGGTGTAACAGGCAGTAGTAAGTTTAATAACTGAAATCTTGTCACTACTGCTCTATCGCTAAAGAGAAATTTGAAAAGACAATCAAGAATTACAATATCATAACCATTTCGCACTGATGTTCATTTCACAATCTTCCAGAGTTAGCATATACGTATATTAAATGTGCCCTATTTATTGCTTTGGTTGAGAGATTATGCCACCTGCTTGTCGCCATGGATATGTAATTGCTTGAACTGGAATGTTCCAAATATTTAATAAGGTAATAAGATCTTGCATTTATCGGTTAAGTCTTTTTATTTATCGCTTTTATTGACCTTATTCCGCCCCACCCACTTTTTCCATAAACTAAACCGTGCTTTCTTTGTAGTAGCACTTCCAGTTTAAGTGGAAATCCTTTTCCTTTCAATGGAGAATTTGAGAAGTTTCGGCACTAAAATCTGATATAAAATAGGTTTGCTTTGTTTAATTTTTATGTTCAACAACAGTCAACTCTGCACCGATTCTCTGGGAGCTTTAAAAAAAACGGCTCTGTAGTCCCTATAGAACTGATTTACTGTCAAGATCGGCAGCTCCATCCAAAATAATACAATCCAAATGAAGATGGGCGGCGCCCACAGCAACTTCCGGAATAAGGTGAATCGCACCTTGAAAAGCATGATCTGACCAGTAACTTGGCTTGGTTTTAACTGTTTCCCATGGAGATAGATAAGTTTACCATGTACATATCAATAACATGTAGGCTGTGGAATTCCATAGTGCATCTTTTAACGACAGAAAAGCCTGTAGTGATCGTTTGTCTTTTGAGCAGTCTCTTCCACATGCAGAGGCAGAGGAGCGGCGTGGCCCCCTGGCTCGTGCCCTGCAGATGGATGTGAGTACTTTGTCAGTATAACTGTCATGTTTGTGCCAGTGTCAGTGTGGACGCAGCGTTCACAGTCAGAGCGGCACATCTCAGGCTCAGCAGTGGGATTCACATCAATGGAGCCGTTTGTCCAACTGTGAAGCTCTGATCAGGCTGATTAACACTGTGCACTGATGAGGCACAACATTACGACCACTGACAGAGGATGGGACCAAACTAACCTGGTTAATCATGACAGGAATGCTAAACTGGTGATGTTTCTTCTCACAGTAATTATACATTTGGCACCATGGTTGTATTTTAAAAGGTTCTATGCTATTTTCTCATCTATGTTATATATTGTTGTTTATACTCATCAAAAACATATCCAGAGTTGCGTTTCATTTCATTTACACATGCTTGACACAGAAAAGCACTAAAAACACTTTGTTCCACGTTGTGATGTCATGTGGTAATACAGGAAGTGCTCCACAGTGTTTTAAAGCTCCATATATCCATATTCCATACACCTTCACTAAAATCATTTGGAGAATTTCAGCCTTGGAATTGCTAATCTCTACTGAACAAATGTAAAAAGGTAGCTGTTAACTGGAAACCTACCATTTCATGACATCACAAGGTGGAACAGAGGTAACAGCATTATAACATGGCTTAAAGCTCAGAAGAGTAATTTTTTTTGTAATATACGACCTTTAAACTTATAACGTCAACTTAATATAACTTATAATATTTTAAACTTCCACAATTCAGGGTCTTTTCAGCTTCCTGTTGCAAGTAACCCACCCCTGTTGTAATCTCACCTGTCACCACTAGATGCTATCTACATTACTGCTGTCTGACAGTGTGCCAGCTTTGGCTTGACAGAAGAAGAGCAGAGAGTACAGGTGAGTCAGAACAATGGGTGAACCACTCACCCATTCACACACACATTCATACACCAGTGTACGCAGACACGAGGGGCGAGGAGGGTTAAGTGTCTTGCCCAAGGACAGAACAACAGCATTCATCTGTGGGAGCTGGAAAAGCACTGCCAACCTGTGCAGTGGACAAACACCAACTGAGCTACTGTCGTCTTTATATTCGGGTTTACACACGGCCCTTTGGGCTTATTAATCCGGCCCACAGAACGTGACCAAATTATATTAAAATAGGTAGGGTAAACTTTGTACAATTTACCTTTTCAACAAGTTGTTGATCTTTTGGCACTTGATAAAACCTGAATTTGAGTTTTTCTGCTGTGTTTATTTAAGTGAAATGTAATAAATTAAATATTAATTGAATTAGTGCATTTGGAAAAACTACACTGTACACTGAGCCTTGCATATTCATGCTTTGCTACATGTTACAGACAAATCTCTAATGTAATATACACATATAGATATTCTGACCCCTCAAATTTTAGAACCCACTGTGGCCCTTGTGTCAAAAAGTTTGCCCACCCCTGTGATAGACATTAATAAACACTTTTCATTTATACTGCCATTTTCAACTCCTCAAGATCAAGATGAAAAACACATCAAGTAAATTTAAACTTATATATTTTTCATTTAATATATTTAAACTTCCCAAATGTCACCAAGCCCGCCCTTTCCCCGCACGACTTTGGCGAGCTGCATAAGCACACCTCCGATTTCTCATCATCCATCTCCATGCAAGGTCTCTGCCAATAAAGACTTTGACTTGATGTCTTAAGATAACAGAAATGATGAGCGCTAGCAGCCATAACGGAGTGCTGTCATGATGGAGGCAGAGGGCGTGAGTGATTGGCTAGCCCTTATGCAGGAGCTGATCTTTCCATTAGACTTTGGTATATAAGCCCACATCAGGGTTATTGCCTGACACGAAAATTCTTCTCCGAGCTCAAAGTGTCAGAAAGTAGGATTGATGTGTGTGCTCATTATTGCTTCTGCATTTTGGGGCGACGAGAGGTACAATATTGGTCAGAAGAAGTAGGAGGAATGGGGAAGTCTGTGATGGATACTTCAGGGGACTTTGTTGCGGTAAATCTGACAGAAAGATGATAAAAGTGTGGGAAATACAGAGTGTTTGATGGAAGAGATATTATGCCCCATAGGCTTGGGTTCACGTGAGCTCACAACATTTTAGCATTCAAATTGAGGCGATGGGCAGGTCAGAAAGCTACTGTAGAATGTATTTAACTCTCAAATTATAGACAATTATTCGGTCAATCTGCATGAAATCAAAACATAATCAAGCATAAAGTTTGATTTATTTTCAATTAAATATTACGCAAAATTGATTCTTGTAGACTTTAAACCATTGATAATGTTGTTACATGCTCAAAAAACATACCTGGAGTTTCCCTGTTTATTATTAGTCTGTCTACATCTCCAAGCTCAAAAGGCTCTGTTCCACCTTGTGATGTCATGTGGTGGTAGTTTTTCATGTAAACAGCTACCGTTTACCTTTTGTTTAGTAGAGAATGGGAATTTCACGGCTAAAATTATCCAAATAATTTTAGTGAAGGTGTATGGAGTTTAAAAACACAGTGGAGTGTGGTACCATGTAACATCACAAGGTGGAAAAGAGTGTTTTCTGTTTGAAAGGAGAACACAATAAATGTGCAGGTTTGTGTGTTAAACGTGTGAATGCCACGAAACACACTCCAGGTTTGTTTTGTGATGAGGAAACAAGATTATTTCCGAGATCAGAAAATAACGTACTGTGGGCCCTTTAAAAGAAATGAACAAAATAAGTTAAATAAGGTATTTTCACCATAGCCTCATAGTTGGGGCATTATTTAAACAGTGACTTGACTGAAAAATATAAAGTTTTAAGATAAGGTTAATTTTCTTTAAAAAAATACTGACAATATTGTCCAGATAATGACTTCTGTAACTGTAAACAGTCTTTATTCATGCAGTTCTGAGTCCATTTTGTGTACACCCAAGTGTCCTGCCCCTGGACAGACGGATTAAAGCATGACTGCCAATCTGTGCCTATAGCCAGGGGAGTTGACAGGGGAAGGACAAAGGGATCTGCTGTCCCAAGGTTTTAGGGACCCAGAATTGAACCCTCTTCCTAATAATTTATATTAGAGTGGTCCATGTGAGGCTGCTTGCCCGAGTCCTCAAATTTCTGTCGACAGCCCTACCCACCTTTCATCTGCAGAATACCAAGGCAATCCTGGATTCAAAGAGATTACTTTTTTGTGAGTGAATAATTATCACTGGGTATTTTGAAGCCTAGTAATGATGGTAGCACCTGATTTAATGTGTGTAAATGTGGTGAAACAAGCCAAACCACTGCACACACACCAGGCCACTGTTAACTGTGTGCAGGACAGCTGCAGAAACAGAAAATACGCAAAGGTAAATAGTTAATTTCCAAATACTTTTTTTTTTCTTTTATCTATGTCTGAAATCAATTTTTAACACAGCAGCAAAATGTACAAAATGTACCAGTGACAAGCCATCTGTCAAAACTTTAATCTCTCGACCGTCAAAATGTCAAAACTGTTTCTGGAGAATATAAATCAGAAAGAGCACATTTTGCCTCCGATTCTGCCTGTGCTGAAATGAACACCTGCTCTGGTCATGCTGCTGCCTGTAAAAGCTCGAGTTGTGCTAAAAGCCTAAATGTTAAACCCTTTACTTTAAAAGCGCTGCATGAACGGACCACGGTGTCTCCACGGAAACACTTTCAGTGGAATGCCACCATGGACCTTTACTTTACAACTGTCGTGCATATGAGCTGACCAAAGTTTGTAGATAAAAATACCCTACGGATTTTGGCAGCACATTTACTCAAATACACTTCCTGTAGTTAGTTTTTAATAAATTGTACTTTTTCTACAGAGTTTCATAGATGACTCATATCAGAGTAAAAAAAGTACTGTAAAGTTCTGGCTATTATGAGTCCATATATATCTTTATGTTGAATGGCTCATGGTCATATTTTTTATATAGCGCTTTTCCCACCTTCAAGGCACTCAAACTGCTTTACATCAAGGAACCACTCACCCACCCATTACACGCACACACACACTAGGACAAGGGGGGTACTGTGTTCTCGCCCAAGGACAAAACAACACTAATCATCTATGGGAACTGCCAACCTTCAGATCAGTGCATTAAGTGAACATTTTGTGTTTCTTGCATGGCTCTTTTAGATTTCGTTTTTTCTCATTTTTGTGGTTTTTTTAGCCGCTTATCAGTAGTCCTTCTAATGATACACTCGATGTGTGTGTTTTGTATTTGTAATAACTTGCATGATTTATATCACACTGATATTTTATTATTTTTAATTTTCATTCTGATCGCAGCTGCAGGTGTAAAAATATAAGCACATCAATGAAAAGTCATTTTTTGATTTATCTTTATTTATACTGGAGAGTCCAAAGAGAGTGTCTCCTTTTCATGAACGCTCTGTTAAAAACAATACAAACAGAACAAATAACTTCATTTGTCATTTTAAAACAGTAAAAACAGGGGCAGGTGTGTGTAATACATGTTTATCACCAGATTATTAAAGTGCATTAGTGGGCACACAGTGTATCTAGTGTATCAGCTTTGCATGTCCTTGAAAAAAAGTTTAACAAACAAATGAGATATTTGAGGTAGTTGCTGTCGTAGTCCTCTATAAATACATTTTATACAGTGTTTTGTTCTCTTCTGACAGACAGCCATGGCCAACCTGTTTTTCCACAGAGTGAACAGTGACAGGCCATGGCCAACTTTTTTTTCCACAGAGTGAACAGTGATGGGTTTTAATTAATCACCTGTTATGAACGAAGGGCTGAGTGAAAAAGTGTGTATCTTATATTGACATAACCTAGTAGAGAAAAAAAACATTGCTTGAACAATTTATTTTCTGTAATTCAATGGGACACAGTATTTATTTCTATAATAAAACCATCATTTTCATTTTAAACTGTTGCATGAGCCCAAGATATATACAAGTATTCTGAAGGATACGTTTTCTCAGCATTTCATTTCCGTGTATTGGCGTAAGGATTTGACGCTTTAGAAATACAAGACATAATGTTCGTATTGACTATAAGACCACAATATTTCTGGAATTATTGTCGTATCTGGCAACCCACGCTCGATTATTACACGAGGTTACAGTGATTTGGTGTCAGACAAACAGGAAGAGTGAAGGCTTAAAAATGCACCATATTTGGGCATGTTACCAATAACTGTCAATCAAAATGAAATCACACTGTTAGCACCTGTTTCACTTAAGATCATTATTACAAATATAGGTATAGACTGTATGGAAAAATTGCTTTCAGAAATGCGTTGTGTAGGTGCAGTGAACTGAACCAATATATTGTCTTCTATAGAGTATAATCCCTGCTTTGACTGGACGAGGTGTTTGTGCTCGTGCTCACTGATGGATGGGCAGCTCCCTGAGGTCTGAGGCAAGACCTGAGCAAGACCCCGCAACACTATGCTTCACATTTTACTATGTACTGTAGTTTTTTTCATTATCACAGCCTGAATGGTGGATATGATGGCTTGAACTTTCTCGAAATACAAGGAAACAAGATGCAGGTTTCCAAAGACCTGATTTTTGGTGCTTTTTTTTTTCTGGTTTGGTAATGTGATTTTGAATCGTGTTGCTGTGTTCATTGTATTATGTGACGGCCGACATCTTGTTTCAGACATCTTGAGCCTTCGCCAAATCAGACATGAGTTATTTGATGGGGAGATAGAATTCCCGGTACGAGAATGACGGGTGACCTTAGGAACAGGTGCGGAGGATGCGGGACTAACTTTGTCATTCACTTATATTAAGTTCAGCGGCGGCTCCAGAGGTCAGGTGACTTTGCTGGTCTTACAACAGAATTGGAATACTACAAGTTATAGCTATGTATGTCTCTGTATGTCGGGACAGGAATGTGTTTTTTTATACAGAGAGTTATCAGTCTGGGCACAACAACCTCCATCCTGCCTCCAGTCAAACTCAGACAGAGCTGTGCAATCAAATGTGTTTATTTCAGTGACACATGTGAAACTCATTGGTCATTCATTATTTTAAACAAAATCAAACCTCAACGAGACCATGCGTGTCCCTGATTGGCTAATCCACCTGTCAATCACACCCATCTGAAATGAGGAGATTCAATGGTTTTTAGTATTTCAGAAGTTTGTGTTCTGGATCCCAGGCAATAAATGGGGACTTGATGTGATGCCCATTTTTGTATTATCACTATATATGAATTCCTAAGTAAAAATCTTCTTTCCTCCAAAAATCAACTCAACTGTGAACAAATATGTTTTCTATAAATTACATGTAGTTTTAAAATGAAGTTGCATTTAATTTCTTTGTATTTTAACAAGTGGAGGAGTTTAAGGTGAGGAGTTTGGTCACATGGGAGGAGCCGCTGCTCCTACATGTTGAAAGGAGTCAGCTGAGGTGGCTCGGGCATCTGTTCAGGATGCCTCCTGGACACCTCCCTAGGGAGGTGTTCCGGTATGTCCCCACCAGGAGGAGGCCCCGGGGAAGACCCAGGACACGCTGTAGGGACAACGTCTCTTGGCTGGCCTGGGAACGGTTTGGGGTTCCACCGGAGGAGCTGGAGGAGGTGTCTGGGGTGAGAGAAGTCTGGGAGTCCCTGCTTAGACTGCCGCCCCCTCGACCCGGCCCCAAATAAGTGGAAGAAAATGGATGGATGGTATTTTAACAAAAACGACTCGTGTCCTGCGCTGTGACTGGAACACTTTTATTTAAAACTTTCTACAGTGAGTCTCTTGTGTCAGGGACGGTTCAGAAGTATGTTTAATAAAATACATACATGCTTGTCACCGCTTTAAATCATAAATATAAAACATATAAGCAGTTGCTGTAATCCAAAGGGCGTCCTGCTGCGTGACATGAAACACAAAAAAACCAAAAGGAGTTCACCAGACGTGAAAACAGCAGGATAAGCTCTGGGGTTAAGGGTCGAAGCTACAGGCCAAAAGAAATAACTATCATATTTTTATAAACTTCCACTTTTCTGAAACATTTTGACCATGTGCCAGATTGATGTCCCGCCGTGTGACAGCTGTATTTCCTGAAAATACAATACAGCTACATCATTATTAAACTAACACTATAGATGTACAGTATTAAGTTGTTTATTCTAATGCTCGGACCTGGCAGATTTGGAGTGAGTGTCCAGTCGGGTGACAGGAGAGGTCACACTGCAAGGCTAAAATGTTAAAAAGGGTCTCAACTTAAACGACTTACTCAAAGACGTTCCAATGCTTGTGAAAAGGCTTTATTAAATGTTGTAGAACTGATTTGCTTTTGAAGATTTTGCTACAAAGGCAAGTCACACCGCAGGGCAAGAAAAGCTGTCACACCCCCAAACGCCCAGTACCCAAATACATGTTTTTATATTTATATATTGTTAAATTATAAACATGATTAAATATACTTCCAGTGGCTGTATTTTTTATTGTGATATTAGAGACAATACAAGCAATAAAAGACATTAGACATTTTGACCTGAGGGGAGAGGGAGTGCATACATCCAGGTGTGAAGACGAGACAGTAAAAATGGCATCTGTTCTTCTTATATGGGAGTGTGTGTGTGTGTGTGTGTGTGTGTGTGTGTGTGTGTGTGTGTGTGTGTGTGTGTGTGTGTGTGTGTGTGTGTGTGTGTGTGTGTGTGTGGGAGTGCAGGTGTGTAAGAGTGTGTGTGTGTGCACGTGTCTGTGTGCATATGGGAGTGCAGATGTGTGTGTGTGGTTGTGTGTGGGAGTGCAAGTGTGTGTGTGTCTGTGTGTGTTTGTGTGTGTGTGCGTGTATATGTGTGCGTGTGTGTATATGTGTGTGTGTATGTGTGCGTGTGTGTGGGTATGTGTATGTATTTGTGTATGTGTGCGTGTGTGTGTGTTTGTGTGTATATGTGTGTGCGTGTGTGTGTGTGTATATGTGTGTGTGTGTGCGTGTGCGTGTGTGTGTGTGTATGTGTGTGTGTGTATCTATATGTGTATCTGTATGTGTGTGTGTGTGTGCGTGTGTGTGGGAGTGCAGATGTCAGTGTGTGCGTATGTGTGTGTGTGAGTGTGTATGTGTGTGTGTGTGTGTGCGTGTGTATGTGTGTGTGTGTGTGTGCGTGTGTTTGTGTGTATATGTGTGTGCGTGTGTGTGTGTGTATATGTGTGTGTGTGTGCGTATGTGTGTGTGTGTGTGCTTGTGTGTGTGTATCTATAAGTGTATCTGTATGTGTGTGTGTGTGTGTGTGTGTGTGTGTGTGTGTGTGTGTGTGTGTGTGTGTGTGTGTGTGTGTACGTGTGTGTGGGAGTGCAGATGTCAGTGTGTGCGTATGTGTGTGTGTGAGTGTGTATGTGTGCGTGTTTGTGTGTATATGTGTGTGTGTGCGTATGTGTGTGTGTGTGCTTGTGTGTGTGTATCTATATGTGTATCTGTATGTGTGTGTGTGTACGTGTGTGGGAGTGCAGATGTCAGTGTGTGCGTATGTGTATGTGTGAGTGTGTATGTGTGTGTGTGTATGTGTGCGTGTTTGTGTGTATATGTGTGTGTGTGCGTATGTGTGTGTGGGAGTGCAGATGTCAGTGTGTGCGTATGTGTGTGTGTGTGTATGTGTGTGTGTGTGTATGTGTGCGTGTTTGTGTGTATGTGTGCGTGTTTGTGTGTATATGTGTGTGTGTGCGTATGTGTGCGTGTGTGTGTAGGTAAGTAATAAAACAGCAAAAGACAACTCAAGAAATAAGAGGAAATGTAACGGGGTATATGAGCTGATAACCGGGGTAGTAGTGTAATAGTATAGCAATACTAAGTAGAGTAGTAATAGAAGTAGTAATACTATAATCAAATCACTGGGCTAGTATCAGAAGATTGTGGGTCGACTCAGGGAGAGAGTGGACAGACACAGAGTATTGCGGTAAAAAGGTACCATGTATTGAAGAACAGACACAAAATAACAAACAATGGCCATTCAACAATTAACAAACAACAATCATTTAGTGTAGTGCTGTACAAAAGATGTGAAATTCGGGTTGTTCCCGTTCAAAAGCCCACAACCCCCCAGAGTTCAGTTCGTTTGCTTAGGTTGACCATTCAGTTCATAAAAATGTTAGAGGTAGGTCGTTTGTTTGGTCAATTTGACCCGAACATTGAGAGGTAGTTCAATTGCGTGGAGGTGAATGTGTAGTGGAGGTGCAGTGGGTAAGGTAAGGTAAGGAGGTAGGGTAAGGAGGTAGAGTAAGGAGGTGCGAGGCAACTCGGCTATGATAAGCCGCCTACCCGGCCCGATCAGAGCAGGTGCAGTTCAGTGCAGAAGGGTTCCAGATTTTAGGCTCGAGGGTTTTCTGTAGCTCGCCATCCGAATATGAGCACCTGGCCTGTATAAACATAGGACCATGGCCTCAGTCAAAGTTCAGTGTACACAATCTCAGTTCAGTAAAATCAAATAGCAATTGCTAATTTCAATCATATCAATGAATAATAACCTTAATACAATGTTCAATGTAAGTTTAAAGGTGCTTAACGTGCGCATGTGCATTTATACACACAACCATTAACATTACAAAAATAAGGCATTAAATTCATACAACAGTAACAATATTATGATATAAGTTAGCAAAAATATTCAACAGAAGTTTCATAGTGTTTGTGTAAAACCACTTGGAGAGAACGGGGCTTAAAACCCAATGCTAACTATGCTATGTAAAGTACAGCGCGCTAAGCTAGCGCTGGTAAACAAACTGGACTCACCAATTCCCCTGTATATCACGAAATCAAGCTCATTTCTGCCGTGGCATTCGCTCGATGATCAGTACCTATGGTAAAGAGTGGGTTGATTGAAGTGGAAGTATTATTGTAATGAAATAACGGCAAATGGGAAGTTTAAAACCTACCGGCTTCTCATGCTGCTCGCGCTAGCCTCGCACCTGCCGGGTGTGTGCAGCTGCCGGCTAATATGGGGCCCTGATTGGCCACAACGAGTCACGTGCGCGGGCGGGCGCAGGGAGCGTGCGAGGGACACAGCGGCGGAGGGAGCGGGCGAGCGAGAGCGAGAGCAAGAGAGAGCGCGAGCGCTGATATGATGGTTTAAAATCCCGCATATTTCACCCGGGTTACACCCTCCCCCCTTTAGCCCATGCAACTCCCGGTGCATGCTATACTATTTGAATACGTGACTGGGAAAGGTGGTCTGATAGAGGTGCATCATTTAGCGCATCGCTATAGACGTCAGCTAGAGTATGAAACAGTGTCTGTACAACGGAAACACCAGAGGGTTACCTAAGGCGGAGTATTTGGAAGCGCTTAGGCGGTTGTCGCTGCCTAGTAGATCGACGAACAGTTTGGTCAGCGTCATCTGAGCTAGCGACATCGACAGGTTCCGCAGCTCGGTTGAACGATGTTTCATTAAAATTTGGGGGTGTCTCTGCCCGGCATGTGGCACTGGTTCTCCAGATAGTGGATCCTCGTCGGGTTTCAGGTAAGTGGTTTACTGGTCCATTCTCAAGTTGAGGATCTTCAGGAGCAACAGAAGGATCGGCGTTGGGTTCAGGTAAGTGGGGTTGGGCAGCAGGCAATTTTGGATCTGTGGCATCGGACGATGGTCGGAGATCAGGTACAGTAGGTTTTGAACTTGGCAGGCGAAAGAGTAATTACATCCTTGCCTGTTGGGTGGATGTAAACATAAGGAGCATTCAACTCGGCATCTTCCTCCCCCGGATCACCATCGGAATCATCAGCAGGCGGCTGGCTGCGCGTTCGAGGCTTGCGAACAGGTGTAGAAGGTGGAGTGTCAGAGCTGGCAGAAACTGCGAGGAACCCACACGGGAGCAGGAGATCACGGTGCAGAGTGCGAGTTGGGCCACTTGCATCATGTTCAGGTCGTACTGTATACACAGGTAAGTCACCAACGCGTTTGACGACCACATAGACATTTCTCTCCCATTTATCCTCCAGTTTATGCTTGCCGCGGAGCGGAGCCGGACATTCCTAACCAAGACTCGATCTCCTTTTTCGAGACTTGATGGAGTGATTCGTTGATCAAATCGATTTTTGTTCCGCACGGCATTTTTCTCAGCATTCTTTAGAGCAAGCTGATAACTTTCTTCCAATCGAGATCGTAAGTTTTGCACATACTGAGAGTGAGACTTGGATAATGGTTCACGTGCAGGTAAGCCGAAAGCGATGTCAACAGGAAGTCGGGGGGAACGGCCGAACATTAGTTCGTATGGTGTAAAGCCAGTAACTTCATTCCGTGTACAATTATATGCGTGGACCAATGGTCGTACATATTCCTTCCAGGTGGCTTTCTGTTTTTGTTCCAACGTTCCAAGCATATTCAGAAGCGTCCTGTTGAACCTTTCGACTGGGTTACCGCGTGGGTGGTAGGGTGTGGTTCGTGTTTTTTGGATACCGGAGATTTCACAGAGTTCTTTGATTAGTTTGGATTCAAAGTCCGGTCCTTGGTCTGTATGTAAGCGTTCGGGAATGCCATAGTGCACGATAAAGTTCTCCCAGAGGCACTTTGCTACTGTCCTTGCTTTCTGGTTGGCAGTTGGTATAGCCACAGCATACTTTGTAAAATGGTCTGTTAGAACCAGGACGTCCTTGGTGTTACTTTTATCGGGTTCCAATGTCAGATAATCCATGCAAAGTAGCTCAAGTGGACGAGTAGTCTTGATGTTTACCAATTGTGCGGCTTTCTCTGGCAAAGCTTTACGGCGAACACACCGAGGGCAGGTTCGAACTTTTGCCTCCACATCCGCTGCCATTCGTGGCCAGAAGAACCGTGAGCGGATGAGGTCGATGGTTCTCTCTCTTCCCATATGTCCCATATCATCGTGGAGGGCAGTAAGGACACTTGGGCGGAGGTCCTCAGGAAGTACCAACTGGAATGTTATCTGCTCACCATCTTGTCTTCTGCGGTACAGAATGTCATCATGCAGCTCAAGACGGGTAAGTTCTCGCAACAAGAGGAAGAGGTCTGGCAGCTCTTGCTTGGCTGTAGGTGGAATTGGTTCTCCCGTTTCAATTTGGTGAATTATTTCACGGATGCAGGGATCTGCTCGTTGCTTCTCTTTCAAGTCCAGATGCGACAGGGATGGAACAACAGGCAGGCCATGCTGGGTCTCATCGGTGAAGCATTCTGGTATTGCCGTGGCGGTAACACTCATGGATTCGATTAGGGCAAGTGAGTAAATTGTGGATTCCGGAGAAGAAGTTCTAGCCAGCGAGCTAAGGCAGATGGTTGCGACAACATCTTGAGAAAGTTCATCACATTGGTCAGTTGTAAGTTGGCGGACCAGGTCCCATTCTCTTTGTAACTGCGTATCAGGGTTGTGGTCATGGGGCCGTCTTGACAGTGCGTCCGCGTCAAGGTTCTGCTTACCAGTGCGGTACTGGAGCTTGAAGTTGTATGTTGATAAGGCTGCAAGCCATCTGTGACTGGCGGCATCCAGCTTTGCTGAAGTCAAAATGTATGTTAGAGGGTTGTTATCAGTTATCACGACAAATTCAGCACCATACAGGAAGTCGTGAAACTTTCTCTGTCACACTCCATTTCAAAGCTAGAAACTCCAGCTTATGGGCAGGATATCGGGCTTCACTGGCAGAAAGACCTCGACTGGCATAAGCAATTACCCCGCAACTGGCCATCTTGCTCTTGGTACAAAGCAGCCCCAAGCCCGATTGTGCTGGCATCAGTATGCAAGATATAGGGCAGCTTTGGATCAGCAAACCCCAAGACAGGAGCAGTCGTTTAGCCTCTCGATGAGCGTTTCAAAGGCTTGTTGGCATTGGAATGTCCATCTATCCCCAAATGGTTGTCTGGTGTCAAGGCCCTTGGGCGTGATTGAGCGCTTTTGAGTAGACTGACGGGCAGGGGTGTATCCTTTGGTAAGGTCATTCAGTGGTTTTGCAATGGCGGCGTAACCACTTATGAAACGTCGATAATACCCGGCGCGAATCCCAAGAAAGACCTCAGCTCTTTTAGCGTACGGGGAGTTGGCCAGGATTTTAAAGCACTGACTTTCTCAGGATCGGTCTCTACTCATTCTCAGATACCACGTGGCCGAGATATTTTTACAGAAGTTTGGAAGAACTTGCATTTCTCGAGTGACAACTTTAATCCATACTCCTTGAGACGGTGGAGCACCCTCAGCAATCGGCGCTCATGTTCCTCAAGAGAGTCGGAGAAGATGATGAGGTCATCGAGGAAGACTAAGACCTCTTTTAAGTGTAGGTCTCCCATACACTTCTCCATGAGACGCTGAAAAGTACTGGGAGCGTTCGTTACACCCTGAGGCATCCGATTAAACTCCCAGAAACCCAGCGGGGGTTACAAAAGCCGTTTTTGCTTTGTCCGCTTCTTCCATTTCTATTTGATAATAACCAGATTTGAGATCCAAAACACTGAACCAACGGGATCCATTTAATGCAGAAAATGACTCCTCCAAGTTTGGTAGCGCATATGCGTCTTTCACCGTTTGGAGGTTAAGTTTTCTATAGTCAATACAAAGGCGTACATCTCCATTCTTTTTGCGAACGACAACGATGGGTGACGAAAATGGAGACTCAGACTCTCGAAATTACACCAGCATCCAGTAAGTCACGAAGGTGTTTTTTCGGACAGCTTCAATGTCATTGGGGTGAATTGGACGGGCTCGATGTTTAAAAGTAGTTTCATCGTGGAGATTTATTCTGTGTTTCACCTTGTCTGTTCGTCCAAAGTCTAAGTCATGGTGGGCGAAAACTTCAGGTATAGTTCTGAGTGTTTGGATGATTCGTTCCTTCCAGTCGGGAGGGATCGGAGAAGTTCCAAAATCAAACTGTATGGGGTCTGGATGATCTCTGGACAGTGGAGAATCAGCGGTGACATGATGGGATAGGATCTGCGGTGACAATACAAGCTCTGCAATGGTACTCAGAGGTGGTATGGTTATGTTCTGCTCTGACTCATTAGTGAGGATGATTGGGATTTTGTGATGTGGGTGGCTTGGCAATGTAATGAGACAGTTGTGCACACACAGACCTCCCGGCAGTGGCGTGGCAGGATGCTCTACCAGGGCCCAACTGGCGGAAAGGGCCGAAATGGTACCGACAGAACCCTCAACGACAACAGTTCGGCTTGCTGGGATTCGAACAGGAGCATCGTTGGCCAGCCGTACAACTCCCTCACTGCCTCCTTGACTCTTCCGGTGTCGAATTTGCAGCAAGTTCAAGACTGCTCGATATCCATGCATGGTTGGTTTGAAATGAGCAAATTCAGTCTCTGCATGTTGTTCGTAGAGTGGGTCGAGTGTGTTCATGCCAATTAGAATTGGTGACTGAAGTTCTGGATGTGCATCTGGGACTACTAAGGCCAAGGTGTCAAGTCAACCTCCGTGCCAAGGAATCTCGAGGGAATGTAATGGTGACTTCTATATAACCAAGATATGGAACAGATTGTCCAGCAGCTCCCTCAACATGCAACAGATCACAGAGTGGCTTTACAGGTTGGTGTGACAACTGTTTATTGTAAAATGAGACAGGAATAGTAGTTACTTGGGATCCAGTGTCCAGTAGACACTGACAGTTCTGACCAGCAATGCTCACTTGGGCCGTACACCTGGATCCAATCAGCCCTTTGGGAAGACAAGACTTGTCGGGTCGTATGGACCGATTTAACTTGAGACACTTCACAGCTTTCTGATTTGTGGGACATTGTGAGTCCTCTTCAGTTCCTGGTTGTCCCTCCACAGGAACTCGTTCTAGTTTAAAGACTGGCTGTTTGATTTCTGCCACTTTTGCTGTTTCTGATTAAACTGTTTTTTCTTGGCAGCCACAAGCGATGGGTTTGGATCATTGTCACAGTTTGATTTAATGTGACCATCTTCACCACACTGGAAACAATAGCCCGGCTTTGGACCAGAATTTCTGCTGGGCTTTCCCGGCTTATTGACGTGTGTGGACTTTGAGGGTGTGGACTGTCTGGGACTGGCCTGAGCAGCAGTTAATAGTGCAAGTTGTTTCTGAATGTCGGCCATCTGTTTAGTGAGCTGTTGTGTGATTGCTGTCAATGAGTCACATGGGCCTTTCTCTTCTGTGGCTGTGTAAGCGTACTGAGCATGAGTGGCGACTCTGGGTTTAGTTGAGCCTAGATGTTGCTTCATTCTCAATGCTTTAGCAGCTTCTCGATCTTCTTCTGTACGAAGTAGCAAAAGGAACTCAGCAAAGGTAGGTGGATTTAACTTGCGCTGTTTCAGCTGTAACTCTGAGATTAAGGTGTTGTCCCAGCAACCCCGACAGAATTGATTAAGCAGAAAGCGGTCGGTCTCACTGGCTGGTACGCCCCCCCTCTTCACTGCTAGATGTAAAGCAACTTGCAGGCGCTGTAAATATGTAGAGGGCTTTTCACCGGCATCCTGGAATGTATCCATAAATTTTGCATACAGTTCATCACCGTCCTGGACTGTCCCGTAGGCAGAATCAAGGATTTGCAGGTAAGTCATAGGAGGTGTGTCAGCTCTTAGATGTTTCACTGTGTCAGCTGCTGGTGGAAGGAGACTCTCAAAGATTTTGCGAGACCGCTGGAGATCGGAGACAGAGGGATCTTTCAGTAGAAGGTCAACACCTGAGCGCCATGTGTCATAGTCAGATTCATGCTGGGGTCTTGGCAGTCTTCCGGAAAAGGCTCGGAGTCTATGTGAGGAGCCATGCAGCGATAAGTCGTCATTCTTGACTATGTGCTCCACGACATAGCGTTGCACTTCCGTGGGTTGAGCTCTCTGAAGCAGCCGCCGCTGGAAAGGAGGATCTTGGCCTTGATGTGTACTGGGCTGCTGGGTCAGACTGATGGTGTGACGATTCTTCAGATAGCTCAGTAACTTCATTCTCCTCATCATGCGGCGTCTTCATGTGACCAGAGCTTGGGCAGTGCTCGGTCACAGACTGCCCCCGAGCAGAGACATCACCCCCAGTTAAAACCGCAGCGTAATCTTGCCCCTGTAAGTTTAGCTAACTTTTGTAAATCAGAGAGGTAAGTTAGAGTCTGTGCTTTACCCAACTCCTCGGTGCAAACAGCGGCTAAGTCACAGATAGTATGTGTCTCGTTTGTAGTTTTGCAAAAGTATGTATATGGCAGTATCTTACGCAATTCAACTACTGCAGCACCCAAATTATATTCAACAATAAGTACGTGGTGTAATGCAGGGGGTTAATTTGTCAATAAATTCTGTTTTTGAAATTTTTACCATATTCTGCCAAAAATGTACACACTTCATCTGCAGTTGTGCTTTTTGTGATGTCTTTGACTAGCACAGCGTTTGGTATTTTAATATCCCGTTCCTCCAATATGTCCATGTTGTCAACAGTTTTACAAAATATATTTACCCAACTGTTCTGTACACTCTCTCCTGGCTAGCTCGCCACTTTATGTAACGGGTATATGAGCTGATAACCCGGGTAGTAGTGGTAATAGTATAGCAATACTAAGTAGAGTAGTAATAGAAGTAGTAATACTATAATCAAATCACTGGGCTAGTATCAGAAGATTGTGGGTCGACTCAGGAGAGAGAGTGACACAGACACAGAGTATTGCGGTAAAAAAGGTACCATGTATTGAAGAACAGACACAAAATAACAAACAATGGCCATTCAACAATTAACAAACAACAATCATTTAGTGTAGTGCTGTACAAAAGATGTGAAATTCGGGTTGTTCCCGTTCAAAAGCCCCACAACCCCCCCAGAGTTCAGTTCGTTTGCTTAGGTTGACCATTCAGTTCATAAAAAAATGTTAGAGGTAGGTCGTCGTTTGTTTGGTCAATTTGACCGAACATTGAGAGGTAGTTCAATTGCGTGGAGTGAATGTGTAGTGGAGGTGCAGTGGAGGTAAGGTAAGGAGGTAGGGTAAGGAGGTAGAGTAAGGAGGTGCGAGGCAACTCGGCTATGATAAGCCGCCTACCCGGCCCGATCAGAGCAGGTGCAGTTCAGTGCAGAAGGGTTCCAGATTTTAGGCTCGAGGGTTTTCTGTAGCTCGCCATCCGAATATGAGCACCTGGCCTGTATAAACATAGGACCATGGCCTCAGTCAAAGTTCAGTGTACACAATCTCAGTTCAGTAAAATCAAATAGCAATTGCTAATTTCAATCATATCAATGAATAATAACCTTAATACAATGTTCAATGTAAGTTTAAAGGTGCTTAACGTGCGCATGTGCATTTATACACACAACCATTAACATTACAAAATAAGGCATTAAATTCATACAACAGTAACAATATTATGATATAAGTTAGCAAAAATATTCAACAGAAGTTTCATAGTGTTTGTGTAAAACCATTGGAGAGAACCGGGCTTAAAACCCAATGCTAACTATGCTATGTAAGTACAGCGCGCTAAGCTAGCGCTGGTAAACAAACTGGACTCACCAATTCCCCTGTATATCACGAAATCAAGCTCATTTCTGCCGTGGCATTCGCTCGATGATCAGTACCTATGGTAAAGAGTGGGTTGATTGAAGTGGAAGTATTATTGTAATGAAATAACGGCAAATGGGAAGTTTAAAACCTACCGGCTTCTCATGCTGCTCGCGCTAGCCTCGCACCTGCCGGGTGTGTGCAGCTGCCGGCTAATATGGGGCCCTGATTGGCCACAACGAGTCACGTGCGCGGGCGCAGGGAGCGTGCGAGGGACACAGCGGAGGGGAGCGGGCGAGCGAGAGCGAGAGCAAGAGAGAGCGCGAGCGCTGATATGATCGGTTTAAAATCCGCATATATTTCACCCGGGTTACAGAAAGAAAACCCAATGCTAACTATGCTATGTAAGTACAGCGCGCTAAGCTAGCGCTGGTAACACAAACTGGACTCACCAATTCCCCTGTATATCACGAAATCAAGCTCATTTCTGCCGTGGCATTCGCTCGATGATCAGTACCTATGGTAAAGAGTGGGTTGATTGAAGTGGAAGTATTATTGTAATGAAATAACGGCAAATGGGAAGTTTAAAAACCTACCGGCTTCTCATGCTGCTCGCGCTAGCCTCGCACCTGCCGGGTGTGTGCAGCTGCCGGCTAATATGGGGCCCTGATTGGCCACAACGAGTCACGTGCGCGGGCGCAGGGAGCGTGCGAGGGACACAGCGCGGGGAGGGGAGCGGGCGAGCGAGAGCGAGAGCAAGAGAGAGCGCGAGCGCTGATATGATCGGTTTTAAAATCCGCATATTTCACCCGGGTTACAGAAAGCTACTATTTTTATGAACATTTTTTATTCTTTACTTAGAGTTTTCAGTTGTGTTGGATTATTATGCAAAAATCCGTGTTAAGAGACTGTTTTGTTTGTATGAAGTGATCAAACCGTGTATAATGTAAAGAAACACCACTTTTTCTGTAGCGTCTCAAACAATTACACACAGTGATTGTTCTGTGGATGAACATGTGCTTACGTATAAAGTTATTTAAAGTTCATAAACATGTTTGAGACTTGAATATTAAAATCCATCACATCGTTTTGTTCTATTTGTTGCTCTTTAAATCATAACACGTCGGTAACCATGGCAGTTTTGAGTCTGGCTTGCATATAGGAGTCCATTTGAACAATCAAAGACGTGGGACAGATGGGAGGTAGACGTGGGCCCCGGGGGAGAGGCCTTATGTCACGCTTTGTCTTCCACAATGGAGGCGGCACGTGCTCATTGTTGTCTTGTTCATTGGAGCATCAGCTGACCGTAAACCACACCACAGCATTAAGGTGGGGGGACATTGATCTTTACTTACGGGGCCTCGCGGTGTTTTAACGGGTGAACAGGTCTGGGGCCCGCTGACCCTGCCGTCTGACACTGGCATCATTCAAATACAAACAGGAAGTGAAAAGTCATGAGCGTCGACGGGCCAATCATACGCCAGCAGTTTGAAAAGTGTTTTGCTTCTTTAACCAATCACAAAGCCCTAAACGCACGAGCTGTATTTTGAACTGCGATCTCTGCATTTGAACTACTTTCACTGCCTCAAAGACAGTGGTGGAAGGTAACGAAGTACAAGTAGTACGGTACTTAAGTAGAATTTTTAGGTATCTGTACTTTACTTCAGTACATTTTGCAGTGGATATTTTTTACTGAGAGCTGTATCTGTACTTTCTATTCCACTACATTTTTGAACTGGACTGAAAAGTAAAAGTACTTTTCATATCGTTTGAGGAGATATTTTTAACATCTTGATTAAAGTTTTCGAGTTCAAGCTTTGGCTTTGAGCAAACAAAAATAAATACACAAAATTCATAAGTAAAATTAAGAAACTGATTCGTATTGTTACTGTTGACCAAAATATGTGTCATTTTTAATCAGTATTACTACATTTACACTTTAACAAATTGACAACACTTGTGTGAAATACTTTTACTTTTTACTCTTAAAGTAAATTTTTTAGACAGGTACCTAAATACTTTTTGTTTTATTTTTTCATACTTCTACTTTTACTTGAATAACTTTTTACCTGTATCTGTACTTTTACTTAAGTAACAACATTGAGTACTTCATCCATCACTGCTCAAACATATTAAAAGGTTATTTATGCATTAGCCAACCAACTATTTTTAAAATTAATTAAACTTTTTTTTTTGGAGATGTAGACAGACCGATAACAGTGTTACTCAAACATGTGTGAATGAAATAAAACACAACTCCAGGTATGGTTTTGATGAGAAAACAACATCCTAATGTGACTTACAGAGTCAATTTTGTGTAACATACCAATACATTTTTATTAAAAACAAAAAAATCGAATCTAATTTATGATTATTTTTAAATTAGGCTGAAAATCTAAAATGAAACTGAATAACTGCTCCCCAACATGAGACCAAAATAGAACGATTTTGTGCAATTTCATGTATTCATGTTAATGTAGTCATTACTTCAATAACATCATAAAACACACATTACTGGTCAATGCCGTTGCCGTCTCTGGTCTCAAAGCCAACAGCACGTTTGGGATTTGCCAGCTGCCTTTTGTGTTCTAGTGGCCTGCTACTTCATTTTCCTGATTAATACACCTCCCTTGTTTGAATGCCAGAACCGTTACATTTGAATTCCTCACTATGAAGAATGCAGGGGCAGTTTTTTTCTTTTTTTTCTAAAGCAGCTGGTTGGAAGAATATAATGCATGCACGGGCCATAGAAAAAAAAAAAAAAAACTGAGGAGGAAATCCCTTTGAATGGGGTTTGAATGGGGGGGGCGGACCGCTGTCGTGGCCCCGCTATTGTTTACCATCTGTAAGTGTGTCGCTCAAACACAAGGAACAGCTTTTGGGCACGAGCCAGAGTCGCGGTGTCAGTGGAGCAGTTGGGGGAGGGGCCATTTTTTCCGTTAGAAGTGATTATCTTTCCAAGGTTTGAACAAGCCTGTGTACAAAGAGTGTGGCCAAGGAGAGGTCATATTAGGGAATGAAATGCGTTTCCGTTGGTCTGGAGAAAGTCGGAGGAGTGTGCCTTATAAGAGCAGATGGCCGGGAGCCCACTCAGGAATGCAGGCATTATTTTAGAAGGAGAGGAGAGGTAACGGTGTGCGGTTTGAAAAATGCTGTGTCTTGTGTTCAAATGACTCCCCCTCTCTCCGGTTTTGCATTCTATAGGAGGAGCAAACGGTATAAAACATGTGAAATGGCAGAAGTTTTAATTCACTGGTGTTTGCAAATAGACTTTCTAAAAAGCCCATTATTATGTTATAATGTTTTTTCCTCATCACATCTGGAGTTGTTTTTTGTTTCATTCACACATGTTTTTTTACGCACAAAGCCTGCGTATTTAGGCTGAGTTCTTCTATCAAACTGAAAACACTCTGTTCCACCTTGTGATGTCATCATGTGGTGACAGAGGATGTGCTCCACTGTGTTTTTAAACTCCATAAAAGTTTGCTAGAATCATTTGGATAATTTCAGCCCTGGAATTGCCAATCACTACTAAACAAAAAGTAAAAAGTAGCTGTTAATTTGAAACATACCACTTCATGACATCACAAGGTGGAACAGAGTATTTAGAGCTTTGGAGATATAGACAGACTAATAATGCAGGATTACTCAAACATGTGTGAATGAAAAAAAACCCACAACTTTAGGTATTTTAGGATGCAACAATATTATAACATGGCTTAAAGCTCACAAGAGTCAATGTTGCGTAATATAAAGCATAGTGCCGTCACAACTCACTATTTCAAAGGCTCAGTACTTTTATATTAGCATGTTGCACTAGTTCTGATAAGACTCTTCTGACTATTCAGGAAATGTTCAGTTTTGTCCTATTAATGAGATTTTTTTCAGTTTTTCAAGGGGTGAAAGCTGCACGTCCTAAAGTGCTAAATCCAACAATTGTGAAAAATGATCAAAAGGACAAAGCACATCATCATTTAATACAAAAAATATCAGAAAAAAGATACTCATATCTTTTTATCTGGCTTAAACAAACACGTAAACGCTATGGATTAATATGTGGGTATACATTTTTGACATCCCGAAAGCTGACGATGATACATTCTTTTGGTTGGTCACAAAACAATATTGTGAGAGTTGTATTATTAAGGACAGTAGTTTGACTGCAGTGTGGGTGGCCGAGCAGAGGAGGGGTTGTGTTTGGAGATGTCGCCGTTGGTCTGGAGTTGGAGGAGTGAGCCTTATAGGAGCAGATGGCTGAGAGCCCATTTAAGAACGCAGGCATTATTTTAGAAGGAGAAGAAGAGAGGTAACGGTGCACGGTTTGAAAAATGCTGAAGAGAGTAAGGCTCAGGATTATATGGTCACAAATGAAATCAGTACTTAAGTTTATACATATTGATAGCTATACTCTGCTATATATCTGTAATCATTCTGCAGTGGTGGAAGAAGTACTGCATTTTGTTACTTAAGTAAAGTACAGATACCAGAGCAAAAAAAAAAAAAAATAAATAACTCAAGTAAAAGTATTATATGAAAAAAAAACTACTTAAGTACCCGTTTTAAAATGTACTTAAAGAGCAAAAAGTAAAAGTATTCCACGCTGAATTGTGTTCAACAGAAACAATTAAATCAAGCTGTTTTTCTTTGTATATTTTTGTTTGCTCAAAACCCTCAGACTTTTCAGCATGTCTCACACAATCATAAAAAATACTGTTACTTTCCAGTCCTGTTCAAAAATGTAGTGGAGTAGAAAGTACACATATCTGCTCTTAAATGTAGTGAAGTCAAAGTAAAAAATATCCACTTGAAAATCTACTTAAGTGAAGTACAGATACCTAAAATTTGTATTGTACTTAACTACTTTTACTTCGTTATGTTCCACCACTGTAATTCAGATACAGTCAGAAACATGTTGCATACTTAACAACATGGCTGACACAATATCAGTGGATTGTCTAAAAAACTTGATTCATTCGTTAATAATTGTCACTAATGCTTATTCCTTCATTATAAAGATCGATATAGATATAGACAGATATACCTTTTTGATCACAAAATTCTAAATAAACATTTCTGTCTGCTTTTCTATAGACATATATGCATGTATGGGCAAAATATGAAGGGGGTGGGTATACAATGTAATTTTCTTGAATAGGTAACCAAACTGACTAAAATAATGGGCAGCGTGCAATGAATGGAGTGTGTAATATATTGGATGGTGCAATAATGGAAACAGTGCAATGAATGGAATGTGCAATAAGTGAAATGTGCAATGAGTGGAATGTGCAATAAGTGGAATGTGCAATAAGTGGAATGTGTGATAAGTAGAATGTGCAATAAGTGGAATGTGCAATGAGTGGAATGTGCAATGAGTGGAATGTGCAATAAAAGGAATGTGCAATGAGTGGAATGTACAATTATATGAACTGTGCAATGAGTGGAATGTACAATTATATGAACTGTGCAATGAGTGGAATGTGCAATGAGTAGAATGTGCAATAAGTGGAATGTGCAATGAGTGGAATGTATAATAAGTGGAATGTGCAATGAGTAGAATGTGCAATTTTTATTTTGGCCCTTTTGTGACTCCAGCCCTTTGGGACAACGAATGGAAATTATCCTTTGACTAATCCGGCGTGTTTAAATTCATGTTGTGTCATGTCTGTTCATCAGCACACACTGTCCCAATCAAATAAATAAATAAATTATATGGCACCATTCAGAACAGCGCTAGTATTTCTCCAAACATCTCATAGTAGTAGCAGTTGTTCATTTGGAAATGAATCACCCAAATACTCTAATATCACAAAGCTTTGTCTCATTCCTCTTTTATTTGGTTTGTTTGTATAATTCGAGTGGAATAATAATAACACCTCAAGGGCACGTCGCCAATTAAATAACAGAACCAGAAATGTATTAGGCTGTGTAAGGCAGCTTTGTGAACCAGAAAAACCCTCTATGGCCCAGTTCTGCACTAATCAGTCACAAGAACAAAGAGGGATGTCTCTATTATAACACACTACATGGACATAATGAATATGAATATGTAATTGGTGTTAAGTATGAAGCATGAATGAGGCATGCGAACTTCAGTGGTTTGTTTATAATATGTGCCCATACAATAAAGAGAGACTTCCAGGCATGTCCCGCCGGGAGGAGGCCCTGAGGACACGCTGGAGGGACTATGTCTCTCAGCTGGTCTGAGAACGCCTTGGGGTTCCACTGGAGGAGCTGGAGAAAGTGTTTGGGGCGAGGGAAGTCTGGGAGTCACCACTTAGACTGCTGCCCTAACGACCAAGCCTCGTATAAGCAAAAGAAAATGGATGGGTGAACAACAGAGGGGGTGGTAAGGTGTCACTAAGTTTGAATAGATGGATATATAAGGTAGAGCGTGTGTCCACTGATCCAAAGGTTAGTGGTTTGAATCCCGCTCTCGTCATAAACAAATTGGTTGAGCGGTCAGATCCACTAACCCACAGGTTGGCAGTGTTTCCAGCTCCCACAGATGAGTCCTCGGGCAAGACACTAAACCCACCTCACCCCCCTGTCTGCATACACTCATGTATGAATGTGTGTGAATCGGTGAGTGATTCCTTGACATAAAGTGCTTTGAGTGCCTTGAAGGTGGAAAAGTGGTACGTAAAAATGTGACCATTTAACAACTCATATTGCAGAGACTGTGTGCTAAAAAGAAAGAAATGACTTTGGTAACACAGTGTACCACTTACTATGGCCAAGAGCCAATATAAATGGGTGGCATGGGGTTTAAGGTGCACTTTGTAACTTTTCTGGTGGGGAACTCGGCCACCTGCTTGTCTATATTATTGCTATTGCTTGGAATATTTCACAGTATGGCATTAAACTTCTTGCAATCTTGCATTTATTCAAGTTTTTAGTGCTAATGCAGCTAAAACTACTTTGGAAAAACTTACATTCTTGTTGTAAATGGGGTCACCTCTCCACAGATCTGACTGTAACTTGCCCTGGTGGAGTTATTTGCTTATCTTCATGGAGATAGATATGTCAAATACTACACTTTCCCATAGATTCCGTCCAGACCATATAAAGAAGTGGACTGGGTGAGTGTGACGTCTTAGCAGAGCCAATCGAGAGCAAACCTGCTGAAGGTAACACCCCTTCCCGCCCATACTGCTGGTTTGGCAGGGGGTGGGTGCTTAGCAATGCTGTCAATCAAACGCTAGTGGGAATGACCGTGAGGAAAGCAGCTGAATTGTCTCTTATTAATGTTTATATCTTGATTTATGGACACAATAGCAAAATAAAAATACCAGGATCATGTAGAGTGAGTTACAGAGAGAGGGATGACCATTTTCTAGTAATCTAATGTAATGGACTGGAGCCGAGTCGATGGAGCCAAAAGCACGCTCATGATCATTTCCTATATGGAAGGTGGCGTAGCAGGTTAACTGTCAATTTATGTATACGGTCTATGGGTCAGAGTGTGGTGGGACAAATACTTTGTAATTATTAATAATAATTTTATTTCAATGTTTAAATGCCACTTATTGCCTGTATTATATACTGAAGCATCACAAGGAGCAACAAAGTAAGGTTTTGTTATGCCAACGCCTAGTCCATGTTCTTTTTAGACTATGGGGGAGAATTTTAGATTACGGGGGGCCAACATAGTCTATTTTGTCAATGGGAAACTGCTGTGGCACATTCAAGTTACATACTGCGCCTTCTAAAAATGAAACAAAAAACCTCTGCGTTTCTCAATAATACCGCTCTCATAACTGCAACGCAATGGAATATAGTTTGTCAGCTGCGCAGCTCTCAATGGACTAATATTTCTAAGCATGCTGCACTTGTGCTCACCCCAATCAGTGATGTCAAAGCCATTAAAAGCTGTTTGCAAACACCTGCATGCATTACCACTCATTATGCGTGTTCGCCCGTGGACAGACTACAGAGCCATTTCACTATCTGTTATTAAACACATTTTTCAGTCAAAACTCCAAAGGCGACCCGGTAGATTTCCCTCCCATTAGCCTGCTTGCTCAATAATCAGCTTCATTTGCTAAGAAAACAAACTATGGCCAGATGGCGCAGCTGCCGAGCGTGCATCGATCTAGGGTCCCTCTCGCGTACTTGGTTAATTCTGTAAACGGAGGGGATGGCCTCGTGAAGGGTGTGAAGGGACATGCCGGGGCAGATGTGACGTACACCTCCTAAACTCCACACTCCAGTCTAAGAGTCATAAGAGCCCCCTGGAGCCCGCCCAGCTTCAAACGGCCTCACTGAAGAGGCTGTTTGGGCGCCAACTCGCTCGCCAAGTTTACCCAAATTCCTCTGGATGCTCATAAATCAAGTCTCCAGCTCAGTTTAATGTGGTCACTGCAAATCAGACGCCACCTTGAGTCACTTTCATAGACTGGGTGTCAGAGATGATACATTATACAGTTTTAAAAATTTCACGAGTTCTCAAAAGGAACAAGTTTAAATCTACAGTTGGTGATGCATATACTGATTTTGTATTAAAGGAGCACTGTGTAAGGATAAGGCAACTTATTTTCTTTAAGGAGAAATTACTGCTTTGCCCACAATATGGCATTACACTTAGACATTAGGCATTTGGGGCCAACTGTCAAAGTTACAGGTCAGATCTGTGTAGAGGCAACCACACAAACAGTACCATTGCATGTTTTTTCAGATAGTACTACAACAACTACTGCTATGACTTCTTCAAATACTATTACTACTACTGCTTCAAATACTACTTGTAGTAGCATTAGTATTCAGAGTAGTAGTATTTGAAGCCATAGCAGTATTTATGTTTGTATTGTATTGTGTTTGTATTTAAAGCAGTATTTGAAATAGTAATAGCAGTATTTGAAGTAGTAGTGGTAGTAGTAGTAGCATTTAGAGCAGTAATAGTACAAATGGTGGTAGTAGTATTTGAAGCATTAGTAGAACTACTGTTATGAGTAGTAATGTTTGAAATACTATTAGTAGTAGTGGTAGTAGTAGTATGTAGTAGTAGTGATAGTAGTAGTAGTGGTAGTGGTGGCAGTAGTAGTAGTGGTAGTGGTGGTGGTAGTAGTGGTAGTAGTAGTCGTAATAGTTCTAGCAGGACCAGCAGCACTAGTATGTAGTAGTAGTAGTAGTAGTATATAATAGTAGCAGCAGGACCAGCAGCAGTAGTAGTAGTAGTAGAGTAGTACTAGTAGTAGTAGTAGTAATAGTAGCAGCAGGACCAGCAGCAGTAGTATGTCATAGTAGTATATAACAGTAGTAGTACTTGTAATAGTATAGAGTAGTACTTGTAGTAGTAGTAGTAGTAGTAGTGGCAGCAGCAACATCAGCAGCACCAGCAATAGTAGCAGAAGTAGTAGCAGTAGTAGTGTCAAAAATAGAAGCAGCTGCACAGAAACAGAAGGAAGGAAAGCCCAATGTTCTGTCAATAAATGAATAAATTAATTGTACAAATAAATTAGTGAATAAATCATTGCAGAAATGTAAAAAGAACCATATCGTAGCCTTTTAATCCCGAGAATGTAGCATTAACTTGTAAAAGCATTTATATATTTACACATTTATATTTTTATTCACCACTTGATTCACTACATTCCAACATTTATTTTTATGTTTATTTAATTCCAATGATGTCATCTTTGGTGCTCTGTAGGAACCTCTAATGTGATGAATGAATTCAATACGTTTGTGGCAAAGCAGTCACATCTAAATTTAGTGACACAGGTGCCAGTGTAGTTGATGTCTCACTGTTTTTTCTAGTGTGTTAATTAAATGAGTTGTTTTAAGAGGAATAAAGTACCTCTCTTAACAAACATTCTTCATTAGACTCCAGAATTTATATTTTTCTGTGTATTTAAAACAGAAAGTGTTCAACATCAGAATGGTACAGAGCGTCTCTTTACCTTTCGGCACCTTTTCTAAATTTCTCCAATCAAAAGTTGAAGGAGAATATTTGATTTGATTTTAAATGAGCTGCTGCCCTCAATTACCACTCTGACAAAATACATTTATGAGTAAAACGACACAAGCTAACCAACACAACATCAGCTACTTACTTATACTTAAAAGTTGGTGGGTAAATTCTGTGCTTCGAGATCCAGGAAGTAAAACTGTGAAATTGAACATCTTATCCGGACTCACACTGAGGTAATAATTCTTTTAATTGCATGGCTCTTTGCTCTATTATCATAAACCATGCAAATAGTGTTTTAATACGCTAAGCCGTATTTGATGAGTCGCCCCAGATAAAGTAGTGCGAGATGAACTTAGGAATTAAAAGTTCGATCCTCTTTTTGATAGCGCGTTTGCTCAGACCTCCCCTGCAGATTTAAGCGATGGCCTTCTTCATATTTGCACAGTCACCTCTCGCCTAATTGGTATCTTAAAATAAGCACGGGTGTGAACAAAGTTGGGGGGTTTTAGAAAACAAACTACTTAAAAGTCTAACCCATATCCTAACACTGGATAGTTCCTAATTCTTCTAACTCTAACTCTTTTTGCTTAAGAGATACTGAGGATTTTTGGTATTAAACGTGAGAGGCAATTTCATCTGGATTTGACCCTGTGACCCCAGTACTTAGGCAAAGATATTCATCGTCTATTCAAGGTAGAGCGAACCAGCAGCAGACGATAATTAACAAACCTTCATTACCTTAAGATATAGTGTGGCTCCTAGCCTCTTAATCTTAGGTAGATTCCAATATCTCTAAGTCCAGTCTCTACTAGCCTCATATTACACTGCCATTCAAAAAGGGCCTGTAAAGATTGAAAAAATGCTAGGGTGTAACAAGAATACTAGGCTATAACTAGAATACTTGGGTATAACAAGAATACGAAAGCGTAGCAATAATACTAAGGTATAACAAGGATACTAAAGCGTAGTAGTAATACTAAAGTGTAACGAGAATATTAAGGTATAACTAGAATACAAGGGTATAACAAGAATACTAAATACAAACAAAAATATTATGGTGAATCAAGGATACTAGGGTGTAATTAAAATACTAGAGTGTAAAAAGAATACTAGGGTGTAACGAGAATACTAGGGCGTAACAAGAATATTAGGGTGTAACAAGTATACTAGGGTATAACGAGAATGTTAGGGTGTATCAAGAATACTAGGGTGTAATGAAAATACTAGAGTGTAAAAAGAATACTAGGGTGTAACAAGAATACTAGGATTTAATGAGAAAACTAGGCTGCAATAAGAACATTAGGGCATATTTAAAAATATCAGGGTGTAATGAGCATACTAGGGTGCAACAAGAATACTAGAGTGTAACAGTCTCATTGTGAGCAACAGCAATATCATCATCAAGGTATACACTTTATTGTCTCTGTAGGGAAATTAGTACAGTGGATCTGACCCATCCTTCAGTGTCGCCAGGGCAGCCTGTCAGGAGAAGTGTTTGGGACCCATCTTCAGATCGTGGGCTGGGCTCGTTTGGAACTGCCTTAGCTGGAGGATTTCACCTGTCGTGCACGTGTTAGGTTCAATTAAATGTATATAGCACGTTTAATTTAATTTATATAGCACACTATACTATTAGCTTTTTGTCATGTTATAATGCTGTTACCTCATGAAAAACATACCTGAAGTTTTGGTAACCCTTTATTATTATCTCCAAAGTTCAGTTCAGTTCTACCTTGTGATGTAATGAAGCTGTAGATTTCAAGTTAGCAGCTTCCTTTTACTTTTAGTTCAGTAGAGATTGGCAGTTCCAGGGCTGAAATTATCCAAATGATTCTAGTGAAGGTGGAGCACTTCATGCATATTACCACCTGACCTCACAATGTGGAACAGAGTGTTTTCTGTTTGAGAGAAGAACCCAGAATAAATATGCAGGGTTTGTGTGTTAAACATGTGTGAATGAAACAAAACACAACTTGAGGTGAGTTTTTGATGAGGAAACAACATTTTAACATAGACCAGAAAATAGTGTATTATGGGTCCTTTAAACACATTAACAGCACTTTATCAAAATCTGTGTGAATCACTATGGGTACTTAAATATTTTTAGTAGATTTAAGTAGATTTTTTCATGTGATAATTTTACTTGAGGACATTTTAAAGTACTTCTTCCACCACTGGTCAAACACAGTAAAAAGATTGACCCTCTGGTAGCTCTGCATTAAAGATGCAGTATGTTACGTGTGGGGATCCGGGACCTGCTTGTCTCCTCAGAATGCTCATGGAATATTAAACATATCTGACTAACCTTTATTTCATTACAATCATCACATGCCTGTCTCAATGGAGATAGATGAGTTTAAAGCCACACTCTGGAACATTGCAAGCAAGTAAAGAAGAGAAGCAGGTGGTGCAGAAATGTTAAACAACAAGGGGAGTATGTTGTCTTACATAAAGTAATTAGTTTGCTAACCCTTTTAAAAGCAGACAGGTGTAGAATGAACCAGAGAGGAGAATCACCAAAGCCCCCGCTGCACCTGGATGTGTGTGTGTGTTCAATTCAACTGTGGCCAAAAACTATTGTCTCCATGAAATCTACTTTGGTCACACCACTGAGGTCCTTTATTGGCGGCGACACGGCTGTTTGAATATTGCGGCGGTGCAGAGCAAGGTAATGCTAAAACTCCCACAAACAGATGGAGTTGAAGTCAAGGGTTTCTATGACATTACTCACATAAAAAGGAAGAAATTTGGAGATGGAAAGATGCAGAAATCTCTTGCGCGAGCACGACTTCTGAGAGCTAGCTGAACATTAGCCACCTTATCTATTTCAATGAAGACCAAATGACCAGAGGCATGTGCAAGAGGGGACGGCGCCAGTGTGTGACAAATGCAGGGAGGCAATCAGTAACAGCCAGTGAATACTAATTGATCTGGATGCGATGTGATAGATAGAGGGAGAAAGAGAGAGAGAATGAAAGAAACAGGAGGGATGGAGAGAGAGAGAGAGATGGAGGGAGTCTAAAATGCCGGCAAACCTGGCTGAGATTGGAGCAGTAACAAGAGAGCATGAAACAGATTGAGCTGATTATGCTGCTGATTATGTTAGCAGGGAGGAGGACAAGCAGCGCTGATGGCCATAGACGAAGGGCCATGCTTTTCCTAATGGACAACTGGCGTGAACTCGGCCCCATGTAAACCAATGGCAAATGCACAGGCAGAGGATTGGAATATTTGAAAATGATGGTTTGGGGAATTTATGTGAAAAACTCATGAATTTATTTTCACATGCTTGACAAAAAATGTTGAAGTAAAGTCAAGCAAAGATATGTGCAAATATCTGGCAAGTGAAGTGGAAAACAGGTGGGTGAAGGATTCAAATAATTCACTTTTGAAGTTGGACTTTGTATTAGTTTAATCGAAATTTTAGATTTTTTGACAAAGAACTTTTTTGTTAAAATAGTAGCAAAGATTAGTCTTGACAACTGGTACAAGCAAATGAACAGAAACATGACTGTGCCAAAAATGTGAATAATTAATAATGATTGGGGTAACTGTGGCTTAGATGGTAGAGTGTTTGCCCACTGATCAGAAGGTTGGCAGTTTGATTCCCACTCTCAACGTAAACATCATTGGCTGAGTGTTCAGACCCACTGACCTATAGGTTGCTGGTGCGATTCCAGATCCCACAGATGAATATCATTGTGTCCTCATTCTGAATAATGGTTGGGCCGGCAGTAGCACAGTTTGTAGAGCGTTTGTCCACTGCTTCAAAGGTTGGCGGTTCAAATCCCACTCTCAATGAATGGGTGAGTGGCTCCTTGATGTAAGAGCGCTTTAAGTGCCTTGAAGCTGTTTAAAAAACAATAATTAAAGATAAAGGTTTGGATTTGACTTTAGGGATCAATGCACCATTTTAATCGAAGAAAGAATTTCAGTTTTCTTTATATGGGACATTTTACAAATACACTGAGGTCCAGGTCATAACCACATTCACAATATGGTTCTAATAGTAAAAATCAATGGCTGAGTTGAAATGTAAAACCTTTTTAAACCATTTGTGCCAATGAAATCCAAACAGCCATGACCTATTCACTATTAAACATGCCCTGTACTTCTCCTGAATGTGTCTGAAAATACAGCTCTAATTAAACATGAATAACAAGGCTAAACTTCCTAGTTGAGGTTATTTTCCTGAATGACGATTATGTAACAGTTACAAGCATGAGACATCACCAGACTACTGAACAGGATATTTGAACTGTCAATCTAAAGCTGTTTTTGTTCTCTAGACCTGTACAGTCTATAGGTATAAAGAATCAAATAAGGATATGACAACAACACTTATACCAATGAGTAAAACTACACGCCCACAGTCTTCAGATGAGGGTTTCATAATACAGAAATGAGAGAAGTATAATAAGAGCAGCCGAACACACATATTGATGAGTTAAAGCAGGCCTGTTCTGCAAAATTAACATTTCAGAGCTTTTAACCATGTTATAGTTGTTTCCTTCTCATTTACCCTCTCAGAGTTGTTTTTGGAGTGACTTGTGCATGTCTGAGCAATCTTTAATTGCTTATTTTCAAGACGCCATATTACCGGTCAACCCCTGTTCTCACTGCCATTGGCATACGCCCACTTCATTCTCCAGTTGTATTTTCTTTATCGACGATGCATGTCAGATTTGGCAGGGTTCTGTAGTCTTTTTGCTACAAAAGAAAAATATAATAATAAAAAATCTGCTACTCGCTAGTGTCATCTGCAGCTATCCATGGCAGCTCTTTGTTGTGATGACGTTTACGGCGAAATCAGCTCCCACTGGGCGTGTAACGTGGAAGTCAGTGGACTTGTTTTAGATGAATATTGAGATTTGAAATGTGTAAATGATAACATAATGATTCACAGGTGTCATACTTTATAACTTTAGATCAGACACAAGAACAGTATACATTCTTTAAATGCATGAAAAATAGTCAAAGATTTTGAACAACTTCATTGATATATTCCCTCACCCTGAAGTATAAGTATCATGTCTTTAAGTAGATTCATTCTTGGGCTGCTCACACAATTTGCTGTGGGCAGTAGTGGACACAGTTTACATTAGATAGTACACTGTGAATTCTTTCACGGAGATAGATACGTTCTGTGCCATAATGTGGAAAATTATAACCAAAGGAACAACAGGCCAACAGGTTTGTGGAGATGCAAGCCCGCTCATACAAGGCTTTAAACACAATGGCAAGGCAAGTTTATTTGTATCACACAATTCATACACAAAGTAATTCAAAGTGCTTTACAGAAGAAGAAAGACATTAAAATCACAATACAACAAATCAAAGCATAAATACTCATCATAAAATTTATATTAAAAGAGAAGAGTGCAGCATAAAAACCTTTCAGTCGTATGCACAGCTAAACAGAAACATTTGGATCCTGGATTTAAACTTTGTCAAAGTAGAGGCAAACAGTGGACAAACAGCATGAAAAAGCATGGTTTTATTTTGGTCTACTTAAAGGCACAATATGTAACATTTAGCATTTAAGTTCTTAATACATTTTATTCATTGATATTGACTGCAAATCTCTCCGTCGTGCAGTACTGTGATTGTATTGTGGTTACCAAAAAGTGTATTGCATGTCCCATTAATTAATACATATTGGTAAGTGGTAAATGGTCACATTTTTAGTGCTCTTTTTCCACATTCAAGACACTCAAAGCCCTTTACATCAAGGAACCACTCACCCATTCACACACACATTCATACACCAGTGTACGCAGACACTGGGGGCGAGGTGAGTTAAGTGTCTTGCCCAAGGACACAACAACAACCTTCATCTGTGGGAGCTAGAACTGCACCATCAGTGGATCCGACCTCAACACGCTACTATTGCCCCTATATTAAGATAATTTACCCCCTTGCAGAACAACAGCAGTATAGTGTATTGTAATACTTGGACAAATAGGCCTTTAAATCTTGTACCAGGTATAATTCCACCTAAACATTTGGCTTCCTAAGTTGTAAACAGATTCTAGCAAAAACCAAATGTTCCCTTTTCCGTTTGCCTCAATTGTTTTGCTGCAAAGAGCACTTTTCAAGCCTGTCTTATCTTTTTATCCCTAATGCGGCGGATTGGCATTAGATGAAAAATAACTTGGGAAAAAAACAACACACATATATATTTTATTTTCTTCAGCACCTGCTTCAGACCACCCTGAGTGCGTCTGAAAGGGAGAGCGGTGTAATTGCTTAGTGTCCCGTGTTGCTGAGTGCTAAAAGAAGGTAGTGCTGGCAAGCCTTTCTGAATGTAAATGATGTGGAAATGTAGCTTTGTTATTTTATTTTGGTGATACCTGAGAGGCACGAGGAGAGGATAATGAGATGCTCCAACACAAAGCCAGTGGGAGTGTGTTGGGAGCAGAGTGGGACACAAAACACTGGCTGTGTCCATTACCGCATCTTCAAATTAGAATAGCTGGAATAGACTGTTTGTTGTGTTTCAACTCAATTCAAAGTAAAGGATTATAGAACGGGTGATATACGCTTTGGTCAGTTATGTGCAGTATTTCATAAAGTTACAATGGCAGTGATAGCTCAGATGCTCATTAGTCAAGACAGTATGTCACATTTACTTTCATAAAAACTTACATACATACATATATAAAGGAGTATATATCCTTTAGACTTAGACTAAAGACTGACAGGCAGAGGGCGCTGTTCCATAGTCTGGGCGCTGCCACAGAAAAGGCTCTGTCACCTCTGGTCAGCTGACCTCAGGGATCTGGGTGGAGTATAGGGCTGCAGTAAGCGCATGGAGTGCACACATTGAAACACAATCAGTAACTTGAATTTTGAATTGTACAAAATATGAAGTAGTGTTGTGTCCTTGGGCAAGACACTTAACCTACCATGCCACCAATTTCTTTTTCTGTGTACTTGCGTATGAATATATACGTGTGTGAATTAGCGAGTGGCTCCAAACAGGGTATAAAAAGCACTATATAAACGTGACCATTAACCTTTATACCATTCATCATTCAGTCACCATGGAGACAAGCAAATGATCGACCCTTCTCCATAAAAATTACATAGTGTCTCGTTAAATGAACCAAACACAATTACCTCTATTTCCCCTTGATAGTTTTCTCGCTATAGTATATTGTTGTCTTGAACCATTTTTAATCCATGCCTCTCGGGTGTACTGCAGAGGCTGAGTTGGTGTTGTATCACAAACGTCCAATAGAAAGTGTAGGACTTGAGCACAGAACAGAGGCTTTTCTCGCTCCCTGCATTAATGGCTCGAGCGTTGCTATTACCTGCTCTGAGCCCTGCAGATAGGAGCCTGTGGAGAAGCCGCCAGGAGGTGGAGCATGTGCGCGCTGCATCCTGATGACTTTCCACTGATGTTTTTGTGCGCTCCTCTTGGTCGCTCCTCTTGGTCGCTCTGCCCGGTCGACTTCTCTCTCTTGCCTGTCTGCGTCTCCTCCACCTCCTTTTTTTTTTTCTGTGTTCTTGTTGAAATTATGTGTTCCCTGCGCACTTGTCTTTCAGTGTATTTCTCTCACTCACTGAAGTATGCCTGTAGTCCCACTTTAGCTGTATGAGAAATGCCGCTAGCACTTTTCAACAGCCAAGAAAGATTAGGATGGAGTTTGCTCATAGAGTTGAATCTAAAATGTGTAGCAGTGGTAGAAACTGTAACTGTCAGTAACCGATCTTTACCAATCTTTAGTTGTCATTAAAAAGTCAATTTTAATGTTAATAGTAGCTCAGTTGGTAGTTGGAGTGTTTATTGCGTTGGTCGGGGGTTCAAATCTTGCTCTCAATGAAAGCATCATTGGTTGAGCGGTCAGTTCCCATGAACCACAGGTTGGCGGTGCAATTCCAATTCCAGAGATGAAAGGGTATCTGCGTACACCGGTGTATGAATGTGTCTACAAATGGGTGGGTGTTTTGTTGATGTAAAGTGCTTTGAAATGGCTTTATGATGATGATTTATGTTTATTTATGTTTTGATTTGTTGTATTGCAATTTCAGTGTATTTATTATTACGTAAAGCACTTTGAATTGCTTTGTGTATGAATTGTGCTGTACAAATAAACTTGCCTTGAAGGTGGAAAAGCGCTATATTAAAAAAATTTTCACAAATGTTCCAATGTTGATGATGGTTATTAGGAATATGCTATGCAATTAAAGGGTTTGCCTCTTGGTTATTTGCATGGAGAACATTCCGCAGTATGGCATTAAACTTAGCTGCTTCGATGGATACAAACATGCAATGTCACTGGGCCAAGTATTTTTTAGCCATAGAACTGCCTGTAATTGAGTAACTGCAACACAGAAGTTTAATGCCATACTGTAGAACATTCCAGGCAGAATAATAAGATCTCCATAGAAATAAGCAAGTAAACAAGGTCATGGGTCTTCTAACTAGAAAAGCGGCATAGGGAACCTTTAAAATGTTGAAATGTTGCCTGTTGAAGAAAAATATTTAAATTTAGATAATAAAGATAAATATGTTATGGTGTATGTTATAGTGTATTCTATATTTAGTAAGCCTCATGGAATATCCTTATGATTAGACATCCGAGTGCATTAAAGTTGCAAAACAGTAAAACTACCCATTGTTCAGCTGTAGGACAGGAGGTCACATGGTTACAGGGCCCATCTTATGCTGTTTTCAGATCTACTTTATAATGTAGTTTCCTCTTCAAAAACATACCTGAAGTTGGGTTTTGTTTCATTCACACATGTTTAACACACAAACCTTGTATATTTAGGATGAATTCTTCTGTCAAACAGAAAACACTCTGTTCCACCTTGTGATGTCATGTGGTAATACAAAAAGTGCTCCACTGTGTTTTTAAACTCCATACACCTTCATGAGAATCATTTGGATAATTTCAGATCTGGAATAGCTCATTTCAACTGAGCTAAAGTTAAAAGGTCGCTGTCAACTTGAAAACTACCACTTTGTGACATCACAAGGTGGAACAGAGTATTTTGAGCTTTGGATATGTAGACAGTAACTGAAAGGGCCAGATTGCGGATACAAGCAGCCGAAATGGATTTCCTCCACAGGGTGGCTGGGCGCTTCCTTAGAGATAGGGTGAGGAGCTTGGTCACATGGGAGGGAGCTCGAAGTAGCTGCTGCTCCTCCACATAGAGAGGAGTCATAGAGAGGAGTCCTGGGGGCATCTGGAACAGATGCCCCCAGGACGCCTCCCTGGAAAGGTGTTCCTGGCATGTCCCACTGGGAGGAGGCCCAGTGGGACATGCCAGGAACGCCTTGGGGTCCTACCGGAGAAGCTGGAGGAAGTGTCCAGGGTGAGGAAAGTGGGAGTCTGGGAGTCCCTGGTTAGACTGCTGCCCCCCGCGACCTGGTTCCGGATAAGCGAAGAAGATGGATGGATATGTAGACAGACTGTTAATAAAGTGTTACTCAAACATGTATGAATGAAACAAAACACAAGTGTGTTTTTGAAGAGCTAACGACATTATAACGTGGCTAAAAGCTCACAAGAGTCAATTTCATGTAATATAGGACCTTTAAATTAAACATCTAATTAAGCAAAGGTGAATGGGAGCTGTGTCAAAATCAGAGTGGAACTTTGCACTGCTCCTTGGAACTTCTTTGGAAAAACAAAAGTGAACTTTGTGGCCCTGAGACTAAATGTCATGTTTAGCATAAGTCCGCTAGCACAGGCAGTTCTGCTGGCTACAGTGTGCTGGGGCTGTGTAAGCACTAATAAAATGCAAGGCAGTGTTTTGGAGAGGGAGAAGGAACACCGAGACCTTATAGATTGCTGATAGAAAAAACTATTTGTCATTAAATTTTTTGTAATGTTGTAATGTTTGTAATGTAAAATATATTTGTGCGACAGTGACAGAATTAGTGAGCATTTGGAGGTTAAAATCTTCCAAGAAATACATTTGGCAGAGGAAGGTTTCCCCTCCCTGAACCGCCACCTTAATGTGGTGGAGGGGTTTGAGCACCCGAATGATTCTGGGAGCTATGTTTCATTCAGTGGCTTCATGCCACTGGTAGGGTCACCCATGGCAAACAGGTCCAGGGGGACGGGTCAGACTAAAAGCGGTTCAGAAGCCCTTTATGATGAGGAGGCAACAAAGGCTAGTTACGTCACCCGGACTGGCGTCACCGGGGCCCCACCCTGGAGCCAGGCCTGGGGTGGGTGCTCGAGAGCGAGCGCCTGGTGGCTGGGCCTTTCCCCACGGGACCCGGCCGGAAGGAGCGACGTGGGGCCGTCCTCACGTGGACCCACCACCCGTGAGAGGATCCATAAGGGGCTGGTGCAGAGAGATCTGGGCGGCAGTCAACGGCGGGGGCTTCGACGACCGGATCTCCGCACAAGGAGACTAGCTCTGGGGACATGGAATGTCACCTCACTGGGGGGGAAGGAGCCTGAGCTTGTGCGGGAGGTTGAGCATTACCAACTAGATATAGTCGGCCTCACCTCCATGCACAGTTTGGGCTCTGGAACCCAACTCCTTGAGAGGGGCTGGACTCTCCATTTCTCTGGCGTTGCCCGTGGGGAGCGGCGGCGGGCGTGGGGCTTGCTCATTGCCCCACAGCTCATCCGCCACATGTTGGAGTTCACCCCGGAGAGAGAGAGGGTCGCGTCCCTGCGCCTTCAGGTCGGGGACAGGTCTCTCACTGTTGTAGCAGCCTAGGGGCCAAACAGCAGTGCAGAGTACCTGGCCTTCTTGGAGTCCCTGGGGGGGATACTAGACAGTGCACCCACCAGGGACTCCGTTGTTCTCCTGGGGGACTTCAATGCCCATGTGGGTCACGACAGTGACACCTGGGGGGGCGTGATTGGGAAGAATGGCCTCCCTGATCTGAACCCGAGCGGTGTTTTGTTAGTGGGCTTCTGTGCTAGTCACAGTTTGTCCATAAGGAACACCATGTTCGAACACAAGGGTGTCCATCAGTGCACATGGCACCAGGACACCTTAGGCTGGAGGTCGATGATCGACTTTGTAGTCGTGTCATCTGACCTCCGGCCACGTCTTTTGGACACTTGGGTGAAAAGAGGGGCAGAGCTGTCAACTGATCACCACCTGGTTGTGAGTTGAATCCGCTGGCGGAGGAGGAAGCCGGATAGACCTGGCAGGCCCAAGCGCATCGTGAGGGTTTGTTGGGAACGTCTGGCGGAGCCTTCTGTCAGGGGGGTCTTCAATTCGCACCTCCCGGAGAGCTTCTCTCTGATCCTGGGGGAGGCCGGGGACTCAGAGTGGGTCTGGGAGCTGTTTTCGCATTGCCGGCAGTAAGTCAGACTTGTTCCCGGTGCATGTTGGAATCCGCCAGGGCTGCCCTTTGTCACCGGTTCTGTTCATTATATTTATGGACAATTTTGTAGGCGCAGTCAGGGGCTAGAGGGGGTCTGGTTCGGGAACCACAGGATCTAATTTCTGCTGTTTGCAGATGATGTTGTCCTGATGGCTTCTTCGAGCCAGCACCTGCAGCAGGCACTGGGGCGGTTTGCAGTCAAGTGTGAAGTGGCTGGGATGAGAATCAGCTCTTCCAAATCTGAGGCCATGGTTCTCGACCGGAAAAAGGTGGTTTGCCCTCTCCGGGTGGGTGGTGAGCCCTTGCCTCAAGTGGAGGAGTTCAAGTATCTTGGGGTCTTGTTCATGAGTGACAGAAGGATGGAACGCGAGATTGACAGGCGGATCGGTGCAGCATCCGCAGTGATGCAGTCGCTGTATCAGTCCGTTGTGGTAAACAGGGAGCTGAGTCGAAAGGCAAAGCTCTTGATTTACCAGTCAATCTATGTTCCTACCCTCACCTATGGTCATGAGCTCTGGGTCATGACCAAAAGGACAAGATCGCGGATACAAGCAGCCGAAATGGGTTTCCTCCACAGAGTGGCTGGGCGAAAGGGTGAGGAGCTCGGAGTAGAGCCGCTGCTCCTACACGTCGAGAGGAACCAGCTGAGGTGGCTCGGGCATCTGCTCAGGATGCAGGACACCTCCCTAGGGAGGTGTTCTGGGCATGTCCCACTGGGAGGAGGCCCCGGGGAAGACCCAGGACACGCTGGAGGGACTATGTCTCTCAGCTGGCCTTGGAACGCCTTGGGGTCCCACCGGAGGAACTGGAGGACGTGTCTGGGGTGAGGGAAGTCTAGGAGTCCCTGCTTAGACTGCTGACCCCGCAACCCAGCCCCAGATAAGCGGAAGAAAATGGATGGATGGAGGTTTGCCACCTGTTTGTGAAGATGTTCACTTTGCCTGGAATGTTCCACAGTATGGCATAAGCCATTTGTATCTCCATGGAGACAAGCAGTTGAAGCAACCAGCCACCAGGCCAAATTAAAGGTCAGAGCTGAATGTGTTTTTACAAGCAAAAACACCTGTAACTGAATAAGTCAAGAGTCATCAGTCTGTTTTTGCAAGCTTTTTAATCAAGTACTGTGCCAACTGTGGCTCTCATACCTTTCAAACCAAGTACCAAAGAACAAAGAAAGTAAAGATTTGGCTTTCTAAGTACCCCCAGATTTAAATCAAATATATAACAGGACAATTCCAGGTCTAATCTAGGCCTAAACCAGGTCTAAAAGTGGACTACAGTAATTCACTTGGTAGAGTGTCAGTGATCCAAAGGTTGGTGGTTCGAATCCCACTTTTGACAAAAACATCATTGGTTGAGCGGTCAGATCCACTGACTCACAGGTTGGCGGTGCAATTCCAGCTTCAACAGGTGACTGCTGTTGTTGTGTCTTTGGGCAATACACTTAACCCGCCTTGCCCCCAGTGCCTGTGTACACTGAGTGGTTCCTTGACGTAAAGCGCTTAGAGTGCCTTGACGGTGGAAAACTTTTTTCTTTTTTTTTTACATAATTTCCACTGTAGTTCTAAACAAGAAATTGTCCAAAGTAGAACTAAAAAGTGCATAAAATAAACGCTAAATTAGCTGAACCCAAAAACTGAAGAGCTGTTCCAAGCACCACCTGAGGGAGCTCGCGCACCACAGTTTGAGAAACACCGTACTATAACATTTGAAATACAAAACTACTTTGTTATAGACACTTCCACATGTAGCTCTGAAACCATCTGCTTGTTTTAAAGTGACATATGTTGCTTTAGTTTGTCAATAGCTTAATTTCGACCCCTCCTTCTCACTTAAGTTGCCGAGTTGTCAGTCCTTTTCTGGGTATCGCACGGCATGTCCGTGTGATGTACTCGCTCTCTGGGGACCCCTGTCTGTTTGTCTCCTCACTGCGCCTCCATCTTCTTGTCTCTCCTTTTAAATCTTACTGTGTGTCCCTGGAGTCGCCTGTCACTTCCCCTGTTCCCAGTAGTATATGCTGTAACAAACAACCCACAGACAGTAGCTTAATGCAGGCTGAGTAGGAATGAACGTGGACACTACAGGAGTTGAAATATAGAAACCACACACAACCCAACCGACTGTATGTGTGCAGTATGTACATGCAGGGATGTATTTGGAGTTCCTGGTCTGATTATGCTCATACTGTAGAAATAATAAAAAATATGGACTATGCTCTGCTGCCCCTGATGATTTTATTCGCTCAGAAGTTATTTTCAAAGGTATATATTTGCCAAAAATCCCCAAAGGTTCACATAGTATACTTATTGTGTTGCCAGTTACAGTACGGAATAAGAAAGGGTGTTGGGTGAGGAATGTACAACATTTTTTTAGCTGGCAGGCAGATCATCAAAGTTGAACTAGGGAACATTTCTGGTGCAGGGTCCCTCTCATGCTTATCACTATGGATATGTTGTTGTGATGCTTGAAATATTCCACAGCGTAGCATTAAATTGGTCCATCTTGCAGTTATTCATTTATGTTTGTAGAACGTAAATGGTCATATTTTTATACAGCGCTTTTCCGCCTTAACGGCACTCAGATCGCTTTACATCAAGGAACTGCTCACCCATTCACACACCACTGGGGCAGCAAGGTGGGTTAAGTGTCTTGCCCAAAGACACAACGGCAGCATTCATCTATGGAAGCTAGAATCGCACTGTCAACCTGTGTGTCAATGGATATTACCTGTCAACCAATGATGTTTACGTTGAGAGCGGGATTCGAACCGCCAACCTTTGGATCAATGGACAATCACTCTACCAACTGAGATACTGTAGGTCTTATAGCTAAAAATGTACCTTAAATGTGAAAAACATGGATTGTTAATGTCAGTGGGCCTGCCTCTCCACAGACCTGACCTGTAACTTGACCTATTGGCATCACCGGTTGTCTCCATGGAGATATAGCCTTTTAATCAAAAAGTCAGCCTAAAAAAAAAAATCATTATTGAAAGTGAAGTATTAGCATTACAGAAAGTGTTTTGTCCTGTTACATCATAAAATAACCTTGGCTGTTTGAGTGCGTAATGAAAACTTAAATATATTAAATTGGGCAATACTTTATACCACTCCAAACTGAAGACACAAGTACTGTTGAGTTGTTTGAACGAGTACACAACTACTGTCATATTTGTTTGCACATATTTGTCTAAAACTCATATTAAAGACTACAAGTGAACTCAAATTTCATAAACAGTATCAGCGTGATAATTTTAAACACAGCGACAGTTCCCACACAAAGACATGGCTCTCTTAAATGAGAACAGCGTACTCTTGTTTTAGCGCCCGTGGCTGTGTCTCTCTGCCTTTTCTAAATGTGTTTTACAGATGGACTTGATAAAGCGCAGATGAAGTCCAGATTTCCCATGGGTGGTTCTCCCCGGGCACCCTCTGACGCTGCTGCGCACACCCCCACACCCTCAGCCTTCCCTGGGGTGCTGTCGTGACACCATCGCCCCCCCCCCCCACCCCTCCTCCTCCATCAGCACCCTTGCCGTCCCCCACCCCTCCCCCTCTCACGGCCCAAAGTCAGCCCGCATGGACCGCCTAGTCTGGGTCTCTCATCACCAGAACTGGCCCAGTCTGACAGCTCATTCATTCAGGCCGGGCCCCTCTAGGCTTTGGCCCAGCGCTTTTTGCCTTAACTGGGCTTCCATAGCAAAACTCACAGCATCGACCGCAAAGAGGGGACGCAAAGGGCATGGAGCTAAGAAAGTGACCAGTCCGGGTGCCACTGTCTCTGGGTGAGGAGGTGCAAGACTGACAAGCAAAATGAACTAAAGAGATTTCGCAGTCAATAAGTAACCCGATACAGCCCTGGTGTTGGTGCAGACATCTTTCTTTGTGGTCCCCGGTGGCATACAGTAGCGAGCCATTTTTCAACTTAAAAGAAGGATTTGGGTTAGATGTGCGGGCCCAGGAGAGTCAATGTGGCATTTGCACTGCGCAGTGGGTATACACACAGAAGAAAAGACAGCTAAACATAATCCGTTATACACTAAAGTCCAGATAGATGGACGACACTGCATAGCTATACATAGAACTACAGTATTAGAGAATAGGGAGAGGCCATAAAAACAGGTGTTGGTTTGTTGGTGGGTTGGGTAGTGAAACAATTGCATTCAGAATCCCGCCTCTCAACATGAACATCATTGGTAGAGCTTGGTCAGATCCACTGATCCACAGGTTGGCAGTGCGATTCCAGCTCCCACAAATGA
>JAIEZT010001214.1:4903113-5195613 GCA_019594935.1 Periophthalmus modestus | reverse complement strand
ACCTGATTTCTTTCTTGGTAAATGGTCACATCTTTGTAAAGTACTTCAAGGTACTCTACCACTCATCCATTCACACGCACACATTCATACACCAGTGTACGCAAAGACACTGGGGTGAGGTGGGTTAAGTGTCTTGCCCAAGAACACACAACAGCATTCATCTGTGAGAGCTGGAATCGCACCGCCAACCTGTGGGACAGTGGATCTGATCGCTAAACTAATGATGTTTACGTCAAGAGCGGGATTCGAACCACCAACCTTTCGATTAGTGGACAAATGCTCTGAGCAACTGAGCAAACTAAAGTGGCAAATACAAAAATAATAGACAAAATATTTTAGATTTTACCAGTATGTCTGTGTAATCCCTCAGTGGTATGAGTATGATCTATAGTAAAAGAAAAATTTGTCAACTGGATGAAAAGTTGTAGAAGTAAAAATGTTTTGCTGCTCATCCAGGCCACTTCTTCAGTTATTACCACCAATAGTTTTACTTTTACCTCAAAACCAGATGTAAAAAATGCTAATCCAAAAATAATCAAATGATGTTTTCAATCGTTTTTTACAGTCTACCAACTTACATCCTACGACTTCAAAACTACATAAATCGAATACCTTTGTTTCCATGTGAACACAAACTCACATAGCACCAGCACTGGGCTCTGTGACAGTGTGTCAGCAGCTAGCACACACTTCTTCCCCCAAGTGTCTCATCAGTCAGTGGTAAGTTGTTTTCTAATGTTATTCTCAGTACAGTTTTGAAGGGCCGTAGCAGAGCTAAGCCTAAAGCCCGCTGTGTATATCATACCTTTGCTTGGAGACTTAGTTAAAGAGGATTACATAAGGTGCGGTGATTGCACGGACCCAGATGGGAGCGATGAGTAAGTGGCACTCTATGTAACAGCAGCGCTCAATGGCTCTAGTACCAAACCCATTTTGATTAAGCTCAGGGTGGTGAGGACCTGCAGTAGGAATAGTGGTGGCAGAAAGAAGTTTAGACAATACAAAGCTCTGAATAAAACTATGAAACAGTCACTCCCACAAATGCACTGACTAGAAACAGGAGATTTGATCTTCAAGGATTATGGTACAACCTACCGAACAAAATGGTGGCCAAATGGTACCTGCTTGTCAATGCCTGATCTTGGAAGCAAAGCAAGGTCGGGCCTGGTTAGTGCTCGGATGGAAGATCGCTGGGAATACCAGGTGTCACTGTGGGCTCTCATGGGAACTGTTGTGTCCTTAGGCAAGACACTTCACCCACATTGCCTGTCATAGATGGTATAGTGCAATGAATCAACCAGAACCAGAAATGGACGACAGTCGTTCAGTTGGAGAATTTGTCCACTGATTCGAAGGTTGGCAGTTCGCATTCCGCTCTTGATGTAAAAACATTATGGGTTGAACAGTCAGATCTACAGACCCACTGGTTCGTGGTTTGCTCCCACTGATGAATAATGTCATTGTGTTCTTCGGCAAGACACTTAACCCACCTTGTGTCTGTGTGCACTGGTGTATGAGTGTGTGTGTGAATGGGTGAGTGTTTCCTCGATATAAAGTGTTTTAGTGGTGTTTGAGGTGGAAAATCCCTATATTTGATACGTTTGATAGGTAAGGTGAACTAAACATCTTGAACAAAGTCTTCCTGGTATGTGCCTCCAGTGAAACCTCAGCTTATTGGAGAAAGGCAAGAATGTGTAGCTATGATAAATCTATATTCGGCATGAAGATAATTAAAACTTGGAAAGGGCTGCTGTGAATTTCTGTGAAGAGTATTGTACTTTTGCTTGTTTAACAATATAATGAACCTACTCATGCAGAACACTTTGCCAACTGGACTGTTTCAAATGGGCAGATTTAAAAACAATTACTGTGCATGCATTGTACAACTTGTGGTCAGTGTGGTTACTTCTAGTTACCTTGGGAGTTTAGCAAAAAAAAAGTCTATGGGTAGCAGTAGCTCAGTTGGTAGGGTGTTTGTCCATCACTTTGAAGGTTGGCAGTTTGAGTCCCACTCTTGGCATGGTGGTTGGTGGTATGATTCCAGCTCCCACAGATGAATGCTGTTTTTGTGTCCTTGTGCAAGACACTTAACCCTCCTCGCCCCCAATGTCTGCATATACTGGTGTATGAATGTGTGTGTGAAAGCCTCTTGAGTGCCTTGTAGGTGGAAAAGTGCTATACAAAAATATGACTAATTCCATTAAATCAACAAAACACAAATAAAATGTTAATTCATTTTTTCACACTGTAATCAAAAAGAGGAATAAAGTTGATCAGCATTACTTTCAGCGCAGTCTAACTCCATATGATCCTCACTTTTTATCTAGAGTTTGTCTGACAAGTTATAGTGGCCACTGGCAAATGAACAAATCAGTCAATGCCTCTGTTTCAGCCTTGCTATAAACAGTCTTTTGCCTTTAGCATCTTGGCTAGACACAAGAAAATAAATAAAACATACAAATAAGACTCAGAACCAAGCAGCTGATTCGATAACAACATGGAAACATCAATAACCCACTACTGAAATGAGTTGTCCCTATATTAGCAGCCATCCTAAACCCTAACACTTAATGGACCTATTTTATTCTATTTTCTGATCTACGTTATAACGATGTTGAGCTTCAGAGATGTATAGACTAATAATAAATGGTTACTCAAACGTGTGTGAATGAAACAGGTACGTTTTTGAAGAGGTGAAGATATTATAACATGGCTTAAAGCTCACAAGAATCCATTTTGTGTAATATAAGAATTTAAAAAATGAGCTTCGGGAGACCTTGTAAGAATCACATTTCAAGCCTGTTTACCGTTGCTTGCCACTATTGTTACCATGTCGAACCATTATGCTAATACCCCCATTGCCCCCCCGCACATATAGAGCAACAGACATGACTGGTCCCTGCTCTGGTGTAATGAGATCAGCTGTGGCATCCAAGGTCAATTTACCCGCACAGTATCATTAATGAAATCACACACGATGAATATGAATAATGAGAATGGACACTAATATCACAGAGGATGGAACAATGGAACTAGATTGTCAAAAGTCCCTTCAAAGTTACTCCATGGTTGACACTGCAGATCTATGGCTTTGTATAAACATGCAAATTTAGTCAAATCTAATTTTGACACAGCATTATCTTTTGGGGAAGGCATCGAGGCTTTGTGACCTTTTCGATTTGATCTATGTGATGTATTGCATTGAGTATATTACAAGAATATGTTACGGAAGTAAACTGCTTATACATGGTGTTTGGAATATTTTAGCTCTACAGTAGATCACATAATAAATACACAAAATACTTGCACATCACTTATACTGCAAAGATCTTAAAGGTGAACTGTGCACATTTCGGTGTGATTTCGCTATTTTATTTTTATTTTTATTGCTTTCCTAAAGTGTTCCGCACAATGGTATTACATATATCTATCTGAATCAATTTCATTATGGGTGTTTTATTAGTCAAAAATACCTTGAAAACCTTGCCTTCTTGCCCTCAATCTTCACAGATCTGATATGTAATTGCACCACCTGCTTCTTGCCAAACCATGAACATCTCTATGGAAACAAGAAGCAAATAGGATTCCTTTAAAGCTCTAAAAGTTTTAACATAATAGTTGGTGAGGCACAGGTGGGAGATAGAGCGGGTGATCAATAACCAAAGGCCACTCAAGACCTTTGGCTGCTGTGCCTTTGGGCAAGACATAAGGTAAAAAGGAACTGAAAATGTATGCTAGCATAATCCATTTGTATAATTTTAAACGATGTAGGCATGTGTTATATGTTTGTTGTTGCTTGCTTGTAAGATGAATGTGGTACCGTATTATATCATTTGATTGAACCAGTCTTTACATGTATAATAGTTCTATTTGACAGCATTTCAAAATAACACTCCTCTTGTTCTTATTTAGAGCGAATCGATTACCACATAACGCCTTTCTCACTTCAAATTGAGCCACAGTTCACATCATTTCAATTCATTCTCGTCAATTCCGGAGCATTGACGCCTGATCAATAGGACACGCTGTTTGTCTGGGTGGGTGTGTTTGAGGACCATGTCAGAAGTGAGTGATGGATGACAGAAGGAGAGCGAGGCCAAGCTGGGGAGAGGAAAAACCAACACGGGGTCAGAGGGTTAATGCTGTCGTGTGATTATTTGCAGGTGTGACTGATCCAGATGAATCATTTAGGAGCTGCGCTGGTTCACTCCCGAGGTGAAGGATGGGGCTGATCAAACGGGGAAGCGGGCCAGGTGGTGCAGGCGATGGAGACAAGATGGAGGAGGGACGGTGTCTGTCAGTGTGGCTGGGTTTCAGGTGACGTCACAACATTTTGTGCTTGAGTTGAGGATATGAAGATGTTTTTATTGTGTAAATACTATGATAAATGGGTCATGTCGATAATATAAGTGATCTGGTTCAAAAGTGCAGATCGGCTCTTGAATTATGTGGACTTGGCTCATTATCCTCCATTATTCATTATCTATCTATCTATGTATCTATCCGTCTGTCTGTCTATGTGTCTGTCTGTGAGAGATATCTGTCAGAGAGATACAGGTCTCTGTGCAGTAGATTTGGTAAGCATGTGATGTATTGTGATGTGACTGCACAGGGTTTGGGCACATTACCTCATCAGGAGTGAACGGAGACGGCGGATTGACATTATGAGCTTATCCCATAGCACATAGGCAGAGTGTGTCTGGGCCTCGGATACACTCATATAAGGGTAAATTGAATGTATTTTTGACACGATACCACAAACGTGCGGAAGAGAGATTTTTGAGAATAAGCTGTGAATCAGGTTTATTCTATAGCCACAAAGAGTTACAATTCAGTGTTGCTTTGCTCTGGCGCCAAGGGTAAACTGAGAGGGTTGTGTGAGGGAGGGCATCTGGCATACACCTATGTCAAATGTATATGTGACTCACTATGCAAGGTATAGTAGTCCGTGCTGTAACCATAGACTGTATATATAAGTTGACATAGTTAACCTGCTAGCCGCCGCATTCCAAATAGGAAGCGGGCATGGGCGCACTTTCAGCTCCATCGGCTCCAATTCACTTTCTATTGAAAAACTGTCGTCTCTCTTTCCATAATTGCTGCTATCAGGCTTGTCTTTGTGGTCTTAAAATGTTCATACTAACCCACTCTACATGATCCTGGTATTTTTATTTTGCTATTGTGTCCGTAAATTAAGATATGAACAAATCAGGCCTTTTTTCCCCTGATAGCGTTAGTAGCAGGTTTAATTGACAGCTTTGCCTGTTCCCTGCTAAACCAACGGTACAAGGGCGTTACCTTCAACAGCCTCTCTCTTGATCGGCTCTTTGGTTGCTAAGATAATCGTGGTTGTAATTTCAAACACGAAACTCGGCTTCAAATTCACCCCTATAACTGCTAGTCTCGATGATATTCATTTGACTGGAGCCGAACGCTATGGGTGACGTCACACTCCTTAAGGCTTCTTCTTTATACAGTCTATGGTTGTAACTTTAAATGTATATACATGGTGTATGCTATATGTCTTACAACAAGCTATTTGGCTAGTTTTGTCTGTGAAAAGCTTAAATAATGTAAAAAAGTAAATATCTTCACCCCTCAAGGAATTGTTGTTTATTGCACATAAAAAGTGAAAAAGTCATTATTAAAATGACAAGGAAATGTAAGCGATTGGACAACATACACAGCAATATACTATCTATCCATCATACCTTGCTTAAAATGTATAGTCTGTTCTCAGAGCTCCAGAGAATTTTCTGCAAACATTTCTCCTATTACTAAATGTAATATCTGAAGCAGACATCCACACATTTTTTATTTAATACGGGCTAGTGCTTCTGCATGCAAATCAGAGTTTAAGAAAATCAAGATACTTCTCTGAATGCACAATCATCCTATACTCCCAGCTAAAGACATGACATCAAGAGCGCTCAGGAAATTAACACAATTGAACAAACAGATGTGCCCGCATATGTATCACGGCGTCTTCCTCATTGTAGCAAACCAGTACAAAACGCATTAAATCTTCAATGAGACGCCGCCGCTCCTGATACTTCTTCCATTGTCTAAATACACTCAGGCAGATTACCCTGTAGACTTTTAGAATAGCATGTGCATATATGTTTTAAGACACACTTGAGAGCACAGAGGTGGTAGTTGATATAGATTTATTGGCTTGGTTTTCAATGCATTCACAGTCACGTCTGGAGCCAGCTGTCGGTGTGGCGGCGCTGGGGTGGGAATAGTGGTACGATAGGGAAAACGGGAGGCTACAGTTCCAGAAGGAAGCACTATGATATTACAATCTGGATGTGAATATGAATGTGTGTGTTATGCCGTTGCTTGGGGAGTTCAGGCTTGAAAGGCTAAATCTGTATTGTTTTTGCTTTCTTTTTCCCAATGAAGAGAAGTTGAAGTTAATGTGGTCACTGCAATGGAATACATCTGGCATTTGGGGCATTGATTGGAAATGCTGTGTGAGTGACCTCATTTAGTCTAATGTGAGTGTGTGCATGAAGGTAGCATCGTTGCCATAGCAATTAACCAATCAAAATGATTTTTTTTTTTTTTTAATTATCAAAAGTCCTTAAAGGCCCTATATTACACAAAACTGACTCTTCTGAGCTTTAAGATATGTTATATTAATGTTACCTTCTCAAAAACATACCTGGAGTTGTGTTTTGTTTCATTCACACATGTTTGAGTAACACTTTATTATTAGTTCAAAGTTCAAAATGGTCTGTCCCACCTCGTGATGTCATGAAAAGGTAGTTAACAGCTACCCTTTACCTTTAGTTCAGCGGAAATCCAGGGCTGAAATCATCCAAATTATTCTAATGAAGGTGTATGGAGTTTAAAAGCACAGTGGAGCAATTCCTGTATTACCACATGACATCACAGGGTGGAACAGAATGTTTTCTGATTGAGAGAAGTGTGTTAAATACTGTGTGAATGAAACAAAACACAATTCCATGTATGTTTGTGATGAGGAAACGACATTATTAAACATAGATCAGAAAATAGTGTAATATGGTCCCTTTAAAATGTCGCCTAGAATGAAACTGAATCACACACAATCTTGATACTACAAAATATTCATTCAGAATGTTTGCGAATGCCCACAGTATTCATGAGTTCCAGGCATAACTCCTTCCTCATTTGAATGATTTGGCATGGCAATGGTCGACTGTTGTTATAGCGATTATGCAACTCAGATCATAATATTAAAGCTTTAGAATGGAAAAGGTGCTCACAAAAGGAAGCATTTGCCTGAAACCCACAAATTGCAAAAAGGAACATAAGCTAAAATAAGATAATCCATTATTGTCTCCCATGGGTGAAACGTGGGACAGAAGGTCACATGTTTTAACACAGAGAGAAGACATCACAATAACAAAAGGGCATATAGTCAACATCCACCTCAGCACAATGATGTTTCTGCTCTGCTAAAAGTTACCAAATTAATTACATTAACACAATATAGCCTATTTTTAGCTTTATTTAACCTGTAACTCCCAAAGTAAAAAACAAAACCAAAAAAACCCAACAAAAAAACAGTGAAGCATGATTATTACCAGCATTCCTCTTGTCTTCAAAATGGATGCACACTGCATAATGTTTCTGGTCATTTTCCATCATGTTTGTCTCCTTGGAGATTTTATTACCATACCGGGGATGTTCAACAGAATGGCATTGCTGCTCTAAATGCAAACACTTCAGGCCAAGGTATAGGTCAGATCTGTGAAGACGTGACCCGGCACACAGTAAGAATGTGTTTTTACAAGGTGTTTTTGAGCAAAAAACTACATGTATTCAATAAATGCAAGATTGAAAAATGTATTGCTACACTGAGAAACTATTCAGGCATCTCCATGGAGACAATACATTAGCTGGCCTTCCCTCGTGCAAACTACATAGTGCACCTTTAATATATAAATACTTGATGTCACATGTATCCATTAGGCTATAATACTAAGTAGGAAAGTTATGAGCATAGACTGTATAAAGAAGAGGACTAAGTGAGCATGATGCCACCAATAGCATTCGGCTCCAGCTAAATGAAGCCCATCAAGTCTAGCTGTTATAGGGATCAAATTATAGCTGAACTCCATATTTGGAATTACCACTCCGAGTGTCATAGCAACCAAAGAGCCAATCCGTAGTGACGCTGTTGAAGGTAATGCCTTCCCCCTTCCCGCTCGCACTGGTTTAGAGGGGGTTTAGCATCAAAGCAGTTCCTAAAGCTAGCAGGAGCGACCTTGGAGAAAGAGGGTGTCTGATTTGTCTGTTAATAATACAAATATCTTGATTTATGAACAAAAGAGCAAAATAAAAACACTAGATTCACGTAGAGCGGGTTAATATGAACATTTAAGAACAAAATGACAAACCTGACAGCAGCAGTTAAGAAAAGAGAGGTGAAGGTTTTTCAATATTAAGTGAATTGAAGCCAGAGTCGATGGAGCTGGAAGTGCACCCATGTTCACTTCTTCTTTTTGGAACGCTGCGGCTAGCAGGTTAGCTACATCTATTTATATATACAGTCTATGGTTAAGATACACTTTACTGTCCCTGAAGGAAATTTATTCTCTACATTTTACCCATCCTTCAACGGCGCTAGGCCAACCTGTCAGGAGAAGGGGTAGTGTAAGAATCGCTCACTGTCCTTGGCATACACTTTTGGATGAAGCCCTATCCAATTTACCATAGCTCTAATACATTTCAGTTACAAGTAAATTTAAGGCTGGGAAGATAATGTGATTTACTACCTTCATACTTAAGGACCCCAACAACAACAAAACAACAACTGAAGCGACTCTGTGTTTATAATCCATCTCTCTACATGCTTTAGTGTCTCAACATGCAGCTCACATAAATCATAAATCATTTCAAAACAAGTGTCTGAGTAGGCACATTGTAGCTCATCCTGTCATGTACAAATGGTATGGCATAAAACCGGTAGTATGCAAGAAACTCATTTGTTAATATAGGCTTGTCTTGTTTTGCAATAAATAAGCCGGTAATTTACATGCGATCATGAAATCAGGCTGTCATGAAATGTTTAACCGTACCTGGCTGAGTGAAATTACCTGCGCCAAATGAAAGTAGTAAAGTAAGCAACGGGGATAGATAACAGATGTGTGGGTGCTTAAGACAGTAGGGACGCGTAATATATAAACGGTAAATGGTATAGCACCACTTTCAAGGCACTCGAAGCACTTTACGTCAAGAAAATGCTCACCCATTCACGCAGACACCGGGGGGCGAGGTGGGTTAAGTGTCTTGCCCATGGGCGTAACGACGACATTCATCTGTGGGAGCTGGAATCACACTGCCAACCTGTGGGTCGGTGGATCTGACAGCTCAACCAATGATGTTTTTACCTTAAGAGCGGGGTTTGAACTGCCGACTTTTGAATCCGTGGACAAATTCTCTACCAACTGCGCTACTGTCGCTCGGTATAGCAAACACACTGAAATAGCAATTCATGAAGACTACGTTTATTTAAATAGCCTTTACAAATAACCAAATATTCTGCCTTTTTATAGTACAATCTTATAGTTTAGGCTTCTACAAACATTTTGAAATTCAAGCGATTCTTGTCCTAATGCGCGAGTTCATAATTCTGTCTTCTCTCAAATGTCAATGCTCCTGGAGTTATTTACAATCTGCAGTCTGAACAGAATTGTACTTTTAAAAAAAATATACTGCAAAAATCTAATCACAATTTCAGAATTTGTCAGCAAACTCCCAATTTTAGTTTTGTTTTCCAAAATGTTCCATTCTAATTGAAAACATTTACGTCAATATGTGATCAAGCTTAGTTTAGTTAAGACATATGTACAGTGTTGGGAATGTGATTGTCCTGTGACCTCCCTTTAACCTCTATTGACTGCGATGACCTGGGTGACCTATCAGGACCTCCATTCCTTTGGGCTGTTCTTTCCAGGGACTTCACTGGGAATCATCTTCTTTTGGCATCCTCTGTCTATTTATTCAAGGTTTGTCCACATTTCCCACCTTCTAAGCACTCGACGCGCTTTACATCAAGGAACCACTCACCCATTCACACACACACACTCATACACCAGAGTACACAGACAGTGGGGGAAAGGTGGGTTAAGTGTTTTGCTCAATCTGACAACAGCATTCATCTGTGGGAGCTGGAATTGCACCGCCAACCAGTGGGTCAGTGGATCTGACTGCTCTGCCAATGGTGTCTATGTCAAGAGCAGGATTTGAAGCGCCAACCTTTGGATCAGTGGACACATTTTTATACTGATGCTGCTCTTGACAGTAGCTCTACCAACTGTCTGCTTAGTTCAGCAGCCACCCACAAACCCAAAGTTTGGCTGTTCAGTCCCATCTGCAAACAGTTGCATATACTTTTATTGTGTCCTTGAGCAAGAAACCTGCAAAATTGAATCAAAATTACATAGAATCTTCAAGTAACTTTGAACATTTACAGAAATCACAGCTGTATATAAGACTGTTGTTTATTCTTGCCGTATTACACACATAAAAATAGCACCATGTAAAAAAAAAAATCTATTACTACAGAAGTCATATGCAAACGTATACCATATTCATTTACTGAAATTGTTTTCAATTTAAACAAAGGTCAAGTCAGGCAGATTCAAACTGAAAGAATTTTATAGACATTTTGCAATTAAAAGATTAACATTAAACCAACAGGTGCAAGCAACGAAAACATGACATACTCTGCCTGCGAATCATGCCTCATTATGTGCACCCAAAGTGAACGCAATCGTCACTTGATTAATATGTAAATGAAACAAATTGCATGCTCCTTTCTGTACTGTAATTGCATGAGCATGGGACGGTTTATTTTAATAAAAAATATACTGGAAGGCTAATTGAAAAGCATGATTTTTCCTGTTTCTCCTACTGTGGCATTGTGAAGCTCCCAGCGTGTGCTTAAGAGTGAATCAATGCAGCCGCCGCCCACCCGGTAGTTTATGTGCTAGTCCTCTGACATGTATTCGATTGGGTAAAAGTGGGATTGTAAAGCTGAAGCACTGGCCGATATATTTCTTTCAAAGATACACCCATTTACATGTGGCGCCCGACGGAGAGCTACATTTAAAATTGACTGATTGAAATTTTAACAAGTGGGCGACTGGAGTCTTTAGACGCTGTTGTGGTGCTCAGCGGTTGCCTGCGATCAAATTGAAAGTATGGATCTATAGCCCGGACATGTAAGGCCAGAAGCGATTGAAATATGTGACGACACTAATGCTGATACAAATATACTTCCTATAGATCATTGGTTCTAAAAAAGAGTTTTAGTTTTAGAGGTCCCATATTTTCCGAACTGCTATAATGTTTCCTCATCACAAACATACCTGGAGTTGTGTTTTGTTTCATTTACGCATGTTTAACACACAAATCCTGCATATTTAGTTCTATTTCCACCTTGTGATGTCATATGGCAATACAGGAAGTGCTCCACTGTGTTTGTAGACTCCATACTGTTAAGGGTAGGCAGTTTTGGACTCAAAAACTATAGCTTTTAAATATGATAGAGTTTATTGTCCCAAGGCAAGGAGGATTGGAAGGTTTCCAGTAGAGGTAGCCACCAGATGAAATCTGGGAGTGTTCATCGCAGGAGCTTGTAAACACTGGAGATGAAGGTAAGTATTAAGCCGACTGAAAATTTAGTTGACGTAACAATGTGGCAGAGTCTGTCCGGAGAGCTGGGTCTTTGTGTAGTCAGCTTGATTCCAGACTGAGTGCAGGTGAATGATTCCAGCAGACTCCGCCCACATCCACACACACACACACACACGCACACACACACACACACACACACACACACACACACACACACACACACACACACACACACACACACAGGTAAAAAGGGGGAGGGGAGCACCAGACAGGGAAGACTGGAGTCACAGCCAGGGACAGAGTCATTTAGATCATTTCAGCCCTGGAACTGCCCACCTCTACTAAACAAAAAGTTAGTGAACTACTGATACTCATGACATCACAAGGTGGAACAGAGCATTTTGAGCTTTGGAGATGAAGAAAGACTAATAATGCAAGATTACTAACATGTGTGAGTGAAACAAAACACAGCTCCAGGTCTGTTTTTTGAGGAGGTAACAACATTCTAACATGGCTTAAAGCTCACAAGAGTTCATTTTGCGTAATATAGGACCTTTAAGTTTATTTGTCACATACACATGCACACAATACGATATGTAGTGAAATTCATTTTCAACACAGCAAAACATACAGTAAATACATTAAATACATAGAGGAGGAGAGTGTTAAGAGTGAGCCTGGTTTAAAAATCTTATGGCCTTGGGGTAGAAGTTCCTCCTAGTCCTCTCAGTTTTAGCCCTGAGAAGATGATATTTTTCATTCTAAGTACCAGCTAAAGAGATATAAAGACATCACGTATCACCAAATATAAATTATGTCTCAACCAGGACTATTTTATTACCAACATTTTTTTGGTAAGAAAATAGTCTGGCTTTTTTATCTGCCCCAGGGCTGTTATGGCATCAAGTGAAGGGGGAACAAATTAGTAACGATTACCTGGCAAATCTTGAATGTATCTCTCTGTATTTTTTATACATATTGATAGCAGTCTGTTCCCTACATCCCCTGTTGCATCTCAAGCCTGGTCAAACGTGATCATGCAATTGGATCTGTTTTTCAGCCCCGTGATATGTATATATATATATATATATATATATATTATATATATATATATATATATATATATATATATATATATATATATATATATATATATATATACTTTTTTTTTCTGATGCAGATGGACCAGGTGTGTCTCTGATTCACTAATCCACCTGTCACTCACGTCCATGTGAAAGTGAGGCGATTCACCGGTTACATGACATGTCACATCTTCATAAAGTACCAAAGAAGTGCGTGTTCTTGATCCCACACAAGAATAATGAAGTAATGTAAACCAAATCTGTTGAAATGGTCTACCAATGTTTTAAGTACTGTTCACATATCATGAAATCACCCAGGTATATGTCCTTGCATTAGACCTTTCCCGACTAAGTTAAATTACCTAAAAAATGTATGTATATGATTACGGCCTTCAAATGTACATTAGTAGTAGTAGTCCACCTGTATTACAGATAAATTCTCACTATCATTAAACCAATATATTTAATAATATTTTTTAACAATCTGATCTACAGTGTGCAATTGTAAATGACTTGCTAAAAACACAAAAACAGATTTTGAACTCTTTAACCTCTGAAAAAATAACTTGTTTTTTCTCCATGAGGGCACAAATCCATCAGTTGGACATGCACAGCTGGAGCTTTTCTAAGTCCTTGGAAATGGGCTTATTTTGAGTCTCTGGTCTGAAGGCACTGGTGCATTATGGGTGAATATGACTTATGTGGTCACTGCTGTTTGGTCCTCGTGTCTCCCAGTTTCACGCAGCCTTCTCCAAATCCACTCTCACCCAGTGCAGACCCGTAACTCTATGTTTTTTTGTGTATTATTCTCGGCACAACCATTGAGGTGGTGTTTTAATTGGCTGTGATGGATGACGATGTCTACTATGGTCCAGCGTAATGCACCCAAAGTCTCTAAATGTGTCATCAGAATTACCATAACTCCCTTGTCATGGCTGTGTGCTGGTGACTTTGTTGGCAGGTTTTTACAGGAAGAATACAAACACGAGCCAACAACAGCAGAGCGGGCGCGTGACTTTGGACAACAGCGTTCTCATAATGGGTCGTCTCATTAAAGTGTGCTGCACCTTGAAGCAGTATGTATTGATTGGGTTATTTCAGGAAGACAAGTAAGTAAACATGAGTAAAATGGCTGCGTGTGAGGAAGGTTGGACCTTGAGTTAGCTTAAATAGAGATGTTCTGAAGATGGACCAAATGGTGAAATTCATACTGATACATTTGTATTTGTACATACATTACAACTTTTGTGTGTAAAACTGTTTTTTTTTTTTTTCCCCAGACCAAGGTTTAGTTTGTTTTTATACCTGACAGTTTGGGCTGCTCACTGGCACTCTTCCTCACCTGATGGTCACATGATGTTGCTGCGACATGCCTGGTCAGCTGATTTAAATAGGTTTTGGGGCTGTCTTCCAACCGGCGGAGTCAGGAAAGCGCCATCTGCAGTCTGACTTCTTATGTACGGGATCCTAGCAGGTGTGTGAGAGTAAAAAGCCCCCCTCAACCCGGTTTAAAGTCCATGGGTACATTTCCGTATTTCGGTTGCCTCCTTAATCCAGCAACAATGTTTTTTTATTGTCCTCTGTCCCAATGATGTTAACCCAGCTCATGTGCACGCCTTCACAGTTTCCTTCTCAGATTCTGTCCTTTGTTCCTTTCTCCGTGTCCTGATAGTCCTCCCTGTTTCCCTGATGTCTGTTTTATTGCAAGACACGAAGGGTATTCCGTATATGACATTACATTTGCGCTCCAGTTCTATTTTGTCTTTTGGATGAACAGGTAGTTGCCTGAGTTTTCTGTAGGGTTTTACTGGAGTCTTTATATTGCGTTTGTTCAAATTAACAATTTTGTGAAGTCCTGGGACTTGACTGATGTTGTAATACTTGGCAATACAAAAATAAGTTGAACTGAAAACTGAATTATTATCAAATATCAACTTACAACTTGCAATAATAGTTAGTGCATAGTGGGAATAACTGTATTTTCTGCTTGACTTTCCTAACACACTTTTGTAACTTTTCCACCTGTTTGTCGCCATGGAGATGTCATTGCCTCCCTGAAATGTCCCACAGTATTGGATTAAACTTGTTTATCTTCAAGGAGACAAACTGGTGATGCCAGTTGGCCAAGTTGCAAGTCGGATTTGCGGAGAGACAAGCCTGCTCACAGTAAGAATGTATGTTTCAAATGTTTCAGTCAATAACAATTATAACTGAGTAAATACAAGATAGACAAGATAAATTGAATGTAATATGGTGGAGCAGGTGGCGAATATGTTACATTTTATAAAATTTTGAAAGCTTTTCCTTCCACTTTGAAAAACGTCTAACATACAGAGAAATTAAGTGAGCAAAACCCATTATATCTGATAACATTCACAATTACAATAGATCCTCAAGTGCCACTGGAATAGGATTAGATGTAAGATTTCTGAAGGGCCCGCAGTGTTAAAATCTCAAACGATTCAAATCATATCAAATCATTCAAAAGAGCATTCAAAATGGCTCTTCACTTATCAAGTCAAAAGCATCATATTTACTGAGTGATTGTGATCTCATATGATTAGCTATCGCCTAATGCTTAAATATAATCTCTGTGATTTAGAGCTAATCGGCACTTAACGCACTACTTGGAAATAGAGAGCTGCTTTTCTCGTTCAAAACACATCAACACCAAACAATGCATTAACTTACCCCCCAGGCCACGACTTTGAATAAATATCTCCTTATAGTTTACAGCAGGCTCATTTCTAAATACCAAATCAGCAACATTCACCTTGCTCCTGAGTGTGGAGAGCATCTTCTTAACAGCATAATAAAACTGAACTCCAAACCTTTAGTACACTTTAAATGTGACCATCTGGCCTTCAACGTCAGCTGCAGTTTGGCTAAATGAGAAGTTGCAAGGACGTTTTAGCCGGAGAGGACAAACTGGAGTGTCCCTCAGCATTGCATGTGAATTACAATAAGGTAGGCTGATTGATTGACATTTAAAAGTCAGGCCCAAAAACCCGAGCGTGTGTCAATAAAGAGCAAGAGGTCAGGGAAGCTGTGCAATAAAATATTACCTTAACAGAAAACAGTGGTTCATTGTGATTCATTCCCAGTGGGAGTGCCAGCGCGACCACCGCTCCCTCCTCTGCCCCACTCTAACTAATGAGAAGCTATAAACGACTCGGCTAGGGCGCTGTTTATCTGTGACACTCGGGGGCCAAAAATTTAACTGTTACTCAACTAAAAGTAAAAGTGGTGATTTTAGAGTGAACAAATGGACTAAAATAAAGAATTACCGAAATGTGCATTAGAAGTTTTCTAGCGGAGCTTCCATCACTTGTCTTGTGAAAATGGTATTGCTTTGCCTAGAATGTTACACAGCATGGTATTAAACTTCTCTGTGTTTAATTTATTCAGTTCCTGGTGTTTTATTGCCAAAGTCACCTCCTTGTTTCCATGGAGACTGCAAGTTTTGTGTTATTTTGTGGAACATTTAAATGGTAAATTTTTATATTGAGCTTTTCCACGATTTATGGCACTCAAAGAGCTTTACATCAAGGAACCGCTCACCCGTTCACACACACATTCATATACCATTGTACACAGACACTGGGGCAAGGTGAGTTAAGTGTCTTGCCCAAGGACACAATGACAGCATTCATTGGTGGGAGCTAGAATCACACCGCCAACCTGTGGGTCAGTGGATCTGACTGCTCAACCAATGATGTTTATGTCAAGAGCGGAATTCAAAGCGTTAACCTTCAGATCAGCTACTCTACCAACTTGCAACAGTGAAAGAAGTTCAATTGGGTTGCAGTTTGATTCCAGCTTGACTTGAAATCTGTCCTTCGTACTTTTGTCCTTGTCCAAGTCAGTCTGTACACTGAATCTGCTCACTGAATATGGGTTGAACTACAACAGCAATGAACTTTTCCAAATTACTGTTCTGAAGCATGATGAACTGCATGATACTGCTGATATTATTTGTAGTTGTGTTGGTAGTAGTAGTACTGGTAGTAGTTGTAGAATAAATTAAAGTAGCTAAATCAAAGTAGCTCAAAACACTGTGATAGTATTTGTTCATTTCAGTCTAGTCTGGCTATGCTTACATTGTAGGGAGTATTATACCTTTTGGCGACATAGTTCAAGCTGATTGAGCTGGCATTGTGGGGCTGGCACGGTGCAGAATGGTAGTTGTAGTAGTAGTCGTAGTAGTCGTAGTAGTAGTTATAGTTGTTTTCATGATAGCCCAGTATCGTAGTTACTTTACGAGCAGCAGTAGTCACAGAAGCAGCGGTGGTAACAATAGCCCTCGCCCCTCCTCCCCACTCTATCTAATGAGGCTCCATAAACGCGGTGGGCTTGGACGTGTTTATCTGTGAGGGTCCAAGGTGCCCTCAGTCACTCACAGTGCAGAGGCCGACACTCACCACAGCTCATAACACTTCACACATCAGCTGTCTATCGCATATGGTCCAACTAAGTCCAGCCATGGCTCCTGTCCCATCTGCCACTCACCTCACAAATTGTTTATCTCAGTATATTGTCCTGCAATGTACAGCCATTAAGAACAATTCATTACATTTCTGTATCACTTTACCTTGGTAATATGATGGGAAAAGTATATCTATGTAGAGGCAAATATAATTGCATGGTAATTTGATACCTAATGTTCAGTTAGTCTGTTCTTGGCATAGACTGTATAAAGTGGACTAAGTGAGTGTGACGTCACCCATGGCGTTTGGCTCCAGTCAAATGAAGCTCTAGCGGTTATAGAGGCGAATTTGGAGCCAAGTTCCATATTAGGAATGCCAACCAGAACCAATCTGAAGCGAGGCTGTGGAAGGTTATGCCCCTTCCCTGAGTCCCTGAGAAACCAGCGGTGCAGGCGCTTGGCAACGCTGCCAATCAAACCTGTTGCTAACACTAGTGGGAGCGACCTCAGGAAAAGAAGGTGTCTGATTCATCTCTTATTAATGTTCATATCTATATTTAAGGAAACAAAAGCAAAATAATAATAACAGGATATAGAGCGGGTCAAAATGAACATTTTAAGACCAAACGTGTTACTTTCATCCCATTTAATGCAGTTATCGCGCTGTAATGTAAAGCAAAGCCACTCATATTACAAAACATTAGTAATAAATGAAAGTTTGTTCTACCTCTACAAGTTTACTTTTGATTGTCTGTGTAATCCCTCAGTTTTCCAGGTATGTTTTAGAGTGAAGCCGTTTTGCTGCTCATCCAAGCCGCTTCTTCAGTTCTGGTCAGATCACTGATGGACACTGCCTTATCTATGTGAAGGGAGGAGCTAACTACACTCAAACTAACACACCTATTTGTTTACAAGCAGAAGCTGTAAACAAATGGGTGCGCCTATTGAATAGATTTTTCTTTTGCTTTACTCTTGATTGTATATGACGGTATCAAATCCTCATAATAAACTCAACAACTCGACAAACAGACTTTTGTTTTGTCTGTACCAACACGTTTCATAACACACATTGTCCTCCTTTTCTAATACCATTTAATTCATAGGTTTTAGCTTAGTTTGACTCAGAATTGTACACCGAAACATTACAACTACCCTACCAGTGGATACTCAAAGCTTAACTGGCTGTTCCTTTTGAAAAACACTAGCAATATTTGTCAGTGAAGAAAACAAGTGCATGTCAAGCCCTGGTTATGATGTAGCTAACCTGCTAGCCCACGTGTTTTAAATAGAAAGTGAGCATGGGCGCACTTCCGGCTACATCATCTTCCACAATTCACTTGACTCCATTGAAAAATGATTGCTCTGTAACTGCTGCTGTCATTCCCGTCATTTTGGTTTAAAAATGTTCATATTAACCCATTCTACATGATCCTGGTATTATTATTTCACTATTGTTTCCCTAAATCAAGATTTGAACATTAATAAGCACCTTCTTTCCCTGAGGTTGCTCCCGCTAGTGTTAGCAACTCCCTGCTAAACTAGACGTGTGGGCGGGCAGAGGCGTTGCTTTCAGCACCCTCGCTCCGGATTGGCTCTTTGGTTGCTATGACACTCGCAGTCGGAAATCCAAATATGGAATTCTGCTCTGAATTCGCTCCATAACTGCTCGCCTCGATGAGCTTCATTTGACTGGAGCCGAACGCCATGGGTGACGTCACACTCACTTAGTCCACTTCTTCATACAGTCTACTGTTATGACACAGATAATTGTGAATATATTTGCTATTATATATGTTTTTTACCCATAAACCAGCTGCTCTACTCATTTTAGCCCCTCTTTTCATTGTCACAGGGACACATCGAACCTACCCCATCTCTCCCTTTGTACCCACACATCCCTAACATGGCCTCTCCTCCCCCCTCCCCTGTAGACAGACTCTCCGGTCATGCCAAGCCTTGGCTTAGGTCACATCTGGAATGAGCCAATGATTTCAGCCCCATAAGCCAACCTTTCCTCTCCACTGGGGTCGCACCACTTAAATTGATTTCTGGTATAAAACAGATGTATGAATTCTAACCGTAACGGCACACACGGATGGTTTATTTTCCATAACGATTTGCAGAGGTGATCAGGAGAGCTGGCGGGCCCCTGGGTGGGATTGTGGGCTGACACGTTCATCTATTAGAAGAGCGAACTGGGATCAAACGCTCTGGATTGATGGAGCAGCGTGTGACCTACAGTTGGGGAAGAGGATGGGGTTAAATTGAAGCATATGGACACTTTTACTGAGGTTCAAGCTGACAAAGTGAAACTACAGGTGTGGGTTTGTGGAGAGGGGAAAAAGGGTTTCATGATTTTTGTGTTCTTATGTTCCTGTCTATATGGAGGAAATAAATACTTAAAATGTTATTCAGACGTTTAATGGGAGATGTTCACCATGTTATAATCTACAAGTCTTCTTATCTTTAATTTACTCAGAGTTTTAATTTGATTGATTCATGCATGCTCGAGTAATCTGTTTTGTTCTGCAAGAAAATTTTAGTTTTAACCTACCCCCTATCTCCGCCCACATCCCTGTCATACATCCATTCAATGTTTCTCTTAAGCCATTTTAGGCATCAACATTATGGTTTACAGTGAACCATAACCTCTTACCCTTACCATAACCTAATCCTAGCCTCCAACCCAAAAAAACATACATCTGTTTTAAAATAAAACACAAAAAACTGACATTTATTACCAGCTTTATCATTTATACTGTTGAAAAATGTAAAATAACCAAGCGTTTTTGAATATTAAAGTTTTGCTTGCTGCATAAAACTTGTCACAGGGCCATGTGTAAACTAGATATCTTGATACAATGTGTACAGTAACACTGAATATCTCGTGTTTTGCATAGAATAAGTGTAGAATTGATCATTTCACACATGTTTTGTAATTTCCTAATGTTGCGTGTCTGTTAGCAGCTGACCTTTGCGGAGGCTGGATGTGTAAATGTGCGTTCACAGGCCTCTCTACAAACTTGATGAACTGAACAGGAGGTGTTACACGTTTCACAGGAGTATCATGGGTTTGTATAGCAACATCATGGCTGCTTTTCACTCCTACCCTGTTACGTCACAGTAGCCGCTCAAAAACGTAATAACTTTTCAAGCTTTCTGCGTATTGCTTTCTGAGTATTGCCATAGACTGTATATATATATATAAATGGACATAGCTAACCTGCTAGCCACTCCAATTCACTTTACACTGAAAAGTTGTCACCCATCTCTTTGTAACTGTTGCAGTGAGCCTTATCATTTTGGTCTTAAAATGTTGGTTTTAACCGGCTCTGCATGATCCTGGTGTTTTTATTCCACTATTGTGTCTGTAACTCAAGATATGAATGTTAATAACAGACAGTTCAGATGCCTGCTTTCCCTGAGGTTGCTCACACTAGTGTTAGCAACAGGTTTGATTGCCTACTCTGCTAAACCAGCGGTGCAGATGGGAAGGGGCGTTACCTTCATCCGCCTCGCTCTGGATTGGCTCTTTGGTTGCTATGATACTCACACTCCAAATTCACCCCAATAACTGTTAGACTCGATGAGCTTCATTTGACTGGAGCTGAACACTATGGGTGACGTCACACTCCCTCCGTTCACTTTTTTATACAGACTGACTTTCGCAATAAATAAATAAATAAATAAATAAAAAAGTGAATGGACTGTAAAATTCAAAATACAGAAATATCACCAGACTCACGCTCAAGTTCAGGAGTTTCTTTTATTTCAAATTTAATGCTCTCTTTTTGTACTTTTTTAATAATAGTTTTAAGTTTGAGAAACATTGTAACTAACAATATTCTCAGTAGCACTGTTCATTTTGCATTTTCTCAAAACAACAATTTCACTATTTTGATACAGTGCCCAACTCTAAGTGCATTGTTACTGGAAATGACAGAAAATAAAACTTGATATTCATCGGTTTTATCCACACACTTCTGAGGCAGATGTGAACATTGCTCTGTGCCAACAACCTACCATTACTGTCAATACCACTGGCGTATGCAAAGTGTCTTGCTCAGTGGCACAATGGCAGTAAATAGTGGGATTCAAACTACCAATTTTGGGTCAATTTGTCTGTTATTTTGTATGAAATCAGTTTTGAATTTTCTCATTTATTCCTAGACTGTGAATGGATCAGGTTTGTTTGGAAGACAATGAGGAACATATGACACTGCTCTGAGCTGTTTTCACTCAGCGCTTTGGCAAACGCGCGCTGTCGACGGCGGCACATTTGTGGACGCCAGAGGGCTCAGGCTGAAGCCGAAGAATGACTTTCCAAATTCGCCCAATCTTTCAATCAGGTACTTATCTGCCGTGAAAACACAAGAGACACAGGCCTTTATCTCAAAGACTGAAGCCCTTGCTGAAACAATGTCAGTGTACAGTGCAGGGAGTGTGGGATGTGATCCTCTTTGATACAAGATCAAACACAGACAAGAGGGATACAATCAAATTATCAAACTCGAGTGGCTTTTGCACATTTACACAGTGATGTTAAAAGGTAGCATATAGATCAGGGGCATTGTGGAAGAATCTATTTTATTTTCTGTGTGTTAATAAGTGTTTTATGTTCAGAGGAAATAATATTAATACAAGAGCACAATGTAACTTTCTGGAGGAGGGTTTGCCACTTGTGTGTCTCCATGAAGATGTAATTTCTTTGCCTAGAATATTACACGGTATGGCATTGAAATACATGCAAAATAGTATGGCACTATTGCTACTGCATTGCATGTATTCATTTACAGGTGTTTTTAGTATTAGAAAATACTGTTAGCAGGCTGGCCTCTCCACAGATCTGACCTGCAGTGTGACCTGTTGGTGCCCCCTGCTCATCCCCAGTGAGATTAATGCCATCCTGTGAACCATTCTAGACTAAACAATAACATCTCCATGGAGACAAGAATTTGGTGGACCCTCTACCAGAAAAGTAGCAAAAGCTTTGACGACTTCTCACTTTATTCACTCACACCTTAATGATCCACAGGAAAAATTGATTAAATGTTTTGCCCGAAGGCACAAAAATAGTATGCACATGGCCAGAGCTGGGATCGGTTTGTGAGACACTCTTGCTGCGGAGCTACTGCCAGCCATCAAAAGCCAATTACTGGTGTAGTCTTAGTACCTCCTGAGACCACCACAGATAAATTGGAGTAACAGGAGCCAAATTAAATAGAACTGGCACTGATGCAGATGCATATGTGTTACAGCTCTACCACTGGCCACACCACAGCTCCCCACCTATATTTTCCTTTTGTTTCCCTCCTCTTCCATTCACATCTAATGACTAGACTTGTAAGATGTACGATAGAGATTAATAATACATATGAACCATGCACATGTCAAATGCACAAAATTCTATCTGACCATGATGTCAGTCTTTCCATTAAACATACACCATGGGATCTCCTGCCTCCTCCACTGCACTTAAACCCAAACAGTTTCAGCTTGGGGAATTTCAGGCTGAAATCGCATTTGGCACGGCTCCCTTAAACATCTCCTTTCCCCTGATAACTCACTGCTGGTGCGAGCTGCCAGCCCAGGTCTAGGCTGTACTTAGCAACAGTAATTATCATAGTATTAAGGCCAGATGTTTTATCATTCAACACGTGTCTGCAGGGTTCAAAAGAAGCAAAAATAACAGGGGTTCAGACTGTGACTTGCACCTTGCTTTGCCCTTGAAACAAAAGCCCATTGTTTCACAGATGGTAAAAAGGCTGATGAAATTGTCAAACAAACATGCTGCAAAACTGCGACTTCAATATGCAGTACCATTAGATCCAGCCCACTCAGTTTTCATTTTTATAGGCGGAGGTGCGTCATAACAATTGACTCCACTGTATGAGATTGGTGAGGGGAGCCGGGTTTATATTTAAGTATATGACTCCATAGTGAACCACGAAGCCTGGTTAGTCTACTTTATTGCTATACTGTTAATGTGACGGGTGGAAAACTCCCATGCGTCCCGTTAAGTAGCTATAGGCCACCATTGTACCATGTGTATATATATCTATCTTGCTAGTCAAAAGGGCCATAGTATTCGTTTCAACAACAAAACTAAATGGACTGGAGGATTTGAGTGCTGCATTGTTTGAAAATTGTATGTCCTCATGCAATCCCCAGTGTGCATAAGATAGATTATTTTTCAAGTGACCATAGAAACAGGTTTTTGCTCAAAGTATTAGCATAGCCTTGAGCATAACTATAGGGCTAGCTTTAAAATATTTTTTTTTTTAAATCTTAAAAAGATGAAGACACACGCTACAAAGTTCTTCTGTTTGGTTTGATTTCTGTTTTGTACCAGTGACAGGGCCTCCGGCAGGGTACGCAGCGATGATGGGCAGAAGATGGATAAAGAGTAACACAGCGAGGACATGAAGACAGCAGAGTGATGTGGTTGGGTCAAAAGTAAAATGGCTTGGTTCAAAACCAGAATGGCTATGGTTGTACTAACACTATAAGACCAGCCAAGTAGTCATTTAAACCATGCTCTGTCCCCTAAGCATTACACAGGGTTGTATTCTGATGCATGTGTGAGTGAACCTGCATTTGAAGCTTGAGTGCTCAGAAATTGTTCAGTTTTCACCTACCACCTCCTTCAACCCTTTTAGATCAGTTTTGCTATTTACAATGAGCCAATTGTCAAATGCTGATCTGCGTATGTTATATTTTGAAACCAAATGCTTGGGGAAAATACCACTTGGGAGTCCGACATGTGAAAACGTTGTACTAGTGCGACTTAACACCAGTCTGCTTCCTTCTATTGCAAATTTCTGGCCAAATCACACTGAAATAATAATGTACATGTCCGGCCCTCGACGCTTTGATGAACTATATATAGAATAAATTGTTTTTAACATGAGCACAGAATATGAATTTATGAGCTAACATGCTAATGTAGCATACAGCGCTAACATGCAAAACCTCAGTCTCCTCATAACAGAAAATGTGTAAGCATGTAAACATTTGGATCTTTTGGATTTGGAAGTATACAGATGTAAATTATTATATTTTTACCAACATACAAGTTGTGCTGGCTCAGGACCATAGACGTCTGGAAGGTGAGCCCAAGATGGCGTCATATTGTTTTCAATGGGCCAAAAATAATTTGCTCTTATACATTACTTCGTCAGTACAAGCTAGTGCCTCCCACCATGTGACATCAGCATCAGAGCGATCGCTGCTAGAGCGGAACTAGTGCAGGCTCAGAGCGGGGTTAGGCTTAATCTTACAAAGCTAATTTTTACGTGATTTGAGGATTTACATATTTTAAATGTTCATGTTGTGAAAATAGAGAAAAATCCATACGAAATCCGACCTTTGTGAAAGCTGTGGATGCCCTGTCAGCCACATACAGACGGACTGAATTCCCCAAAAATGTGTTGCGCTCTATGGAAGAATTCTATCTGGGCCCAAGCTCCTGGCAGCTGCAGTACCTGGAGCAGCCACTAGTCAATCTGAGCCCAGGACACAGGGCGTCTTATCCAGTTATAGAGTTATTATAGATCCATGGCTAACATCCAACCTTTTTCTCATAACAGAAAATGTGCAAGCATATAAGCACCTGAATCTAAGGGCACAGATGCAAATTGTTATATTTTTATCAACATTCAGGCTGTGCTGGCTCAGGACACAGAGTGACAGGTGAACATGGCCGTGTCTCAATTTGACAGTTGCACACTTCGTCGGGTGCATTTGAAGGGCACTTACGTAACTTGCGGCGCGATAAAGCCTGTCCCATTTCAATGCACACAACAAACGTCCAACAAAGGTCCAGCATTTCCATGGAGATCTACTGTGAATGAAGAGATCACCCAAGCACACTTAGCGCACTGCATTATCCAAACATGCACTGTGCATGACTTCTTCTACAGGAGAAACAAGGTATATTTCCTTAAATGTATGTAATACTAGCTACAATTAGGAAGAAATCACCTAGAATCTTATATTTGCCTATTGATATTCAAAGGGAAAGATGAATTCCTTACTTCATTCAAACTAAACAGAAAAATGGATTACGACGACAACACCTTGACTCTTCTTCTATGAAATAATAAAGAATTAAAAATAAAACAGTAATTATTTAAGTGTCCATTTATTTACACATTTAGGTCATGAGTCAGCAGCCGTCACGGTTACTAAGCGACGTAACGTAAGCGACGTAATGTAAGCGACGTAACATATATACAGACAGCAGTTGAAGTTCGCTCCGTGGCTTAGGCCTGTCCCATTTCGGCACAGCCTTTGCGGCCGACGGAGGTTACATGGAGGAGCACCCTTTGTCAGCCGGGTACTTCAAAGGGTACTTCGAAGTGTGCAACCGTCAAATTGGGACACGGCCCGTGGCTTCTTTTAGCTCTGGAGCAAAAACAGGAAGTGGAAAAAAGTGCTTACGATTTACCAAAATAAAACGTAAATGTGTGAAAAGTTCAGCATACAACAGAGAGCCATAAAAATGTATTTCCAACATAAACAACTTCTGGATCTCTCATATGGAGCCATAACAGTAGGTTTGGCCTAATAGATTAAAATATAACAATTCACATGTGTAAAGTGATTATGGTCAGTTAACTAGAGACTCTTCTAGTTTTTGTTGGAGTCAAAAAAGGCAAGGCAAGTTTATTTATAGCACAATTCATACACAAAGTAATACAAAGTGCTTTGCAGAATAAGAAAGACATTAAAATCACAACACAAGAGGAGAACACAAGGAGAAAAGAGCAGAATAAAAACCTTTTAGTCATATGCACAGCTTAACAGAACCATTTTGAGCCTGGATTTAAACATTGTCACAGTCCTGTCCAGAGGCCTGTCTCACATCTTCAGGAAGACTGTTCCAGGTTTTTAGCTGAATAAAACTGAAATGCTGATTCCACATGTTTAGTCCTGGTTTAGTCCATGTTTAGCCCATGATTAGTCCACGATTAATTCATGTTTAGTCCATGTTTAGTCCTGACTCTGGGCAACAGCAGGAGGCCGGTCCCCGAAGTCCTCAGAGTGTGATGTGGCACCAACATGTCAGAAATAATCAAACATTCATACACAATACAATTCTGAATTTTGAAAAGCAATATTTAATGGTTCTTTCTCCAAGGATAAATTTATAGCTGCACATTTTTCAAGAGCTATGCCCAAAATGTGACCTCTAGCTCATATACTAATAGTGGAAGTAATAGTAAAGACATGGAAGCAAAGTTTCAAAAGCAAAACACCTTTCATAGTTGTATAAAGGTAAGCAGAATAGTTTTAAAGCAAAGTGTTTAAATTTGTATTTCATTTAAATCGCACTGAAAATGACGCCATAGAATAGGTGCAAGGCCTCTGCATTGAAAGGCACTATTGGTCCATTGCTTTTACTGCGATGAGCGAGAAGCCTTATGATGGCCGCTATTCACACAGCAGCCCAAGGACACCTCACATCCACTCCAAACACTGCTGGGATGCAAAACACGCTTAAAACATTGTAGACCGAAGACACTTGTTTAAAGTGCTGGTATTCAAATTTCTCGATTGCTTTGTTTGGTGGAGTAGTGCCTGTGGTAAATGTTTATCATCGTTTCACATCAGTTAAAAGACAGTTTGGGAAAAAAAAAGTTGAAAAATACAGAAAGTAACAGTGAGTTCTAAAACAGCATATCTCCAACTCTCACCAAAACTCCATCCAAAATACAAACAGCTGCTTTAACAAAATAAAAGTTTCATATTTGTATTAGTCTCATCATATCTATTGTGTAAGTTGTGGTCATTGATAACATTACGGTTGCTAGGTAACACTTATGAAATTACCTTCTATTAATGTTCATCCAAACAGGAAGTAAAATGATAAACTTCACAATGAAAAAAGAGAAAAAAATCTTTAAAAAATCAAATCTATACTTTAGTGAAATCAATAGTTTAACCAGTTTATGCCCTTAAAGTAGTGATGTGATGTTCGTGAACGAGTCGGCTCTTTTGAACGGTTCCTTATGTGAATGGTTTAAAAAAGCCAAATCTTCTTTCCAATTTGTATGCATTTTTACACTGAAGCAGCACAAAAATCAGCTCAGAAACAGAGCAGGCAACACCAGTGAGAGCTTTTTACACATGCAAACATACTTGGCATCTTATTTAGAATTTCATAATTTCAAAGGGTGAACACTAGCGCTGTGACATTCATGAATGAGCCGACTCTTTTGAACAGTTCCTTAACGTGAACAGTTGGAACCGGATCTCATTTTTGAAAGGAACTGAATCTATTTCTTTCAAATTTTTCCGCATTTTATACTGATTAACATTGAACTGACGCAAGAATCATCTCAAAAGCGGAGCAGGCGACACGAGTGAGAGCTTTGTGTACAAAAAAAACACAAACATATTTGGCGTCATAGTAATAGTTTGCTTTTTAATTATTATTGTAGTGCAATGTTTTATTTGAATTTTCATCATCCACTCTCAGTTTGAACCATTATAAACTGATCTGAGACTTGGTCATTTTGCTGTGTGATTAGTTTGTTATTAAAAGGAGTTGAAAGAATCAGTCTTTTGAACGGCTCTTTGAAATGAAAGGATCCAAAAGATTCAGATCCCATAAAAGAGCCGAAAGTCCCATCACTAGTAAACACTCTCAGTTTGAACCATTTTAAACACATCTGAGCCTTGGTCATTTCTCTCTCAGATTAGTTTCTTGTTCAAACTGAGTTCTCACATTGGCTCTTTTTATATTTATTTATGACAGAAATCAGTCTTTTGAACAGCTCTTTGACATGAACAAATCCAAACGATCTGGCTCCCACAAAGAAACCGAAAGTCCCATCCCTACTTTAAAGAGCCTGCACTTGATTTTAATATATTCTTGCGGTAAAAGCTGTGAAATGCGACTGTATTCATTTTACATACCATTTTCTCTGGTATAAAACTGATATAGACGCTGTGGGGTCACCTTTTTTCACTCAATCAGGCACATTGTTTCTAAGAATGATGGGAAACCTGACACCTAGTCACATGATTCTCTGTCATAGTGCATTTTCAAGAGCAAATAGTAGCAGAAATTTGAGAACTAGACGAAAACAACTGCCTGAGACTCTCCCAGACAGTCTCTGTGCCACGGAGCAGCATCACAGCGGCAGCATGGACCACGTGGGCGGGGCTAAACGTTCAAACTGACTCCTCGTTCCTGACTCATGATTTGAATCCAGGTACAGACTGTTTAAACTGTTTTTCAGTGTACCAGACGATGTAGGGAAAGGTACAAGGGGCAATAGTGAATAGCTCAGACTGAACAACATGGCAATTCAGAATACATCATCAAGGGCCCTCTGTAACAGCTTTTCCGGTAAAAGCAAAATCAAAAAATCGCTACACGTTTAGCCGTAAAACAAAACGAACCATTTTCACAACAAGTTCTGACAGTTTGGGGAATCTGCAACACTTGACTCCTCAAGGTTAGACCAGCGCTGTTCTGACTGAATATTTGCCAGCGCTGGAGAGAGTACACAGAGAGAGACGCAGATAGCTCTCTCAGCCTCAGTGGTTAGAATAAAAGGGAGTCTGAGCTCAGGCGGCTGTGGAGGTGCTCACTTTCCAATAGGGCCACAGCACGAGGGTGTGAGTGTGAATCCTGGGAGACTGTAAGACCACAGCTTTGCCAACGCCTGCTGAGGCTGTTGATGTACGTAAAAATATCCTCTGCTACTGATTTGTGTTGAGGGAAAGTGTTAGGTCTGTCATGAGGGAATAGTAGTCTTAAGTAAACTGCACATTTCAAATAAGATGGGACATAAGTTACATAGCCATAAGCGTGGAAAGGGACGGTCCAGTGACAAAAACATGAGCATCTGTAGTTTATCGACAGATGTGGGCAGTGTAGCAAAGTGTATAATCATTTAATCTGTCTTAATAAAGCATGAAAAAAACAGGCTTACTCAAGTTAAAGTGCTGTTACTTCAATATGCTAATGCTCAAGTAAAAGTACAACATAACTGTCCAAGATGTAGTCAAGTATGAATAACTGTATGGGCATAATCTGTAATCTGTACATCTAGAATGTGAAATATCTACAATTTGAAAGTAACAAACAAAATGCACAAGCAAAAAATCTGATACTTTCAAAGAATAGACTTCTAACAAAAAAAAAAAAGAGTTTGTTAAGATGATTTTAGCACTTAAGACAAAACTTACTTACTTACTCTAGAACCAGTATGGTGTCTGAAAGTGACTCAAAAAGTACAATTTTAGGTTTTAAAATGACTCAATAGGCTCTGTGCATAGCAGCACGCTAGCTAGCTCACTGTATCTCAAAGCTAGCAGTCACTTTTATTAAAATTAAAAACATAAAGTAAATATATATATCTACTTTTTTTTTCTTTTTTTATGCTTCATACTTCTGTTTGTGGTATTGTTTTAATACTCGATAATAATACTCAATACTCAAAATAATACTCAATACTCAATAATACTCAAGTACAAGTACAACATAATAGTCCAAGACTTAGTCAAGTATGAATAAGTGTATGGGCTGTCTGGGCATAATCTGTAATATGTAAATCTAGAATGTGAAATATCTACAGTTTGAAAGTAATATGCAAAATACACAAGCAAAAAATTCAATATTTTCAAAGAATAGACTTCTAAAAAGAAAAAAAAAAACAAAACAAAATACGTTTTTTGTTAACATTATTTTACTTCTTCAGACAAGACTTAAGACAGTATTGTTACATGTGAAAATATATTACTCAAGAACTATTATGGTGTCTGAAAATGTACAATTTTAGGTTTTAAAATCTCAATAGGACTCAATATGCTCTATGCACAGCAGCACGCTAGCTAGCTCACTGTATCTCAAAGCTAACAGTCACTTTTATTAAAATTGGAAAACATAAAAATAAATATATTTTAAAATATTTTAAATTATTTTGTCTATGTTTTGTGGTGTTGTTTTAATAGGTATAATGCCTCAAAATTAGCATTAGTGTTAGCATTGAGACACAAACATCTCACTTCTCTATTATTTGATTTGTGTAGAGTTTAACATGTTGTCATTGACATCCACCCGCAGCTCCCTGTCCACTGCCTGATCTTTAAATATTTATTCATGTTAGCGTGACTCGCCAAAAACCTCCCAGAGATACAAATGGCGTTTTGTTGTGCACACGGTCAATTAAATGTAACTCAGAATCTGTTCAAATTGAAGCTGTATCATGCAAAAAAAACCCATCTTATTTGAAATTACCACACAATTTCACAAAAATAACCAAAAGTACAAATAATTCATCCACATTATTCAAACCCACACCTGGTTCATATTTTTGTATCATGGGCTCAGGGCAGGATATGTGAGTCGACTACAGATTTTCCTTTTGCATTTGAAAGTTGAAGCGATTTGTGTTATTATGGGTCTGTCAGGGTGAAGGCGCAGGGATTGATGGGGCCGCAATGTCGTTCCACCAATACCTGCATGAGAATAGGGCTGAGAATAGAGGTTATAGTCTCACCCTCACCCGTGGAGTGGAGGCTTGAGCTCTGACTGACAGCTAAATGTGGAGCCCTGCAGTGCTGTTATAGTATTCGGGTGAGGGGTTGGAGAAGAGGGGAGAGAAGCAAAGGGGGCACTCCTCGCACTCATTTCCAAACCAATGACAGGAGACCAGGACGATGTTTGTGGAGGGTGCAAATAAAAGCAAAAATCTGATTCATGCATTTGCTTGTATTTGGAGACTTTGGGAGGTTTGTGTCATTTATTAATGGGAATCCTTAAGTCAACATTGCACATAATAGGGTAGTCCTGCTATAAATGGGTCTTTGGCTACTTCATATGATGAGCTCCTCATTTGTATTTATTTTGATCAATCATTTTGTTTAAGTTAATTTGCAAAAGTGTGATATTCATAGACCTGACACATGCAGAGACAGGTTCCCTTAGAGACCCACAATAACATGAAGCCCTTCAGACTTGTAGAATAAATTGAACTAGCCAAGAGTTGTAAGAAGAGTCATGAGGCTAGAATTCTAACCATAGATGGTGTATGTAAATGGACATAGCCAACCTGCTAGCCGCCACGTTCCAAATAAGAAGTGAGCATGAGCACACTTCCGGCTTCATCGGCTCCAATTCACTTTCTGTAGAAAAACCCTCACCCCTCTCTATGTAACTGCTACTGAAACACTAGTCATTTGGTCTTAAAATGCTCGTATTGACGGACTCTACATTTTCTTCTGGTATTTTTATTTCACTATTGTGTCCATAAATCAAGATATGAACATTAAACAGACAAATCAAATACTTTGAGTGTTAGCAACAGGTTTGATTGATAGTGTTGCTAAGCACCTGCTCCCTGCAAAACCAGCGAGAAGAGGCTTTACTTTCGACAGCCTCGCTCTGGATTGGCTCTTTGGTTGATATGATACTTATGGTCGAAAATTCTAAATGTGAAACTTGGCTCCAAATTCGCCACTATAACTGCTAGCCTCGATGAGCTTTGTTTGACTGGAGCCGATCGCTATGGGTGACGTCACAGTCCCATAGTCCACTTTGTTACACAGTCTATGGTTCTAACACAGGAGACATTTATTTGATATCTTTACAAGATCCATGAACTCATTGCAAGAGCATTGTTCAATCAAGTCAGTTCTGGCTATGCTTCCATTGTAGGGAGTATTATACCTCTGATAACGTAGGCCAAGATAAAAAGGAGTGTGTGGGCCCAGGACAGTAGTGGTATTTCAAGAATAAACACGATTTTGAGAATATAATGTATATTTTGCCATATTTGCTGTATCTGTCATTTTAAATACATGTCATATCTGTGAAACAAATTTGCTTGTTAGCAAAAGACGGAATTTAAATCTGTCAACTGGACAAAGTGAAGAAGCGGCTTGGATGAGCAGCAAAATGTCTTCACTCTTATGATTTGTCCAGTTGACAGATTTAAATTTCATCTTTTGCTAAGGATCAGACCTGGACAACTCAGGAATTACACAGGCAAATTTGCTTGTTGATCAGATATAAAGATGACCATGAAATAAATCTTGTGGCTCCATATTACAGTTCCTTAGTTCTACAATGTCTCCCAACAGTGCAAAGACAGAAGAGACTTGTCAAAAACTGTCCTGTACTGGATTGCATCATTACAACCGCATTTATCACTGGGTCTCACAACAGACCCATTGGAGTGAAAGTCATCGAAAACATAGAAAACCTCAAGTAATTTGGGAGGAAGTTTTGATGTCCAACTTCCTCCTTGCCCTTGCTGGCACAGTCGTGTCAGACTAAAGCTGTACACATCAACAACAGCAGCAGCAGGTGGAGGTCCAAGCACAGCAAACAAATAGAACATTCAGCCAAAGACGGGGCTCTTATGAAACTATCCCAGCGGAGCCCGGGCTACCCAATTGACCTGATGAAAAGAGGGGTAAACAAAAGCCGAGTGAGGAAAAGCTTTTGTCTGTAAGAATTCTGGAGTGATGACTGGCACAGCAGTGAGCACCGGCCGGCCGAAAATTGGACTTTAGCAACACTAAGGGGAACTCGATTTGGACTCAGGACAGATTTAAAGATTGTGTTGTGCTCCCAGTGTTCTTCCTTGTATAAAACAATACAACATCCGCTTCACAAATGGAAACATTTATCATTTATGCACTGGGCCCTGGCAATCTGTACCAAGATGGAGCCAGCGGTGCCGAAAAATCAGCACTTGGACAGAATTCTCAAGAAAGTGGTGCAGAAAAATAAGATGAAATTTTGGGAGGATGGGATTTTATTGGTTACAAATACTGGGATTTAATTGTTGTTGAATGTTAAGGAAACTATTAAATTTTAGAGAATGCCTATTAATGTATCTTATATTCCCATCCCCAAGTATTCCCAGTTTGAAGAGTTTCAATCCAATACAACTGTTTTTTCTAATCCCCTTACAAACATTACACCTGACCAAGGTGTGATACACAACAATAATTGAAAAGTTTGAAGAATTCTACTTGAAACTACTGCGCGCATTTTGGGTTGAAGAGAGAAATACCATTGCCTTGGTCTCTGCACTGGCTCCTGTGGCTCAGAGAACAGACTTTAAAGCAGCTCTGCTTGTGAACAAGTCTCTCCATTGGCCTAGCACCAAAGTACATCTCCAACATGTTAGTGCCATATGAACCATCTCACACTCTGAGGACTTCAGGGACCGGCCTCCTGCTGGTGCCCAGAGTCAGGACTAAACATGGGGAATCAGCGTTCCAGTTTTATGCAGATAAAACCTGGAACAGTCCTTCTTGAAGATGTGAGACAGGCCTCGACTTTGACAATGTTTAAATCCAGTCCTCAAAATGGTTCTGTTAAGCTGTGCATATAACTGAAAGTTTTTTTTATCCTGCACTCCTCTCTTTTAATGTTAATTTAAAGAAGATTATTTATCTTTTGATTTGTTGTATAGTGATTTTAATATCTTTCTTATTCTGTAAATCACTTTGAATTACTTTGTGTACAAATTGTGCTATACAAATAAACTTGCTTTGCCTTGTCATCGTAACTTTATTGTTATTTAATAGAATTAAGACAAAATGAGACATAATAACAAGGTCTTTGCAAAAAGTCAAACAAACCAGGGGAAATTCACACAAAAATGGTGAAATCCTAACAGAAGAAGAAACAAACCCTGGACTTTCTTGAGATGAAAACGTTGGCTGCTCAGCTACTGTTTCACCAAATGTGCTGCCATATGGTCATCTATCACAAATTAGATGCTATCACTCAAATTCTCACTATTGCCAACTTTCATTGTTTTTGTTTGTTATCATCTTCAAGAAAAAAAAAATAATTAACTATTCACCTGCAATTATGATGTTACTGATTTGACTATAACCCCACCAACCCTTTACTTATAAAAACTGACAGTATTCTTCCAAAAATGAGGTAGGAGTATATATTTTAAACTATATACCTTAAAATTATAGTACTATTTAAAGTCATATAGATTTTCCATTCCAAAATAAAGTTAGAAATAAAGAATTCAGTTGTCCAGACAAAAGTTTTTATACAGTTGACAGAATTCAAATATTTTGCGCGATGGAATTTATACCTGAATGAGGGGCGAGGGATTACACAAAGTACTATATCATTACTACTAACTATAGACACTAATAGACAAATGGAGGCAGACCATGTGAAGGGGACAGGACACTCCAAAGAGGACCAGATGGACACATTACTAGTGGGATGGTGGCAGTTTGGGAGACTTTTTGAGCACTTGTCAAAAATGTCTTCTCCAGGCAGCAGACACCAGTGGAAAGATCCAGAGACATGCACTGAAAGCTGGGACTAAAATACACCACTGCAAGACCACTCACAATGTCAGCTCATGTCAAGTGCTGCAGCAGCTGTTTGGAGACAAATTGAGATAGTAAATAAAACGGGCTCATTGTTCCATTCATAATTAACTGCGTTTATGCCACAATGACCTCTATGAGAGATAATAAGAAACGCATGGTCACAGTGATCCAGTGACTACAACCTGCTATTGAAAGTTGAGTCTTTATTAAATACAGATCCAATTTCACATAAATATCTTGAATAGTGCTATATTTTTGCAATAGATATAGCAGTAAATCGTCACGTTTTTAGTGTAGTGCTTTTCCACCTTCAAGCGCTTTACATCAAGGAACCACTCGCTTATTCATACACCAGTGCATGCAGACACTGGGGGCGAGTGCTTTGCCCAAGGACACCACGACAGCATTCATCTTAGGAAGCTGGAATCGCACCGCCAACCTGTGGGTCAGTGGATCTGACCGCTCAACCAATGATGTTTATGTCGAGAGCATGATTCAAACCTTCAACCTTTGGATCAGTGGACAAACACTCTACCACCTGAGCTACTGTTGCCTGTTGTTGATAGATTTTATGAAACCGACAATTATACTAAGCACAAAACTGTAGTCTTTTTTGTTTGTTGTTGGGTACATTTTTTTAAAAAAACAAACATTTTATCAAAGTTTCTTCATTTTACAGTTGATAAGTTCAGTGAGATGCCGCAGGAGCTCTCCATGAATAAAGTCAGAGCTTGTTCTCCGATGAAATGTTGTATTATTAATACTTAAAAATATTGGTGTCAGCTTATGTTGAGTGTGTAATGCAGGGGTCGCCAACCTTTCCCCCAGGTGCTGCTTATACAACACCAAAAAAGCAGCTAGCTACTTCTTTTAGGTGTTGCACAAAGCTGAGCTAATATAAAGGCAACAACTCTGGCTTTAGATGCGTTATACTGAGACATTTCACATTTAAATTACTCAGTGTAATATGTAAATGGTCACATTTTTATACAGCACCTTTCCACCTCACCCATTAACACACACATTCATACACTCATGTACACAGACACTGAGGTTGAGTTGGGTTAAGTGTCCAAGGACACAACAACAGTATTTCATCTGTGGGAGCTGAGACTACACCTGCAGCACCAACCTGTGGGTCAGTAAATCTGAACCGCTCAACTATTGATGTTTTAAGTCGAGAGCGGGATTTGAACTGCCACCTTTGGATCTGTGGACAAACGCTCTACCAACTATGTTTCCTAAATTCCTAAATCATTTGGGGAGCTACAGGTTGGACACCCCTGCTGTAATGTAACATGTTCAAAGCGTTTTTGTGAAGTATTGGATTATATTTAAATTTTTATACAGTTTTTGGTTGTAAAAAATAAATGAAATGTAAACATGTTTTTTGACATATTTGTACATAGAGATAAATATAGCTAAAATAAAACAAAAACAATTTGAATCAAAATCTTAACTCCATTGTACGGTCACCATCACTAAGCCACACAAATGTATTCCTCTTGCTGATTTCTTGGCTCTGTTCGGTCCACTTCACTTCCTGTTTGCATGAGTGCCCATATCACAGATCGTGGTCCCCTCTAAAGCAGACATCAGTTGGCAGTTTATCTAACTCCACAGCCCTCCTTCATCACAACAGACCTCCAGCTGTCAGAGTAGACACGCTTCCAGGGAAAGAGCGGAGCTGTCCAACCGGGCGCGGCCTTGTTCCCCCTCCAAAACACCCAGGCCTCCCAGGACGACGGAAGGGAGCGCGGAGGGAGCCTTTTCCTCTGTCCTGCGGCTCTCCATGGGGGCAGGTAGTTATTATCAGTGGGCGCAGGTGAAGAGGCAAATCACAAGCCAATCAGGCGCAGTTTGAGTGCATCTGGGTTTATTTCTGCAGGTTTTATCTCACTGCGGCTCAGTCTTTACGACGCCAGCTTGGGTCCAATGAAGAGGCAGTGTGTCTGGATCATGATTGTCTATGGTTTTTAAATTGCTAACACTTGCAAGATGCATGATTTTTGTGACACACGTAGAGCAAAATGTGTAGAAAACCTGTTTTTTTTTGGACATTTGGCAATTTTGTTATTATTATCTTCTTAATTGCTTTAGTGCTGATCACAGGCTAACAAGGCAGCAAGACAGGGCAAGTTTATTTGTACAGCACAATTCATACACAAAGTACAACAGTTCAAAGTGCTTTAGACCTTAAAATTATAATATAACAAGTCAAAACATAAATAATCATCATAAAATTAACATTAAAAGAGAAAAGTGCAGAATAAAAACCTTTCAGTCATATGCACAGCTAAACAGAACCGTTTGGAGCCTGGATTTAAACATTGTCAAAGTAGAGGCCTGTCTCACATCTTCAGGGAGATTGTTCCAGGTTTTAGCTGCATAAAATTGAAACGCTGATTCCCCATGTTTAGTCCTGACTCTGGCACCAGCAGGTGGCCAGTCCCTCAGGTCCTAAGAGTGTGAGATGGTTCATATGGCACTAACATGTGAGAAAGGTACTTTGGTGCTTGGCCATGGAGAGACTTTTACACAAACAGAGCTGCTTTAAAGTCTGTTCTCTGAGCCACAGGAGCGAGTGCAGAGACCTGAGCACAGGACTTGTGCTCGTACTTCCTAGTTCTAGTCAGGACCCGAGCATCAGCGTCACTTGTTTGGAGAGGCCAGTGAGCAGATTGTTACAGTAGTCTCTAACAATGATTTGGCTAATCACTATGGTTTCACTTTTCTTCCATTGAAACCCTATACCGTAAAGGTGCAAAGGTAGCGCTACTAGTGGAAGATCTGTCACATTGTTCTGTCCATGGAGAGGTAATTTTTTTGTCTCGTATATTCAACAGTATGGGAATTACCGTATCTATCTTTATGGACGCAAGAAGGTGGTGCAACCAGGACAAGCCACTGGTCAGAGTTGTGGAAAGCACAACTCAAACACCTCTCATGGTATTTCTTTAAAGGGCCCATATTACTCTATTTTCAGATGTTATAATTTTTCCTCATCACAAACACACCTGGAGATGTGTTTTGTTTCATTCACACATGTTTAACACCCAAACTCTGCATATTTAGGCTGAGTTCTTCTCTCAAACTGAAAACGCTCTGTTCCACCTGGTGATGTAATGTGGTAATACAGGAACTCCATACACCTTCACTGAAATCACCTGTAATTGCTAATCTCTCCTGAACTAAAGGTGAAAGGAGCTGTTAACTGGGAAACTACCACTTCATGACATCACAAGGTGCAACAGAGCATTTTAAGCCCTGAAGATGTAGAATGGAACAAAACACAACTCCAGGTATGTTTTTGACTCGGTAACACTTTATACTTGCGTTATAACATGACTTAAAGCTCACAGGAGATACATTTGCCTAATGTAGGACCTTTAAGCAATATTAACATCAGTTGAAATGCAAGATTTGGCACAGAACAGAAAACAAGCTTATAATACGGTGAAGCGAAGGTAAAATAAAAACTCACAATAACGTTTGAGAGTTTTATAGATTATTGAATCCCGCCTTTATTTCCATTTTACAGATGTTGGCAGCTTTTAAAATGGCTCCCTTTGCCCCTGTTCACCACCTCTCCCAGTCCACTTCCTGACGCTGACACCAACACAGGTAATTCTGACTAATGTGACAAATTAACTCCTCTAATCTCAACAAAGCGACTGCTGCGTTCTCCCTGCTCGCATCTGCGCTGTATCAAAGCTTTATGCAAATATCACTTTTACAGCCTCTTACTTTTCACCAAAATACACAGCCAGTAAGTCTGCTTTGAACTCACTGGTAAACAAGTGTCAGGACTCATGTCGCAATAAAAACTAAACCCAAGATGTAACTGTCAAAAGTATAGCGCTTGTTCCATTTTTTTAGGGGAAATTGCACCTATTTCAACGCCATGTCTCCCGTAGAGAGATTAAAGTTTTAATCGGAGTTTTGTACTGAGTGATTCACCTGCTATTTGAAAGTGCGGTGACCTTAAAGAGCTTAGTGGCACATCATCGCTGCCGCAGCCCTATACTGTATATGCAAAGCTGTTCCACTGTCAGCTGTGCAAACTAGATAAATATGTTCGCAAAATGCTGCACTTAACCATGTGATGGGAGATTTCAGACGGTTCGCTGCAGTTTCAATCATGTTTGGAACCACTTTTTTCTACAAATGCATGCCTTCTGAGGGCAGTAGTGAGATACGATACTTGAGTAACTGGTGGACCAAGTATTCCAGAGTATATATATTTTATATTTCAGCTGTGAAATATTTTCAGCATCATCGCATAACTGTTTAAATCTTTTTTTTCTTTTCTTTGCCAAATGGAGTTTTCTGTCTCATCTCTTCTGTCTCTTCCTGCTTTATCTATAGGTGTAAGAGACAAACTGCCTCATTTGTTTCATTGACATAGGCATTTTATTTTTGTGTTTCCTCAAAAACTTTGAAGCTATGACTGGGGTAACTATGCTATGAAGGTACTGTGTCTCGATTCACTTCATCCTAGTGCATTATATATATATATATATATATATATATATATATATATATATATATATATATATATATATATATATATATATATATATATATATATATATAATATATATATATATATATATATATACATTTGCACAACACATATCCAATGTAACATATATGGATCTTGTGTTCTATCCAAAAATTCTCAAGTATCCATCCTTTGCTTTTTCTAAAAAATTTGCATTTTGTAGTTATTTCACTTTTTTCATTGCTACATAATTCCATATATTTTACTTCATATATCTGATGTTTTTCTGTGTGTATATAAAATGTAGTAAGTAGTAAAAAAACAAAAACAAAAAAACAACAGTTTTGGTCCTTTATTTGTACTACTTTCTACATTTTAGATACATACAGAAGACATCACATATATGAAGCATATATGGATCTATGTAGCAAAGAAAAAAGTTAAGTAACTGCCAAATATTTTTCGACAAAGCAAAATGGCTACTTTGAGGATTTGAATAAAAAAATATTAAATAAAAATGTTTTTTACTTTCTTTTTTTATTTGCTACATAATTCCAAATATCTTACTTCATATTTTTGATGTATTTTGTATGTATATACAATGTAGAAAGTAGTACAAATGAATACATAAATAAATAAAACATTGAATGAGAGGGTGTATTCAGACTTGACTGGTAGTGTACATTAAAATGAAAACATTCAGAAAAGTAAAGTCAAAGATTAACATCATGACTATATAATTAGGCTCATTTACATATCGATGTTCTTACAGACCACATTGTTTAACTCCGTGTTGTTTCTGTTTGTTTATACCGAATCCAAACAGATCAACCCAAATCTAGAGTTAGCATGAATAGAAACTCTTTCCCTAAGTACATATTTTGGCTGCTTCTTTGATACTTTATATCACCAATATTTTCCCTCCCACTCCTGCTCACACCGGGAAGTACATTATAGTGTTGTTTTTATCGGCACCGCCGTAAAAGCATTTAAACATTAACAGCGATGCATCAGAATATATGGGTGCTGTCAGGGCGGATGCGGCGCTGAGCGGGTTGAAGCTCGATGCCAGGGAGCAGATGTCTTGTAAGCGGGCCTAGGTTCAGGGAGACAAAGCGTCAAACTGCAGTATTTATGAGGGCTTTTTAGTGGTGGGTGCTGAGTGCTCTGCTTTGTACTGGCTGGTCGACATATCCACTGTATGTGACAACAAGACGGCAGTGTGTGTCTGCTCAGGGCTCGGTGCTCTCCAAGGAGAAGTCCTGTTTTCTCTCGCACTGGCAGCGGCAGGTAGGGACCATGCCAAACAGTTGATGCTTTCAGTAATAGAGGTGCTAAATAAAGCTCATGTAAAGCAAGGGAATAACATCGCACTGGATTTTACCTGGAATATAGTGGGTTTATTTCAGGTGAGACTGAAAATGACTTAGACTTAGACATAACTTTATTAATCCCCCAGGGAAATTACTCGAACACAGCAGCTCACACATTACTATACAATAAAGGTGATAAAATACAGACTTTGGACCCAGAAGATGTTTAAAATGAACTACTACATATCAGGTGCAATTTAAAATGTTATTAATTGTGTTTAAATGTGTGTACTCTATGGGTCCTCTTTATGTGAGGGAGTTACTGCAGCCCTATACTTCACCTAGAGCCCTGAGGTCAGCTGACCAGAGGTGACAGCCTTTTCTGTGGCAGCGCCCTCTACCTGTCAGATCCTTTCAGTCTAAGACAAGACTGAAAACCCACCTCTTCTCCCTGGTATTTAATACTAGCTAGACAGGATATCTTGGTGTTTTATAGCCTTTTCCTATGTATTGTGTTATCTGTATTATTGGTTGTTTTTTTTTTTTTACTTTTACGTGAAGCACTTTGGTCAGCTGAAGTTGTTTTAAATATGCTTTATATGTGCTATATGTTTTTCACATTTATAGGTACAGTCCCTTTAAATTGGGATCACAGTCACCCACACCACTTACATTATTTCACTGTTAAACTCTTTTTCCTTCACAGCAAAATACATTTCTCAATAAAATTAGACAGAAATAAATATTGGATTTTTAATTACGGCAAAAAAAAAAAAAAAAAAAATGTGTTTTGCTTTATTTTGCATAGTTAGCATGTGATAATTTGCCTCGTTTGTTGCCAGGAAATTTGCATGTTGCTTGTTAATACCTCACCCTTTGTATCACCTGCGCTTCTTTCTTTTCCAAACCTGCATTTTCCCTCCGGTATGAAATGTAAATAAACTGTTTCTGTGCCAATATAACCCCGGAAAATTAAAAGTGTGTACTGCCGCATGATTGGTGCTATGTCACGCAGCAGACTTTAATAAACACACTGGTGTACCTGCAAAGTGTTAGCTACTTAGCTCTGCAGAACCGAGCTGTTCCTTATCATGAACGAGGCACAGTGTGAACATGGACAGGTGTGAGAGCTGTCTAATTAAAAAAAAGTGAAATGAAAAATACTAACTTAGTAATACTTTAACAGCTTACTGCATTAGCTGATGTTGCTACCTCTACAAATGTTAGAGCATTAATTCTAGATTTAAACTGGCTTTATTTGATTTGAAAGAATATAAAAACACACTGAAGTCCATCCATCTATTTTCTTCCGCTTATCCAGGGCCAGGTTTCAGCTGCTGCAGTCTAAGCAGGGACTCCCAGACTTCCCTCACCCCAGGCACGTTCTCCAGCTCCTCCAGTGGGACCCCAAGGCGTTCCCAGGCTAGCCGAGAGACATAGTCCCTCCAGCGTGTCCTAGATCTTCCCTGTGGTTTCAGGGAAGGCATCCAGGAGGCATCCAGAACAGATGCCCACGCCACCTCAGCTGGCTCCGCTTGACCAGGAGGATCAGCGGCTCTAGTCTGAGCTCCTCCCGTGTGAGTGAGCTTTGAAATAATATAGGCAATTAGGTTTTTATTCTGCACTCTTCTCTTTTAATGCTAATTTTAGGATGATTATTTATGTTTTAATTTGCTCGTATTGTAATTTTTATTTTATTTTATTTTTATTTATTTATTTATTTATTTATTTCAGGGACACTGCACATTAATAAACATTTACATGTAAATGTGCCAGAATTAGCCCGAGGGCTATTTTTCATCTGTAGTCCCGGGCCAGATGTAAAATGCCAACCTGTTGGAAGTAAAATACAGTAGAATAAAAACAAGGTTATTATTTACACTCTAAAATCATACAGTCGCATACAACTCCATTCTTAGTCATAAAATCACATTCAGCCACATACATTCATTTTCAGCCACAAACACAACATACCATTGTCTACATACACATACACAGACACAAACAGACATACAACAATGATGTATTTCTTACTCTTTAACGCACTTGAATTACTAACGCATACGGATTCTGCTATATAAATAAACATGCCTTGCCAATTAAAGCAGCCTTACCCAAAATTCCACCTTGTGCTGGTTGGCTGTCCTTTGGTGGTCTGCTTCATGCTTCACTTGTCAGTCTGAAAACACTGTTGTAAAGCGATGTGCCAAAGGGTTTGTGACAGGAAGTCAAGGAACAACTAAACACCAACTTCGTCCTTTTACAGTTTGAAAATCAGGTAAAAATAGAAAGTGAAACCAGCATGCAGCCACATGTATAAGGATACAGCATATATTTTCAGCCTGGTCTGATTTGAGTGGCCGCTGCGATGCCATCAGGAGGACGTGGTATCAGGATCACATAGGGTGCAGTGCGGTGCCAGATGCAGCTTTGCCACCCGTGGAACCAACTCAACCTTTAGAAATTTAACGGTTCATGTACATCGGCCCCAGCCATCTGGCCTTTCAGGACTTAGTGCCTGCAAAATGACTAGATGTGACAAACAACCATGATAAACAGCTCCGTGTGATCGGTGACCATGAGAAAAAAAGGGTTTTCTTTGAGGAAACTGATTCATTCGTTTCATTTTAATCAGCCATGTTTCTTGACACATTGTACCTACCAAATTTAAAGACATAAAAGAAATAAATGACACAAGTAGTTGCACTTTTTACCCGGAACCCACACATTTATAGAACATTGTAGACACGGCAGGAAACGTGGATGAAGTGCCTTGCCCAAGGACACACAGCAATTATGCCTTGTCCTTAATGTGTATAAAACCAACAACCTTCTGTTTAGTGAATAGCGAGTGGCTAATGTGTTTGAGCAGAGATGGAGGAGAAAAACACAGTAAAAGAAATATTTAAATCTGTCAATAGGATAAACAGTTGTAGGAGTGAAGACGTTTCGCTGCTCATCCAAACCACTTCTTCAGGTCTAGGCTATGAGAAAAATATATAATATAAAACAATGACATCAAACATTTTGATTAAAAAAAATTACGAAAGCTACCAAATGAAGTTGACCTATTATTTCCTATCTCTCAAATCATTATTGGACTATAACTGTTGTGTCTTTTTAAAAATACATTGTGTGTAAATGAGATAAACTGAATCAATCAATTTGCTTTTTGCTTTAAAGGGCTCGTTTTATACTGTTTTCTAATCTATGTTCTAATGTTGTGTTTTGTTTCATTTGCACATATAACACACTGAAAACACATGAAAACACACTGTTCCACCTTGTGATCTCATGTGTTAATACAGGACATGCTCCACTGTGTTTTTAAACTCCATAAGCCTTCATTAGAATCAATTCGGATCATTTCAGCTCTAGAATTGCCAATCTCTACTGAACAAAAGGTAAAAGGCAGCTGTTAATTTGAAAACTTGATGACATCACAAGGTGGAACAGAACATTTTGAGGTTTAGAGATGTAGTGTGACTAATAATAAAGGATCACTCATCACCACTAACATGTGTGATTGAAACAAAACACAACCCCAGGTATGGTTTTTATGAAGTAATACATTATAACTTGGCTTACAACTCACTACAGTCAATTTTGCATAATATACTGTAGTACCTTTAAGCATATGGTGAGATGCAGTCCACTATAGAAAATGTACCAAGAATACTACTTAAGACAGAGTAAAAGTATCTTATTACTCTCCCAATCTGCCATTCAGTGTTTAAGAGCAGTATCACATTCATTTTTCTGACAAATTCTATTACGCTAAATGCATCTTTGGAGATCATCGCTGGAAAAAAGCTCATTTATAACAGAGTAAAAGGAGCTGAGGTTCTCATGGCTGCACTGACATTGAACTGGCTAGTAAAAAAAGGAAAAAAAAAAAAAAAAAAAAAATGTCACAGGTTCAGAAGTGCAGTGGGCCGTGAGATGAGCACATGATGCACAACTCATGTAGTTATTAACACAGAGACATCCGTCAGTGTGTGCAGGCGACAGCAGACGCACAGGGGGGCCAATAAAGAGCAGTGCATCGCAGAGGTAACATAAGAAGGGTGTCTTATGTTTTCCATTAAGGTAACAGAGACGAGAAAGGGGGATGTTCGAGGAGATAAGAACATAAATGGAAAAGGGATGCTGTTTTTGTACATGTCCTAAGGCTAGGAACTCACTGACTCCAAATATACCAGTGTTTAGTCTCCGATGGTGAGACTAAATTAGAGAGAAGACAGAAAAGATGTTTCACAGCATTTATCAAAATTACATTTGTGGTGAGCACCAAAGATACAAAATCTAACAAAAAAGCAAAACAAAACAAAAACACACACAATAATAATTACTCATATCATATTGGAAGAAATCCCATTTTGTTCATAGGATACATCTCCTTTACAAATAATTTAGTTAATTTACCACATTGTAAAACCAATAATTATGGTTGACTATATAAGTGAGCAAGGAATGCCACAAGGCTCAATACTAGGCCCTGTTAAGTTCAGTGATTTGTATTTATTTATTTATTTACTTACATTGCTAATTAAAAGAAAAAAAAGGGGGGGAAAAAAAAGAAAAAAAAAAATCTGCTGAATAAAAACTCAAAAAAATAAAAATAAAATGTGTACATTGATAAACAATTTAGGAAAGAGAAATGGCAGAAAACAGGGGGTATTGTGCATTTATGTATTTATTTATTTTTTAAGCTTTTTTTTTTTTTTTTTTTTTTAAAAAGCTTTTTTAAGCTTTTTACCATGTTACAACCATAACATTGTTCCTTCATCAACAACATGCTTGAAGAGGTTTTAGATGTCATCCATGCATGTTTGAGTAATTTTGCAACCTCTCCTCATGCCCTATTCGAACCCTCCTTAAGCTGTAAGAGTCATTGCAATGCTCCGCCCACAAGCCTATGTCACCCAGGCTCCCACAGGATAATTCTCCATAAATATACAAAAGCATGATTCAACACTGTACACAACAACTTGACAAACCTGATTTAATGAAGCAGTTGCTTCATTAGTGGAATGTACGCTGATTGTGTTGTGAAACTCATAAAACATGTTAATTCCGGCAAATTAACATAATTGTTTCTGGCAAATACCACATTTTCAAAAGAATAAAAGGTAACATGGTGATCTAAGTATGTTATGTGTTAGCAGTCAATACCCATAGAAGTAAATAATCAAAATTATGCATATAAATGTATAAATGTATTCAAGGGATTTTTTCTCAGTGAGACACCATTTTGCAGGCTTCTCTCTTAATCTTCAGACTCAGACTCAGACTTTTGGCTGGTTTTGTTTTAATGAAGGCACTTATCAAACAAAGTCAAATTACTGAATTATGTTTCCAGGTGCCAGGTGTATCTTTCGTGAGCCTCTGAAATCCAATTTGATTCACTGCAGCTGCGATGAGAAAAGGCTAAAACCCAGTTCAATTTGGTTTTACCTTGAATTTGATTATTCATTCCCAGTTGATTGTAATTCAACAGATTTTGTCTTTCTTTTCTGTGATATCTATTTTTAAAGCCTTTTTGTTTTGGTACTAAGCCAAAGAGGTTAGAATGGTCATGGTCTGTACATGTGAAGAATAGGAATAGTGAGTTAGACACACCACATTTTTCCTTAAAAATCCTCAAAAACAAATACTACAGTTTTCAGCTTCATTTTGAAAGTTTGTTGGCAGCAGACATTGACTGTATATATAAACGGATAGAGCTAACCTGCTAACTGCTGCAATCCAAATAGGAATCATGGGTGTGCTTCCGACTCCATTGACTCCAATTCACTTTCTATTGAAAAACTGTCACTCCCCTCTCTGTAACTGCTGCTGTCAGGCTCGTCATTTTGGTCTTAAAATGTTCGTATTAAGCAGTATTAAGCGGTGCAGCCAGGAATGGGTTTTACCTTCAACAGCTTCACCCCAGATTGGCTCTTTGGTTGTTGTGATGCTCGCGGAACGTCGGCTCCAAATTCGCCCCTATAACTGCTGGCCTGGAGCTTCATTTCGCTGAAGCCGTGCGCCGCAATGGGAGATGCCACACTATCTTAGTCCGCTTCTTTATACAGCCTCTGGTCTGGACATGTGAAGAAAAGGAACAGTGAGTTGAAAACACCACATTTTTTCATAATAGTCCCTAAAAACAAATACATAATTTCTGTTTATCAGATACACAAAATCTTCTGAGATGGTTGCAACTTTATTATTATTATTATTATTAGTTTTTGGTAGCAGGCAATTGTTGACAAGTACAATATCTGAATACCAGGGTAATATCAGGGTTAAGGCAGACGACTTTAATAAATTTCACGGCAAAATAGAGTTAAGGGAGAAAACCATACATCAAAGTGAGATTCCTAATTTCCTCGCTGCCAGGTGAGGAAATGTCACGTAGCGTTAGCGAAACACAAACTGCCAAACCTGAGATTTTTTGCAGTGAGCCTCTTTTTTCTCTTGGGACTCTGCGCTCCTGTCTTGTTTTTTGTGGATGCATCATATCCTCACTTTGTTGTAGCGAGCTCTGAACTGCCTTAACTGTCAGCCACAGCCCTTTAAATCCCTCCAGGCCTTTTCTATTTGCACTAGCCATTAGCCGCGGAGAAGCGCCGATGTCTGTCGCGCAGCTTATTTAGCATGTCTTTGTTTGTATTTCCCTTGTTGATTCCCATTTGATCACTGCATCCCTGCAAGTCAACGCTCAGAAGACGGTTGAGGCGGTCGTAACTGTTGCAGATGTGTCTAGAGTTGAAGGTTCAAAGCCAGTGATGTATGGTCTAATCACATTCAGACGTAATGATTTTTTTTTTCTGTAATTATGTTTCCACCCATCCTTTGCTGTTCTGACACCAAACACACATGAACTAAGGAAGACCCGAGAGCCTTTTATCCCTCTATAAAAGTTGCCAGTTTCCATTGTCCCTGCTCTAATACCACCCAAAGCCGGTGTTTAGAAAAGCCTGAGTCTTTGAACAAGTTCCAGTTGACAAATGTTTCTCAGATCCTCACTCTGGTCAAAAGACTTACAGAGCGCAGTGTCCCTCTATCAACAATAAATAAAACATATCCAAGAAACATCTGACCAGTCTGCTTTTATCTAAGAGCATTCAGCCTCTGAGCAAAGTCCCTGACGTCTACCTGCCTATGACCTATATTGCATCACATTACATTATGCTACACGACTAAGCCGTTCTATATCTACCAGATAAAAGGCAGATATGGTTTTCTAGATCTTTGACTTTTGTACTAATAAAACCTATTAATTGCCCCCATATGAGTGATTTATGTTATGTATGGGGGATGTTCCACAGTATGGCATTAACCTTATCTTGCATTTATTCAATTGCATGTGTTAATATTGCTAAAAATAAATCAAATTCATTCTTACTGTGTGCAGGCTTGCCTCTCCACAGATCAGGCAATGTCATACTGTGGAACTGCTACTGCTACTACTGTCCATTATTGTTACTGTTGGTGTTTACTACGCTTTTGCCAAGGAATTGAACCTACAACCAATATATAGGTAAAAATTCAGTTATGTATTATTTTATATCCAATTTAAACTGTTAGTGGTAATGCAAAATATAATATATGTATATATATTTGAAAGCCCTCGGGTTAGTAGAGCTGAGTTTTAAATGTACCTCTTCCTGGTAGGTATTAACTAAGAAAGTCAATACGGCAGATAAAGAGGACACGGTATTAGGGCAAATTTAATTATCTGTCCCACTAATGCATTTTCTTATCATGGACGTTATCATGCAGCAAAAGTAATTGGTGAATGTGGTGGTGGACGTGTTCACAAAATAATGCATTGGATTAGGCAGGTTTGTGGCAGGGCTGGGAAAAGAAATGAGAAAACATTGGGATTTCCAATACTCTGCAAATTTTAGCAGTATTTTAACCACTGTGAGATTTAAGGGTTTTGTAACTCAAGAGAAATGATGTTTAAAGGTTTCATATTACGTTATTTTCTGATCTATGTTATAGTGTTTTCAATCACATGTTTTCCATCACAAACCTACCTGGAGTTGGGTTTTGTTTCATTCATGTTCAACGCACACACCCTGCATATTTAGGCTGAGATTTTCTCTCAAACAGACAACACTCTGTTCCACCTTGTGATGTCATGTGGTAATACAGGAAGTGCTTCAATGTCCTTCCATTTCAGCCCTGGAATTACCAATCTCTACTGAACAAAAGGTAAATGATAGGTGTTAACTTGAAAGCTACTTCTACATGACATCACAAGGTGCAACAGAGCATTTTGAGCTTTGGAGATGTAGACACAATTATAATAAAGGGTTACTCAAACATATGGGAATGAAACAAAACACAACTCCAGGTATGTTTTTGATTAGGTAACAATATTATAACATGACTTAAAGCTCATGAGAGTAAGTTTGGATATAAATATATATAGGACGTAGGAAATATAGGACATTTAAGATTGAGTTTAAAATTGAGGATTACTTTTCACTTGACTTATATGACTTTTCTCATTGAAAGTTTGCCTTCGACTCAACAACATCCACATAAATCAAGATAAATACACTAAAGAATATATTGTCAGTTTGATGTGTAGCGTCTGTGGTGAAGGACAGGCCACCTGCTTATTTCTATGGAAAGTTAATTGCTTTAATGATAATGTTAACAGTGGCACTGAGCTGATCTTACATTTAATTAATTACAGAGGTTTTTGTTGCTTTCAAAATACTTTGCAAAACATTTTTTACTGTGAGCAGGTACTCCTCTATAGATCTGGTCTGTAACTTGGCCTAATGGTATCATCTGCTTGTCTCCAAGGAGATAGATAAGTTTTAGATAGTCTCTATGAACAAGTGGGCTGGCCATCACTGTCTATTGGAAGAGCACTGTATGAAATGTATCTGTAAGACACTACTTCAGAAACCGCCAGAATACCTCACCTGCTTGTTAATGATTGATACCGGAGCATTTAATCCCAGATCACATGACTGCATACTGCTGAGGACGAGCCGCACCAAAACTGAGACGGGAAAGAGGCTTTTAGCTGTTTTGCTTTACAAAAATGGAATACACTCCAAGGAAAAGCAAAACTGGATACTTTGGTGACACAACCGCAGTTTAATAATGAGGTAATGAACTTTTATACACACAACTGCTCCTGTTTTTAATGTTTTTCATAGACGTTTGTTTTGTTTGTTTTTTCTGCTTGTACTGTGTTTTAAACAGGGCGCCCATGAAGTGCTCTCAATGGGTTCCCCCGTATAAATAAAGATAAAGAAGAAAGAATGCTCAAACTCTACACTAAATCTCACATAACCCAAAACCAAAATGACATTGCCAGTACGGTACTTTCTTAATGAAGCCGATGAAAGTGCAGGAGCTTTGCCAAAGTCCACGGGCAGCTCTCAAACCAAGGAGTGCGTCCCGGAGGTCAGATTGGGTTACTCTTCATATTGACCTTCCTGTTCCACTGACACTCAGTCCAAATCACATCCTGTTGATATCGTACAACACATTAGCTATATCTGTCTACTCTTTCATTGGGCTCATCCATTTGCTTCTATGGCCTCTATGGAAAGATAGCAAAGTCAGACTCAACAGCTACTTGAAACGCCCATTAGTGTTCAAGGTGAGGTGGATGAAATGTAATATGAAGTATTTTCATAGCATTAAACACAACTATAATGCAGTGATGTCATACTCCCACATACAGGGGGAGCCACTTATCCCTATACAAATATACAAAAAAACCAACAAAATCCACAAATGTTTAAAGGTCCTGTATTGCGCAAAACTGAATCTTCTGAGCTTAAAGCCGTGTTATAATGCTGTTACCTTCACACATGTCTGAGTAATCCTTTATTATGACTCTGATTATGTCTACATCTCTAAAGCTCAAAATATTCTGTTCCACCTTTTGTTTAGTAGAGATTGGCAACTCCATGGCTCAAATTGTTCAGATGATTCTAGTGAGGGTGTATGGAGTTTAAAAACACAGTGGAGAACTTCCTGCATTACCGCATGACATCACAAGGTGCATAAGTGTTTTCTGTTTAAGGAAGAACTAAGCCTAAGAGGTTTGTGTGTTAAACGTGTGAATGAAACCAAACACAACACTGGGTATGTTTTAGATTAGGAAACAACATTATAACATAGATCAGAAAATAGTGTAATATGGGCCTTTTAACCTGATCATATATTACTACAAAAAGCAATTGTCCTAACAACATTCATTTCACTACATTGCATACTGCAGCCGTATACAATGATGATGTTATCTGAAATCTAGCAATATACTTCAAAGAAACTATCAAAGAAAATATGTAACTTCTTTATAATTATTCTGGCCAAGTTTGTGAATGTGAATGAACAATATACGTTGATTATATTTGACAGTTATATTTTTTATAGTTTAGCAGTATATTTTTTGCAGTTTTTAGTCATGCAAAATATTTTAAAAATGAAAGAATTTCAAGATTGACATGCATTGCTTATTTGCACTAAGGAAGAGTAAATGCAATGCTGATTGAAGAAGACCTGGCATTTAAAGTAATTAAATCAACTCATGCGCCGTTAGTATTAATTAGCACGCTCATAAGCTAGAATTGGCTTTGTATCCACACAGTACTTGAATAGACCTCCTGCGGTGTGCTTGGCTAATTGGGAAAAGCAAACAGAATATATGAATGGGATCAGTTGAAGCATCCAGGTGGCATTTGAAGAACGGTCTGCTGAGGTTTTCTGTGTTCACCAGACATTGGATATTTATGCATTGATTGGTTGGTGTCAGTCCCTGCGTTTAGCACTGGGCACTAATCCCTCTGATGGAATTCATACGTCTTCTTCATATTAGGTTTCCCATGTGGCTCATTGACCTTTTCATCTCAGTTTCTTTCTTTGCTCCTTACTCGTCGCTCATGCATACTAGGAAAACCAACTGAGCTCAAAGAACTGCAGCATGTATACAGTCCAATCTAATTACACTAGGAGAGGCGTTCAACTGCACTGAGATATTAACAGCCATAAAAATATAAGACATAAGTCGGGTGCTGTGACATTTATGGGTAAATAAGTAGACTTGGGGTGAATGTCAATATTTAGTCGATAACAATTAATAACGCCACTTTTTATATGAGCTACACTGCAAATTAGTATATTTCTTTTTTATGACATATTAAATGGATATATACTGAGCCATTTTGAAGTAAAATTAGAGAAATCTAGACCTACTTACTTTATTAATATTTGTATATATATATATGTAGGATTGTAGCCTATTGCAAAGAATCTTTCACAATTAAATACCATTCAATGCAACGTTTCTTTTAAATCTGAAAGTACCCTTGCTAAGTCTCCGTACCCCTGATTGGGAATCACTGGCCTGTTTGACACCCTGTTTGTACTAACGGGGCTAGTCAGTGGGCTTTTTGTTTCTTCAGAAATCTGTCCTACTCCTACACCTTATTTACAAGCTGAGCCTTCAGTACCGTTGTTATCTATGTTCACATCTACACAGACATCATATGACAGCTCTACACAAGTGCACACAACATACAGTATATCCACGAAGAGGTACTAACAACAGTGCACTCATACAGACAGGTGCATGAAAGCTATAATAGGTGCTCATGTGTCACAAATGTCACTCACACTTACCTCTTACAGATGCAAATCAAAGCCATGTCCTGTATCTCTCTTAAGCCGAGCACGTCCAGAACAGCCACATGTTCCTCCACACACGTGTAATATTTCTGTTATTTCGCTAATGCTGCTTCTCCTTCATAAACACACAGGTCAGAGATCAGGCGGGCTCCTCTTCAGCCGCTATCACTCTACCCAGATCCTTCATGTCACACAAACTAGCCCTGAAACTAGCTCATTGTTTGATTAAATGACTGTCTGTACTAACTAACATCTAATTACATGAATCTAAAACTCTTTCAGACACTTGTGTTGAAAGTTGTTGCTGCTGCATATGCTCACTCACTAGAAGTCTCCTCAGATGTCTGATTCCTCCAGATTCTTCCATGGGGTTTATTCCGGTTGTAAAAGAGCATATAGAGTTTGCTGCAGCCCGGTCTGTAGCACAGAAGAACAACAACAACAAATTAATAATGAGATATTCAGAACTGCGGTTGATGCAGTCTGTTCCGTGACCAGTAGGGTGTACTAAAGAACACCATGACTACAGCCATAAGAGAAAGGCAAAAGTAAAGGGAAAACAGGATTATTTGGATATATTTTGAAACAACTGAATTCTACTTTTGATGATTTTACATTTTTTTGGACTAGCACTGCTTGCCTTGATTGCCCCGACCACCACCCACTGACGTGCACGCCCTCATTTTAGATACAAAATTACACAATGTTTTTGTCTCACCTCCACGGATCTGTTGTCTCATTGATTCAGATCGCTACTTTAAACGAGAAAACAAAAACAACTGCTGCTGCAGATATCAAATGACTCACGACCAACACATCTTCTAGCATGTCTAAAAATGCTCAAAGTAACTTATCAATATTTGCCAAAGCCTGGTTACATGTTTGTTAGCCTTTTTAGCTTCAAAGTCTTAGTTGCTAAATTACTTGATGCCCCTGAACGTCTCTTAGCCCTCGGCGTTTCACCTATTTGGCTCTTTGACATGCATGCAAAGTGGGACAAGCGTGGGCTGACTGGTTTTCTAGAGAAGCAAGACAAAATTCAGACCAAGAGCGTATCGGGGAATCGCCTGTGCATGCAAACGTAGTGACTGATTGGATCTGCAGAGCGGTCTACTCCAGAGTCATTATTTCACCACTCTCCATTCTGCTTCAGGTGAAAAACACTTTATGTGCTCAAGTGACTATGAATGCAGAAGGAGACTCTCACTCACAGCCCAGTCACAAGTCGGACAAATATTTGAGTTTAATTACACCATTAATGGGGGACTGTGCAATTATTATTCTAGCTTGTTTGATAAAAAGTTTCGGTAAAAAGTTGTCAACTTTTGTCAAAATTTGTTAGAAGGGAATTTTTTTAATAGTTTGGGTGCAACATGAACCTTTTGTTAATCTTTTTGACTTTGATGGTGACAAAAAGTAACAAGCAGTAGAAAGTAGTTAACATGCTGACCCCAACAACAAAATTCTTGGTTTCATTCCCAAAACCACAACCATCTGTGTGGAGTTTGCAAGCTCTCTAAAGATTTGTACTGGGGTCCTATGGGTGCTGTGTACGGTTGGCCTCAGTTCCTGACAAGTTGTCGTTGTGGCACTGAGAAATGTACCCACGTTGACAAAAAATCAGATCAAGACAAAAACATCCTAAACTTTTATTTTTTTTTTTTTGATAAATAAATATTACAGCAAACATTTTCAACAAAATCTTAATCTAAATATTCAAAAACAGAAAATGCATTAAATCGATTCTTCCATACACAGTAACTACATGGTCTTGTGCTGTTTCTCCACATTATTACTGCACCTTATAGAGGACAATTACCTCAAAAATGAGACAGAGGAGAGCAATCATGTAGGCTATACTAAATGGCTGTGTGTAATTTCTTGCTTGCCTGTGCAAACCGTAGACATAATTGGCAGATGGTTTGCTGCTAATGCTATTCACTCGCAAACAAGGTGTTAAGGTGGTAGCGTACACCTCAAGCAAGAAGGTTCCAGGTTTAACTTTAGGGCTGGAGTCTGTTTCTTCCTGTGTATGGTTTTCCTCCATCCACTCTAGTCCCCCCGATCAACCCAAAACGTGCACAACTGGTAAAATCCTCCCTAAGGTAGTTCTTCTAACCAAAATGAGCTCAAACCTAACACCCGGTCAGTGCCCACTGCTCCTGACAAGAAAGATTGGTCAAATTTCCCTTGGGACAGCAAAGGATTACTTGCCTTGCCTTACCCCAAGATGATTTTAGGATTCTGGAGCCAGTCTCATGTATTTGCTCCTAACTAGCCCTTACTAGCAAAATGTGAGAAATCAAGAGTATTTTCGCTAATACGTAGCCTCCTATCAACCACATGTACATGAGGTCTTGGTAAATGGTCAAATTTTTATATAGCACTTTTCTACCTTCTACCTCACATCAAGGAACCACTCACCCACTCACACACACATTCATACACCAGTGTACACAGACACTAGGGGCGAGGTAGGTTAAGCATCTTTCCCAAGGACACAACGACAGCAGTCATCTATGGAAGCTGGAATCGCATCGGTGTAATAAATCTGACCGCTCTACCAGTGATGTTTATATCGAGAGGGAAATTTGAACCGCCAACCTTCAGATTAGAGGACAAACACTCTACCAACTGAGCTACTGTTGCTTTGTAAGAATTAAATTCAATTGGCATCCACTTTATTTTTGTAGAGCCCAACATTACAACAGCAGTCGCCTCCTGGGCTTAACAAAACTGTTGATTTAACCAACAGAAAGTGAATCAGTGAACATTCACTGGTCAATAAAAGACAAGCAGATTGACCAACATTCACAGGGGACAAGTAAATGGATAACAGTTCCATTCTCTGGCCTTAGACCCTCCTTCTCAGGAAGAAAAAACTGCACTAAACGTCCGCTTACATATTACTAATGACAAACGCTATATACATTACATAAATATCACGAAATAAAAATGTTATATATAATCCTGTCATAATAATCACTATATCGACTTAATGTTCAATATATGAAAGCTGGAACTATATATTTTTAGTCTCAGGATTTGTTTGTCTGAGATTGTTGTTATTTCATTACGATATGATAATATTTGAGATAGAGAGTTGTATAAGTCACTTCTATGGCTAAACATTGGTTGATTCTGCTATTTATTTCTGCAAGGGAGACAATGGCTCAGTTGGTGGAGCATTTGTCCACCGAGACAAAGGTCGGTGGTTCAAATCCTGTTCTCAACATAAACATCATTGGTGGAGCAGTCACATCCATTGACCCACAGATTAGCGGTGTGGTTCCAGCTCCCACAGATGAATGCTGTCAATGCTTGGGCAAGACACTGAGCCCACCTCTGCGTACACTGGTGCATGAAGGAGTGAGTGGTTCCTTGATGTAAAGCTTTGATTACCTTGAAGATGGAAAAGCTCTATATAAAAACGCGACCATTCATTTGTTGCAGCTCAGGCCTTTTAATGATACTGTCTATTTGAAAAGGGTTCACTGGGAATATCTTGCTTTATTTGAATCTTAATCAGTTGCATAAAGTAGTTTCAATATTATCGTTAATCATGGCTTTCTCTCTACATATATATATGCATCATAATGTGTTATTGTGACAGGCTTAGTTACATACTTAAAATGTCGTTTGGCTTCACCATTCATTTGTATGTCATGTTTGACCTTTGAACTCCGACTAGCATGGACTTGCAAAGTGATTGTGTTGAAATATAAATATCCAAAGCAGATAGAGAATTTCGTATCTAAACCACATAAACAATTCAATGCAATAATAATAATAACAATCACAAAATAGACTCACTGCCTAGAAATGCTTGTTAAAATACTCCATTAAGCAACTCCACAAAGACATTTCAATTTGGCCTCCTGCCTATAGCACAAGTGAAGAGCAGACTTTTGTATGTTAACAATGCATTACGATAAAATCCTTTCTGTTCAGTCGAAGTATCTCCTCTCCATTTGGCCTTTTACTCGCTCGATACTGAGGAGCACTTGATTAAATCCCATTAGTAGTTATTTAGATCAGGAAGCTTGATTAAAATGCAGAAATCTGATTTATCTTCTGTTGCTCTCAAATCTAAGACTCATTAGCCTTAAGACTAAACAGCTTACAGAACAGTGCAAGAAAGCATTTGATGTGGATGAGGATGCCAAATGACTGTTTCCTAGTAGTCTTTGTGTTGAGAGGAAAAAAAAATACATCCCACAGACCGATGTTTGAATAAAGCGGGGTAGGGGTGGGTTTCAAGTCTCTTTATACTGAGTTTGTATCATTGTAGTAAGACAAAAAGACCATGTTATTATAACTAATTTGAATCATTACATTCTCACCTTCAATCTCACAACTAAATGCACTATTTAGACTAAGAACCCTGGATAACATGTGAACTGTAATATCTACAGTTTAAAAGTATGAGGTCAAATCCTGGTGCATACTGTCCATGTGTCCCAGGGCAAGACACTTCACCCACGCATGAGTGTATAGTGTGGGTGGCTGGTGATGACCGTAGGAGCTGATGGCATAGATTGGCAGGCACAATTCAGTCACTCTACCCTAGGGCAAGTGTGACTAAAGAGTAGTTTAGTCACCAGCGAGTAGTTGTGAATGAATAAAGACTACAGTGTGGTGCGCTGAGGAGATGTTTTTTTGTAGACTTTTGTGTGGAGAGCTCCTGGCAGGTTAAGTTGTGTTTGAAATGAGCTTTATGAATAAAACTTAATTGCCAAGCTTGAACACAACACAAGAGTAAGGCATTATTACTGATCGTCTTGTGGTGGTATATCGAGTCCTTAAACCTTGTCTATGAAAACATATGAATTGTGAGGCAATGAGAAGTGCTTATAGTTCATCACTTATACTATTAACTATTTATTTGGGAGTATTTTCTGCTCCAAAATATTACAGCCAATTACACATTTGTCCAGCTAGATATTTTTCAATTTATAAGAGCAATCTGGCAATCAAATCTACTCAATTATACTGTACCGTACATATTTTATCAAAAAGCTCAATCGATGTTCCTTTATGCAGGGGAGTCAACAGGGTCAACAGGGTCCAAGGATTTTAGGAGCCCAGAATTGCACCTTCATCCTATTAATTTTCATTAGAGGAGGGGCCCATATGAGAGTTTGTGCCTCGGGCCCCCAAATTTCTGTCGACGTCCCTGCTTTTCTGCTTTCCAGCTGAGTCCCTATTAGATTTGAGACGACAGCTTGGTATTCGTCATAAAGTAAACTTTTGGTTAAGAACACCTTTTTCCAGTGAACCGAATGAGATTGCACTGCATGGATCTGCTGTAGCTCCAGACGTAGTATTTTTTTTTTTTTTTTTTTTTTCTAAAGGCTAGCTCTGATATCTTTTTAATTAATATCAGCCTCCAGGCAAACTAGATGGATACAAACAGAAAAAGCTGCACTGAATATAAATGGTCTGCAGAATCAGTATGGGGTAGAAAATTCCCTCTGTGGTCAAAATTAATTTGACAGAGCCTTCTCAAATAAATAACCCACAGAGTAATTCCGCCTGAATATTTTGAATGGCTTTTGGAGTTTTTTTTAAGAGCAGCCCTGTTTTCATTTAATTAATTCTCAGACGCCAAAAAGTATTTTCAAGATGACAAACGCTATTGACGTGGCTCTCCATCAAAATGCTTTCAATAAATAAGTCTCACCGTGTTCCTTTCTCTTCCAATTAGAATCTAGCTTTCTCTGATGGGTGCATTTGAGGAGCTGCAGTTTGGCAAATTACCAAAGTCAATTTAAAGGCGGCGCTATGCAGATGGCTTCATGAAATCCAAATAGACGCCACTATCACAACGGCATGTCATAGAAATACCTTTTGATATAGTCGGGATGGCCAATCACTGGGCTTTTATGGCCTGGCATTTTGTATTGGAAAACACTAAGTAGGCCATAAAAGGTAATTCAAAAGCATTGTGTAAGGAGGGAGAGCAATCTACTATCTAATAACTATGCAATTCAAATTATGGGCGTCATAGTGACCACAATGGAATCTAATCAGGCACACCATTAAGACCACTAACATGGGAAGTGAATAGCTCCTGATATGGAAATTATTAAGCAGGGAGTAAATATTTTCTCCTTAAAGAGGCACAATGTAACTTGTTCTCATTTCCACTGGCACGGTTCGCTTAAACTACTTCCGGTTTAATGTCAGCTTTTTCTGCATTTATTTCACTTCTCTGCTCCTCTTTACCATGTTTTAACCTCTGTTTATGTAATGCATTGGGTTTGGCTCATGTTAGATGCATTGCACGCTGGAAATATAACAGTTTTGATCAAGTTGGCATCACTGGAAATACAGCATCAAGTCAGCGTTTGGTGAGAGATTATTTTATGTTTATATCTCCTTTTTTCAGTCCCAAATGCGTGTTTTCTCTCGTCCAATCATCTCGTTTTTTGTGTAGCCTTACACCTTATCTAAAGTGATCTGTACCATGCTGGTCCCCTCTGGGAGCTTGTACCCTCCAGAGCCCGCTTCAGACCTCTTAAACGGGGCGGTCTGCTTGACTTTAGACAGTGCAGACACTTACGGTCCACACTGATCCTCTCCAGAGTGAACCAGTGGAAACGATGGGGATGCTGTCGCTTTCAACTTCAACCTTCAGCACTTTATTTATAAAAACATAGTAAAAAGATCTTAGATTAATGCCACAAACACAAGAAAACGATCACTCAGTCCACTCCACGCACACCATTGCTGTTTCTTTCTAGCGCCCCCTGGCTTACGTTTTTTTTTTTCCTTTTTAATTTTTTTTTTCTTTGCCTGGAATGTTACGTTGTGTTGCATTAAACTTATTTTGGATGTGTTTTTTATGCATTGGAAAACATGAAAACAGATCTGTCCTCTCCAGATGGCTTCACCTTCTTGTCTCTATGAAGATAAATCAGTTGTTGTTCTTATTAAACTGATGGTATGCAAGGTTGTGGTATGCAGATGTGCCTGAAGTCCGTAATATCCACATTTCTCTCCTTTTTTGGGCCAGTCCTTGCTTAGCGCTTCTGTAGCCCCGTTTTAGATCTGGTTCAGCCCCTGTTTAAACCTGGTTTAGTCCTATAATAGACTTGAATGTTTTATTTGATGTTACTTGGTGTGAAAAGTTATCAAGTTCAGTTTAATGCCATACTGTGGAACACTTCAGGCAAAGCAATAACGTCTCTATGGAGATAAGCAGGTCCTAGACCCTCCACCAGAGAAGTTACACAGTGTACGTTTAAAGTTCATAAGAAGAGTGTGTAGTATTAGTATGTGTTGCACTATAAATATAAACCATCATTGTGTTGTCTGTCTTAGTAGTAGTACACAGAGTATGATCACACTAGGTAGTTGGGAGTAGTAGTACAGAGTATGATCACACTAGGTAGTTGGGAGTAGTAGTACACAGAGTATGATCACACTAGATAGTTGGTGGTAGTAGTACACAGGGTATGATCATACTAGATAGTTGGGAGTAGTAGTACACAGAGTATGATCACACTAGATAGTTGGTGGTAGTAGTACACAGGGTATGATCATACTAGATAGTTGGGAGTAGTAGTACACAGAGTATGATCACACTAGATAGTTGGTGGTAGTAGTACACAGGGTATGATCATACTAGATAGTTGGGAGTAGTAGTACACAGAGTATGATCACACTAGATAGTTGGTGGTAGTAGTACACAGGGTATGATCATACTAGATAGTTGGGAGTAGTAGTACAAAGAGTATGATCACACCGAAAGTTGGTATTAATAGTAGTATGCAGAAAATGATCACACTAGATAATTGGTAGTAGTAGTAGTAGTAGAAGTAGTAGTAGTAGTAGTAGTACACAGAGTATGATCAGACTAGGCAGTTGGCCATGTTTTGTGATTAGTATTTCTATAAGCTGAAGAGGCATTTGACCTCTGAATGCAAATGGCTGTCTCAACTCAGACAAATTGCTTTTTACAGAAATCCACATGCCCTTGAGCTAATAGAGAAAAAGAAATCATTAATGTTATGTGCACAGAATTTAGACCCAAAGCTAATTTTATATTACTTTACGTCTGCAAAGTATGCATACAAGAATTTGAAACTATTCATGGATTTCGGCTTCCAAATACATGCAATATTTTTTTTTCTCTTTTAATTAAAAAAACAAAACAAAAACTAAACATATTGCTTGCATCTCCTCTATAGTTATAATCTATGACACCTGTGGATCATTATGTTATAATTTGCACATTTCAAAGCACAGTATTCATCTAAAACAACTTCATAATGGGAGCTGACATCACTGTAAACATCATCACAACAAAGTGTCAGCAGCTCCAATGTAAGAGCAATGTTTTTTTTTTTTTTAATTCGTACCAAAATGACTGAATCTTATGTGTATCACTGATTAAGAAAATATAATTTTAGAACAAACTAAGTACAGAGGAATGGGCATATTTCAGTGGCAATAAAAACAGGGATTGATCAACAATGTGTCGTCTTGAAAATAAATGATTAAAGATTACTCAAACATGCACGAATCACTCCAAATACAACTTGGGTGAGGAGAAACAACTGTGACATGGTTGAGAGCTCTAAAAAGTTCGATTTTGTAGAATGGGTCTGCTTTAAATTGGTAATCACTATGGCAACGAGCCTAATTTCTCATCATTCTGAAACCCATGGATATGAGTGGGAGATGAGGGTCTATTTTGTTCTTTCCCAGCATCCTTACACCTAGCATGTCAACAACGCAATCTTTGTTTGACAGCACAAAATTGTCCGACAACATATTGCAAAGTTTTTCCGTGGGAGCAGAGAAACAAGAGCCATGACCAGCCATTCCTTACACAACTCACACAAGAAGCAGAGCAAACAGGTATTAGTAATCGCTTTTTATTTGATCTTTTCTTTTTTTTTTCAGATAGATCACAATGAACACAGCCTTTAGACAATAGCAGTTGAAATAATCCATACAAATGAGTGTCTCTGGTGGCGTGACCAGTTGCCCGTTGCAGCGTGGAGCCCGTAGTTCTTGGTGGGTGGGGGCTTGGGAGGGTGAGGGAGAGACGTCACTGACAGACATTGGGTGCTATTTTTCCAAAACCAAAACAGCATGGCGTTACCGTGTGAGTAAAAAGAAAAAACAAAGCTAATCTTGGCTGTCTAAATGTGCATCACTGCTTCACTGTGAGTAAGAAGGCAGCTAGCCACACTGTACAAGGCCCTTAATGCGTGAGGATAGGTTGTGTTCATGTGAAGTCTTTCAATAGACATATAAAACGGAGACTGAGATTACTTCAGAAAACATGATTTTTCTGTTCTGTTTTTTTTTCTCATATTTTCACCAATGAGGTTAGGGATTCCACAATTTTACAAACAGGTTTCGCCAAATTTCACTGCTAACTACATGGGCGTATTTATGTTACCGTTCAATCCAAGTCGAAACTGATTCATGTAATGTGGCTTTACCGGGATTAAATATTTCACTGGTTTGAAGGTAGGCCTGTCACGAAAACACATTTTGAACTGCGATATATTGCTGACGATAAACGATAATATTGAAATCAAACCAAAAAGCAGAATTATCCCCCAAAAAGTATGCACAATATTGTAAAAAAAAAAATATAAAAAGATAATAAATAAAGTAAATACATAATGATAATAATAATAATAATCTGCAATAAATAAACCTTCTAAAGTTAAAACAACAAAATGCCCAGTTACTACAAAGAAAAAGCACACAGGATAAATACTGACCCCTCAAAAATATACTTCCATTAAGTCCATATAGTAGTTATCGTGACAGGCCTACTTGTGGGTTGTCAGTTCCCACTATGACGTCTATAGTGCTGTTGTGCCCTTGAGCAAGAACAAGTATTTGTTGCAACAGACAGTGTATCCAATTAAGACAAATATATATATAAAAAATATACTAGACTTGCAGAAATAGCGTACACATGATACCATTTACAGTTAGTTCATTCTTAAGCTGCACTGTGTAACTTTTCAGGTCCACGTCTTGCCACCTGCTTTTATCCAAGGAAATATTATTCATTTACCTGGACTGTTCCATAGTGAGGCATTAAACCGAGTCATGTCACAGGTCAGAACTATGGAGAGGCAGCCCGCTCAATGCATGTTTGAAAGGACTTTCTTTTCTTAGCAATAAAAACGCATCTAATTGAAGACAGTTATTGATATGTTTAATGTCATATTGTGGAACATTCCAGGCAAAGTAATAACATCCCCATGGAAACAAGCAGGTGGTGAACCGTCCACCAAAACAGTTACATAAGGCACCTTTATGAACCACTGCTCAAGACCACAGGTTAAAGGGATGTTTTGTTTTGTTTCATTCACATGTTTAACACACACTGCATATTTAGGCTCTCAAACTGAAAACACTTTGTTCCACCTTGTGATGTCATGTGGTAATACAGGAAGTGCCTCACTGTATTTTTAAACTCCGTACACCCTCACAAGAATCATTTGAATTTGCCAATCTCTACTGGTCTAAATATAAAAGGTTGCTCTTAACTTGTAAACTACCACTTAATGACATCACAAAGTGGAACAGAGCATTTTGAGGTTTGGAGATGTAGACACACTAATAATTAAGGATTACGCAAACACATGCAAATGAAACAAAACACAACTCTGGGCATGTTTTTGATTAGGTAACAGCATTATTCCATGACTAAAAGCTCACAAGAGTAGCTTTTAGTCATGCTTTTTAAAATCTGTCTTTATTTCACATGAACACGGCCTATACGTACCAACAGTCTGAAGTGGGCATACGACTCCACTCTCGTGTTGAGTAATGCAGTGCCAGTGTGGTGTAATTAGACAATAATGAGAGGCTCAAACTCCTACTATGTACTGACCTTAGCGGCAGCCTGTGCTTGATTACACAGCAAATAGCCTGAGAGAGGGGCCATGGCTTTGTACAGAGAAGACCTTCCATTGGAACCAGGCCATTTCCTGCCCAAACGTTGAGAGGCAGGCAGTGTCCTGGGCCAAGGGGGGCACCATTAGAGGGGACAGGACAGGTATAAAGTGCTGAGATAGATTCACCGGACAACCAAAGTGTTATGTTTTAAATGGATCACCAAATAAGAAAGTAGCAGAACTGGAAGAAGTACTAGCTGATTTCTAACCGCTCTGGGAAAATAAGGGAGCACTGTGAAATTAGTACTGGTGTAAGAAGGTTGGGGTTTGATAAGGGTGAAATTGTGATCACATGACCAATTGTAATGGTATTATCAGCTAATAATCTCACAAAAAAATTGACAAAAATATGTTCTGGATGGCGCAATGTTTCGATAGAGTTACCTTTCAATTTTTTGCGAAGTTGACCAAATAAAACTAAACTTTTTATTTGTTTGAAACATGCCTACTTTGTACATCTCTCCAACTGTTTGCATTGAAGTCTGTGGACTTATAAACCAGATGCTGGTTTTCCCATATCTGCAAAAATAAATAAATAAATAAATAAATAAAAGTTTAAGTTCAGAAGGTTGCACGCCTATTTGCAAGGTAACGTGTTCTGCAGAATGTGAGTTTAGTGCATAATAATGAGGAACGATGAAATACAGGAAAGAGTATATACGAGTTATATGTGTAGGAACTGTTTTCCCCAAACTTGAAGCCATTCCCTTTAAGGAGCAGTGCATTTGTATGGGAGGCAGTGAGATGCTTAAGTCTGTCTGTGTAGAGCCGTGTGTGCGTTTTGTTGGGATCACAGTTCCAGTGCTAACTTTGAACAGCACATTTTAGCTGTATGCTCCATTTACGTGGTGCGACTCTCCAAGTGATTTATCTATAGATTTGCAGAGAGGTAGCAGCAACGGAAATAGCTTAAAGATTCTCCGCTGTGAAATCCTGTCAGCATGGTTGAAATAAATAATAAAAATATACACGAAATTGCAAAACCAAATGCCTCAAAGTGTTGCTCTGCTCTAGGGAAGCGATAAAGCAAAGGGGGAAATTACAAGATGGAAGGTATAAATGAGATAAATAGGAAAAATTGGGTTTTACAGAGCATCCAAGGTCACTGTTCCCTCTAATGGATGTAGATTGCGGTCACATTTTCAAACATGTCTACTCTAATAACCTACTGTTCTGCTTAATTGACCTTATAGTATTAGAAAAAGCAGGTAGTGGCCGAAATGCGCCAACATTTTAAAAATAAATGTATATAATTTACTTTAGAAAGCCTGACTGCGAAGACACTTCTATAATAAACCATGTTCCTAAACAGCTAAACATCAAATCCAAAAGAAATGATTCCAGGTTCATTTTACACTGCAAAGAATGAGATTTTTCAAGGAGTACATACAGAAAGGACACAGACTGCTGGAGACAGATCCTATTTGGTCCGTATTAGAAAAAGCACATTCGGGTGGACCAGGGCTTCAGAAGCAGTCACTCCACACAAACGACAACAAGCTCTCCGCAGAGACAGTAAGGCAGTTAGATGATCACCAAGGAAACCACTCCACTTTCCATATGGCAGGTTTCTTTTTTGGAAAGAAGGTTGAAAATAAAAACGTAATGAACACAAATGACGCATACTAGTTATTGTTAAAGAAAATAGCTGCCCTGTAAAAATCTGCTCAGTACAAATTTTCAAACGGTTGTCTTGTGGTTGTTGCTTTTTCTCTTGAATTTGACTTGTAGTTCAGATCAGCTGGCTCACTTTGCTTTAACAGTTGTATTGGATCCAGCCGGACCTCTGGGTAAAAAGAGGTGACATCTCAAAAGCACTGCAGAGTAGAAGGAAACACCAATGAAAACCCAAACTAAAGCAAACTCACAGAGTTCGACAGCTACTAAGGCAACTTTTGCCAAATACAATATAAGCCCATGTATATTGCAACACAACTATATATTAATTTAATAAAATACACAATATAGCTTTTGTACACATAACAATTTGGCTCAAATGCACAGAAATTCCAGTAAAATCAATAAAAATATGTCAATTTTATGTAAACACATCTAAATTGGATACATTTACACAGATAATGATATTTATGTATAGTGATAATGTGAAGGGACATTTTCTGCATGTTTTTGGATATTTGTACTTGAAACAATGGCAGTGCCCTTTGCAGTTCAACAAGTTAGTACGCCGCTCCCACAATTTTCTTGAGGACACTTTTTTGCTGAGATTCCTCATTTCTTTTTCTTAGAAAACGTATAAATATTGTGTTAATATTTGGACACTATACATGGATTCATACATATAGTCATCTATATCGTTGTATAGACAGCATCTTTTCACAGTTGAGGAATATGTCCCTTTTATACAGCATGTGGCATGGGCTCACTGTACACAGTGGAAGCTGGACGCAGACGTACACAGATGAGTGTTAGTGTGGTCAGTCCGTGTGCAGTGTCACTACATGAATGTTTAAATAGAGGCGGTGGACAGACACAGTTTACACATGTGGCTACAAATGATGCTGAGATATGAACTCTTACAAGTCTCCCTCTGTCTCCTAGGTCCAGTACCACCAGTTAGACCAGTCTGATTACCCTCTGCCCACAGAGCCATCACAACATCCACAAGTTTGAACAAAAGCTTTGTACCTTTGTCCTTCACTGTACAAACATTTGTATTTTCTCTGTTTTCACATCGATTGTCATGTCAGACCATAAAAGTCCTTTTCGCTGTCTATGGCCATTACACATAACAGAACTCCACCTACACACCCTTCTGTAGGATTTCACGAGAGACCATGGACAACACACTTATGAGCTGGTGGGCACTTAGATAATAGAGGTGCCAGAGGCATAAGCCTCTGCCATTAGTTAAAGAACAAAAAGGTCTATAAATTCAGCAGGAAATCACACGTTTGTTACACTGTCCCATATCCTTGGTAAGATAGGAGCACCGAAAGTGGTGCTTAGTGACTGACTTTATAAATGTTCCATTGTTCCTTCAGTGTCAGTAGTTTAAACAACAAATACAGTAAAAAGGGCTCCTGTAATGGGAGCGTGTGTGTGATTTGTTTTGGTGACAGTTTTGGCTTCACACTTTGTGGAATAGGACTATTCCGTCTGTCTCAGTGTTACATAGTCCAGAGGTCACTTCCTGAGCGTGCCTGTGGATTCACTCCCTCTGCAGTCCTGTAAGAGTTTGTCGATGTCCCGGACCACCTGATCAGCGTCCATCCCCTCACGACCATCGGGCTCTCCCTGCTCCAGCACTGTCTCCATCTCCCCAGACGCCTCCTGGCTGATCCTCGAGCGCGCCTCTGCCAGCACCTTAGCCACGGGGTCAGCAGGCAGGGGTGGGTAGACCCCCTCTCTCTGTTTGGTGGGCGATAAGAACTGTCCATCTGGAGGTCCGTAGTGTCCCGAGCAGGTGACAGGCGGAGGTTTGCCCTCGGCTCCGTCTGCAGGGCTCTTCACAGCAGCACAGGAAGCCATGTTGGAGCAGCCTTTGGTGGGACTACTGGAGGCAGAGGGTACCTCCTGGAGCAGGGGGCTCAGAGCACGTTTGGCCTTCAGATACGGCTTTACATTGGCCACCAGGATGGTGTGGTCCCTCCTCTCTTTACCAAAAGTGCAGAAAGTCTTTTTGCCGTTGGGGTTGACGGACTCGTAGTTCTCAGCTTCGGGCACAGTCTCCATCCCTGCTGGCACAAACATGTTGTTCCTGTAGTCAACACCCTCAGCCTGGTTTCCGCCGGCTGGAAACTTGGGCATCCAGCAGCGGTCCGAGTGTCCCAGGACGCGACACTCATCTGTGCAGTTCACACAGTCTTCATCTGAAACAACAAAGGAAGAAACCATTAGCAGAGAATACACAATACAAGCACGTCATGCTGAGAGGGGAAATGCTATCATAGGCTCATTACAAAATAAAGTTTACAAAGAGTTTTGATTCGCCAAGAGGCCGCAGGAGCCAGAGCTAATCATACATGTGGAAACACAGCTAAATGAGGATATCCTGTAGCGAACACACACAAATGTATGCACGTGCACACAGACACCTTTCTGAGGGACCGGGGACACCTGCTAACTCTCTCCAAAGCTCTGATCAGGAGGATGGCAGCGCATACAGAAGGACGGGAGGGAGAGAGAAAAACAACAACAGTTGAGGTTTGGCAAAGGCGCAGTGGCGTTATCATAAATTCATGTCAGTGGGCTTTGAAGCCCTCCCCAGACGTGTGCGCTGTGCCAAATGGCTTGTGCTTCTTGTGTGTTTGTGCCTGTTTATTTGTGCTCTCGCTGTTGTGATGCTGCTGCTGGCGCGCACACGTGTGGGTTTGTGTGCTCACGTCTTTCATCTATTCAGAGAAAAGCACTGGCTGATTATGGGAGTGTTGAACTGATCCAGGACTTCGTAAAAAAAAAAAAATAAAAAAAAGATTGAAAAAAAAATGAAAAAGAAGAGCACATTTTCTCTCTCTTGGGTGTGAAGTGAAAAAATAAAGCAAAAATAAGCATCTGCTGTCCCACAAATACAATACTTTTATTGGCTGAGAGGAATCCAGTAACCACATGGACTTACCACTATAAGACTGGTGCAACTCATCTTCAGTGTCGCTGAACTCATTTATGTGTAAGCCATTCCTTCCTACTTCCCTTGAAACACATTTAAACCATGTAATACAACTTTATACCAGCTCTTATTTGCCCATGCAGTTACCTCAGGACACCACTACCAATCATCCCATTTGCTAAAGTGAGATTACTCGACAAGGCACAGGTTAAACAAATTTCAGAAAAGCAATACCACATCAACACTTCATCTCCCCGCAGTACATTTCCAAATCGCTGCTTTAGCCGAAGCTTCTGAACAAATGGCAGCACCGGCACAGACTGCTTTGCATATTGGTTTTAAGATACATGATGCATCTCCTGGTGCTGCCAGACTACACATCTGAATTTTCGAGCTACACTTGCATGATTTTATAAAGTGTTTTGATCAACAAGACTTATGCCTAGACAGTTCGAAGGGAAATTTCAGTAATTTAAAAAATGCACTATGTGACTTTAGGTGGAGGGTCCGCCACCTGGAGACAGACGTGTGTCGTCACCCATAGCTCCAGTCAAACGAAGCTCATCAAAGCTAGCAGTAAGGGCCGAATTTGGAGCCAAGTTCCATATTTGGCATTCAGACCGTGAGTATCACAGCAACCAAAGAGTCAATCCGGAGCAAGGCTGTTGAAGGTAACGGCCGTTCCCGAGCACACCGCTGGTTTAGCAGGAGGCAGGCGCTTAGCAACACACTCAATCAAACCTGTTGCTCACGCTAGCTGGAGCGACCTCGGGTAAAGAAGGCGCCTCAGTGGTCTGTTATTAATGCTTATATCTTGATTTAAAGACAAAATAGCCAAATAAAAACACCAAAAACACCACGTCCATGTAGCACAAATTAATATGACCATTTTAATACTAAAATGACAGCCTGACTGCAACATTTGCAGAGAGAGGAGTGACAGTTTATCAATAGAAAGTGAATTAGAGTCGATGGAGCAGGAACCACACACGTGCTCACTTCCTATTTGGAACACGGCAGCTATGGAGCACGGTTAGCTATGTCCATTTATATATACAGTCTGGTAAGAAGACATTGAGCAATAAAAACACATAGACAGGTTTACTGCAGACTGTGGGAAAAACAATAAAATCTTCATGGACAAAAGGAGATGCCAGATCCTATGACAAAGTATTACACAATGCACCTTTGAAATACACAAATCATAAACAATATTAGGTCAAACAAAAACTACCCTTTAAAAGATATGCCTCAGTCAGCAATTGCAAGTAAATGAATGGCAAGGTCTCTAGGAAATCAAAGAAGCTTACATATGTGTGTTTTAATCACATCCTGTGCAAGTGAGAAGGGCAATTAGATGCAACGCAGAACGCAGAACAATCAATACAAGTCTTCACCTTCTCGCCTTCACTCGCACATCGAAAGAATAACTGATGACGATGCTCAAAGCCAGAGGCACAACTGTTAGGTGATCTGTTGAGGGTTAGGTCACATCACAGAGGAGCTGTGTGTATGAAAAGGGAATTCAAGAATACAATTTGCAAAGATTTCTAAGATAAGATTTGTAAAGCTATTTGGTCGTATGTAGATGGTGAAGGAGTGCTAGTGTTGAACGACAGCAAAAGACGAAGTTTGAATCTGTCGACTGGACAAATCGTTGTAGGAGTGAAGACGTTTCGCTGCAGGAATGGGGGCCTGAGAAATAATCTCTCACAGATCTTTGATTTCATCCTCAGACCCAAAGCAAACAAGAGCAAGAAAAGAGAACAATAGCAGGGCCATCAAAAGGTGAATAGGACCATTAAAAACTGGAGACAATAGTTTACAGTTTCAGTGTAGTTAGCCCCTCTCTTCAGATAGATATAAGGCAGTGTCCACCAGTAATCTGACCAGAAGGGAACAAGCGGCTTGGATGAGCAGCGAAACGGCTTCACTCAGACTCACTGTTGACAGATTTAAACTTCGTCTTTTGCTATGGATCAGACCAGGACGACTGAGGGATTACACATACAGTGCTGAGCGACGTATGAAAGGTTGTCTAAAATGTTCTACAGTATGGCATTATCCATCTTGCATGTATTCATTTAAAAGTGTTCATTGATCCTAAAATTCCTTGATTTCTTTATGTAATCGTAAACATTTTATGTAATTGTGATAATTGCCAACAAAGATAATCACCATTACAGAAAAAAACTACTTCTCCATGATGATCTCTTCTTCATTTATAGCAAAGTACATACTATAACAAACATGGAACCTATTCTTAATATTAAAATTAAAATTATTCATATCCAACATGTTTAAACTGTCAGCAACTCGTTAACTGCAATTACTTTGGCCATGATAATCGTGACACCAAATTTCAATACCGTCCCATGCCTAGAGCCAGCTCACATCTCCACAGACCTGACGTCACTCGCTTGTCTCCACAAAGATAGATGCATGTGATTCTGTGGAACATTACAGGTAAACATCGCCAGTGAATTAGATGTGTTTATTTATTTTGTACTTGCATAAGACAGACATTGTGAGGAATAATAATAGGTGGTCATAAAACCTCATCATTTATTTTGTTTATGCATCAACTTCCTACGCAAATCCTCACTGTGCACATGGATTTAGTTCGGAAAAATTCTCTTCCAACATTTGAAATATTTCCCTCCTTGATGTAAATATTTTAAAACCAACACCCAGCGTGAACCCACATCAGCATGCCAAGTGTGATTGTCAAATAAATGTGCGTAGACAGACACCGCCGCGGCCTCTGCTCCTCCTGTTCTATGCAGAGAGCTTGTAACGCGAGCCTATCATTTCCATTACCGGGCTTCTTGCTGTGGAGTGCTGCTGCAGCCTTTAAAGACCGCAAACTCCTAATACAATCTCGCCCCGATGCCAATGAGCACGGCAGAGTGGATCCGCTCGGCTGCTCTTGCTAGGTCTGTCTTCTTTGCACTGTGTTGTGGGTCAGCGGGCCTTGCATTCCTGAGAGACTGCCCTCCTAAGCTGCTGAGATGAGCTTAACACTTCACAAATGTTTGAAGAAGCCAAGCGGCGGCAGTGACATTTTTCCCATGTCGAGCCGAGCGGCTGAAGATGAAATAAGGTGAGCGAATGAGTGCGCTTTTGGAGATGGACTGTGTTTAATAGAGTGAGGGAATCCAGTGAAGGAGGAGAAAAAAAAGTTATTTATAAACTGTGTTGGTTTGAGAGATTGGGGGGGAGGGAGACAAATGGCATGTCAACAAGAGTCGGGTCAACGGTTCCAAGATCGAAATTTGAGCATAAATAGTTCTTCAGACTGAACATGTGATCACTTAAGTCTGTCTAAGCAGTGACAAATGTTGACCAAAGTTGGAGAGAAAAGCAGAGTGACCACAACAAATACTGCAGTGGGCAGATATGATCAACATGGGCAGTATTAGCGGTAACATGTGCAAATTTGAATTGTATGAAAAGGGATTTTTCAGCCTTTTCTTCATGAATAAGACACTCAAAAAGCCACTCACCCATTCACACACACACACACACACACACACACACACACCAGTGTACACACAGGGGCGAGGTGGTTTACACACTTGCACACACACACTTCAACACCAGTGTATGCACTAGGGGCGAGGTGGGTTTGGACTTGCAATGCTAACAACAGCATTCAGTGGCATTTGACTTACATCAACCAATGTGGTTCAAGAGCGGAATGCTTTGAAAGTTTATGTCAAGAGCGGGATTCGAACTACCAACCTTTGGATTAGTGGAGAAACCAACAGATCACTTTTGTTTGATAGAGGGAGGAAACCCACGTACCAGGAATATCCACTGGGATTTTTTTGCCAATAATGTTAACCACTCTGCCACACTGCATCACACGCCATCTTGCAGAGTCAATAATAAAAATGTTTCCATTATCCATTGATAGTAAAAAAAAAATAAATTTGAAGTACAGAGCAGTAGGCCGGTACCCGTGGCAGTGAAAACGAGGATGGATCAATAATATGGAATCTTAAAAATGAGCAATTAAAGAATGTTCAAACATGAACCACCCCAAAGCCAACTTTGAGAGGGTAAATGAGAAGGAAGCAACTATGTCATGGTTAAAATCTCTGAAAAGTCGATTTTCTATAACAAGTCTGCTATAACAAGCTATACTGTGTTAACACGATCTTAACACCACCGCACATTCAGTCATAGTGTCCATGTTATATTCCTCAAACCACTACACTTACATGCATTACATTCCAGACATGGGCAATTAAATAGGCCTTCACAATGTCTCCATGCTCCTCAAGGTGATTGTGCATTCGCTGCGTGCATATTAACGCATAAATAAATCATGCCAACATATTTCCTTCTATTTAGAAAGGGGGAATCTCTGATAGATTATTTATGCCTAGAAAGCACACTGAACCTTCAGGCAGCTCTCTCATATCTATGGCTAACAATATCTCATGTGAGAGCAAGGGGACATTGAGTCAACACTCCACCCCTGTCACTATCTCAGCTCAACAGTGGAATTGGCCAGTGGTGGATGAAGTACTTAATTTTGTTACTTAAGTAAAAGTAGTCGAAAAAATCGACTGACGTTAAAGTATTCAAGTACCCGTTTAAACATGTACTTTAAAAGAAAAAGTAAAAGTATTTCACACGGGTTCACTGTTAAATGTAGTGATATTGATATTTTTTTATTTTGTTATTTTATTTATTTATTTTTTTATTATATTTTGGTCAGCAGTTGCAATAGAAATTAAGTTCTTATTTTTTCTTATGAATTTTGCGTATTTATTTTTGTTTGCTCAAAGCCGAAACTTGAACTCGAAAACGTTAGTCAAGATGTTACCACGGACATGGTAAAAATAACCCCTCAAATCATATGAAAATTACTTTTTATTTTTCAGTCCAGTTTAAAAATGTAGTGAAGTAGAAAATACAGAAACCTGTAGTCAAATGTAGTGAAGTAAAAGTCAAAAGTATCCGCTGTAAAATGTACCCATACCTAAAAAATACTACTTGTAATTTGTTACCTTCCACCACTGGAAATAGTGACCGTATTCTGTTCACCAACGACGTACTTTATCCTAATGAGTTGGCAAGCAAAGATGTGCAAAGACGAGTGAAGATGCCCTCCCCCTTTTTCTCAACGCTATGCTAATGTACAGTCACGTCATGGAGGCTCAGTGTGCGGTCCAAGATGGATTAGGCTGATAGATTTGTGCGTTTTGAGAGATGCCATTAGAGGGACGGAAACGAATGGGAGAACGGTGAAGTTTCCACAGTCCTGCTGTTAGCAATTTATCAAACACGCTGTCGTTGGGTAAAGAATTGTTGATTTCAGGACAGTGTAGAAAATGGCGCTTGCTTGGAGGAAATTGGCATAAATTAGCCAGCTTTAAAAGTGTATAATTTGAGATGTAGAGTGAGCGGTTGTTGGTTCAATTCTAAGCAACAAGACTATTCTGTTTCATGTTACAGTCGAGTAAGTCTATCACAATAATTAAAGGCCCTATATTATGTTACGTTCTGGTCTATGTTATAATGTTGTTTCCTCATCATGTATTTCAACGTGTTTTTATCTTTGATTTTAAATGCTATTCCAATTTATTTTTAGTGTTTAATTTTATAACCTCCCTTACAACACTTGACCAATCACCAGTGGTTTTATAAATACATTTTTCCATTAGCATTGTTCAAACAGCATAGGCCAAAAACCACCCAAGATTCTACAAACCAGTGAATTAAACTGGAATATTTTGGATCAACTATAGCACATAAACTCCTCATACCAAAATTTTATTGTTCATTCCGAGACAAAAGACAAGAAAAGAGAGCAGTTGTGAAGAGGAAGTCACAAACTGGTCATCCGAACTAATCATGCTTTTGCCTTTAAGAAAACCAGATTGACTTTCAAGGCAATCTTTGCAATGGAAATAGGCTTTGGTCCAATATATGCAGTGACAGTAGTGTGAAATGAGATCAAAATAACTCATCAGGAAAACAAGAAGAGACAAGGCTTTAATTTACAAGTGGAAACAGGGGTCAGGAGGTTGGAGCTGGGCATCTGCATTGGCGCATCTCTACTGCAGACAATTGACCTAAATCTTCACAATCGGAATCAGATTTTTATTACACCTCACTTGAAATATTGGTAATAAAAAGTTTAATTAAGTCCAGTCTTTTGTACTGCACTGGCTTTGCTTAGCGGTGGTGCTATCTTACCACCTCTGACAGGGTTAATTGCCTTGCTTTAGGGCAGAATTCAGCGATCGGGGTAACAATAAATTAGATAGCTGAAGCATGGGGCGGCCAGTTATCTTTACAGCTAAGAGCGTATAAACAGAAGTTAAAACGGCATGTTGAGACACCCTAAAGCAATAGCAAAAAAAAAAAAAAAAAAAAAAAAAAAAAAAAATGAGAACACATTTTTCAAAACTACTAAGGGCTGAAATTTTCTCAATTTAAAAATGAATTCTGCAAAATTTCAAGATCTGATATAAAACAGCCACCAATCTTTTACCCGTCGCACTGGGGTGGGTTTGTGAAAAATTATAAATAAAAAATGACTTTTGGAAACGTTTTCAAATTGCTTGCTTTATCTACAAATCCACAGCCCTTTCGCATTAAAGCAAGTGTGGCAAATTAAGCAGAATGCATTATAAGTGGACACTTTTTGATAAAGACCTCTATTCAAAAGCGTAGAGCCTGAAAAACCTTGTGTCAAGTGAATGGGACAATACAAAGTCTACAATTGCTAATCCAAAGTTTCTATATTTAAAAACTGATGGAGGGTTTGCCAATTTGAGGACAAAGAACTTTAGAGGGTCTTTATACATTTTCATGAAGTTGCGTCACACTGGGCTTCATCACATTTTGGACATTTCGACGATTTTAAAGAATGACAATTTGCTTATAATAAAATAGTTACCTGGCAAATACAGACTGATATCTCTCTTCTCCGATCGTCCAATCAGATCTGCTTTTTTTCAGTGACGCATGTGAAATGAAGGAGCTCATTGGTCAGCTGTGATTTATAAAGAAAACCTGATTAATAGGGTTTTGTGTTTTGCTCAATGATTCTGCAGAAAGCCGCCATGTTTTTGAGCACCCTGTGATATTTTTTCTTTCCTTCATACATGTCATACATGTCTCTGATTGGCTAATCCACCTGTCAATCATGCCCATTTGAAAAAGGGAGATTTACAGGTTACTAGACTAGTACTGAAGAAGTGTGTGTTGTGGACCTCGGGCAAATAAAACAGGCTAATAAATAAAACAATACATTGAAGGGCCTGTTCTCTTATAGACTAAATGGTACTAGAATTTCAAACTCAATTTCGATACTAAGAAAAAGGCTTGATACTTGATTTTGGGTCTACAAAACTATATTTATTGAGAACATACTTTAATTTTTTCAACATTATCATGGTTTCAATTTGGCTTTAAATTTGTTCCCATATCAAATCTAAAAATCCTCAAGCAATGCCAAATTTTTGTCCCAAGACATTAGAATCTGGCTTTCGTTTTTTTTTTAGTTTTTTTTTTTAGCCTACACGATCTCTTAGCAAAACATCCAGTTTGGGGGAGCAAGCTCAGCACCTGGCAACACTGTAGAGGTGATCCTTCGACGTAGTGATAATGCCTCTAATCTGTGGCTAAATTAGACAAATGCTCCGTGTTTTGTGTCCTGAAAAAATCTTTGAGATAATTAACACATAATTAACAGTGGCTTTGGGCCAAGTTTTCCAAACAACAGAGCATGGACGCACATGGGCCCGCCTCATTAGTTACACAGTGGTCCAGCTCACTATGGACTCATCTTTAGAAGTGACTTACTCAAATTTGGTCATTTTTAACATTGAATAGAGATTCAAATTATGTGGTGGCTATTTTGGTTTCATTTCAAACCTGGTAAACGCTTTCATCTGAACCTTATTTCTGTTATAATCATTTTAGCTCTTATTACAATGTGCATATTTCCAAGACTGGAACATTATATTAAATAATTATCCACTTTCTCTGATTGCTCTGATTTTCATACTAATTTGGCAAATTTTTTGAGAGCAGATGCCCTTTTTGTGTTGTCTGGGATCCAGAACACACATTTAGGAAGATGTGAGCCTGGTCATCAGCAAATTTACCTGTTTTCAAATGGAGAATGACTGGTGGATTAACCAATCAGGAACAGGCATGGTCTGTCCATATCGGGACAAAATAAAGGAACCATCTGATTCCCCAAAACAAAATATATTCACGTTGCACTTATATTTATATGTGCAAGATCTTGTAGAATATAACTGTGTTGCCATAAACCTTGCTTAATTCCTCACTTATCTCTATTACAATGCACAGAAATGATATAGAAAAGCCAGTAGTGAAAAGTAGCGTCTCCAGCTAACTCTATTTGTACAGCATATGTCATAAAGCCCAGTGTGATTTCCCTAAACACCTCTTCAATCCCAGCGGAGTCATGCCCCCCCCCGGTCCCACCTGCCCACCCCTGCCCCCCTCCCCACTCCCCAGGCCAGTGATTAATGCCCCTCTGTCACACAGTGTACTTGTCCAGGAGGGAGGAGAGAGGAGGAGGTTACGGTAAAACTACTGTGAGACCCAGCAGGGACCATGCTGCGAGGTCACTGTGCTTGGCAAAGTGCAACACTGCCTCTGTATATATCTGTAGTCCATGTTCTCACCTCAGACAGCAGCAAATACAAGCAGTTTTAAGCATGAACATGAAAAATAAATAAAACTAAGTCTGTGATATGAAGTGTAAGTGATGTGCAAGGTACAATTACTGAGAGTCACTACTATAAATATCTTGGGATTTGGCTTGATGAAAACTTTAAAACACATATCTCGGAATTATGTAACAATTTAAAATCAAAATGATCTTTTTTATTACAGAAACAAATCTTGTGTCTTTCTATCTGCTCTGAATTATGGAGATATAATACCAGCTGCACCAAAACTGAGATGGGAAAAAAGTTTTGGCTGAAAAAGTACACACGGAAAATATTAATCTCCAAAAAGTATTGTTCCATCTTTCATGTATTAAGTCAATATAGTAATTATCTTGACAGTCCAACTACTACCCTGGCTGTACCCTGTCTAAGGCCTAAAGTGGCTGGGAAAGGCTCCGTTCACCACATGCACTTAAGGTTGATTCTCATAAGATAAAATGACACAATAAAAGTATTTGTATAATGTAAGATAGTCTAAAAACGAAATAAAACGTTCTATACACAGCCGTATTTGCAAGTATGGTGCTGACATTTTTATTAATGTGTTTAGTCTTTCAATTCTTTCTGATTTAGACATCATCGTTCCACTTTGCTGCCCCTTCACCCCTCAAACCCTCCCGCAATAGACAGGACGTCTGGCAGTTAGAGCTGAGACAATAAAAAAAAACAACATTTATCATGATAAAAAGGGTCGACAATAATCATTCCAGGGAGATTTTATATAATCGTGATAATCGCCAACAGAGATAGACAGAGATTGGACTCTCTTCCTATTATTTTATATTAGAGGGGGGCCCATGTGAGACTTCTTGGCCCGGGCCCCCAATTTTCAGTTGACGGCCCTGCACATCCAGAATATTCTCCGCTAGATCGTACTTGTTTACACTGATAACAAAGTACGATACTATAACAGGTCTTTAAAAATCTAACTTATTCATAATATTAAAATTATAATTATTCATATCCATCACATTTGTCATAACAACTGTCAGAAACTTTACTAATTATTGTGATATAATCATTAACTGCAATTATTTTGGCCATAATAATCGTGACACTAAATTTAAATATCGTCCCATGCCTACTGGCAGCTGACCAATCACAGGAGCCTCTGCGCTGGACCATAATGCACCTGTTCACCTGAGGAGCCCGCTGTGTCCCACTGCACTCCTAAGTCTAGATGTGTGTGTCACTTTGTGTGTGTTTATATCTTTGTTTAGTGTTTTTAATCTCTTCTCCGTCTACTGCCTCGGAGCTCCATGGCGATAACCCCCACCCACTGCTTCAGAGCCAATCAGGGCATCTAAATATTTGAACTGTGGAGCGAGACGTGAGGGAGGCTCCGCTCAGGCGCTAAGCTAATGTTTGGTAAATATGAGCAGCGAAAGTTTCGGTCTCTGTGCCGTTTGGATGGGAAGTTAGAAATAGTTTTAATTAAACCATACATTTCAGTAATGATAATGGAGGATTATGTTCTGTACTGCTGTTCTGCTAATGGCTTCAGGTGCACAAGCTACTTCACTAGTACAAAAACAGGTCACTCAAGTTAAAGGACACATCTTTAACTTGTCAAATAATAATAAAAATATTTTTTATGAATTTTTTATTTGCATACTACTCGTATTTTACTACTATTATCACTACCAATATAGAGTTAATGAAACAGCAAGAACTACCTCCAATACCAAGACTACTACTACTTCTTCTTCTGCTGCTCCTGCGGCTACTACTTCTACTACTATTACTACTAGTACTGCTGCTGTTGCTGCTACTGCTACTATGACTACTATTACTGCTGCTGCTGCTACTACTGCTACTTCTAAGACTACTTCTACTGCTGCCTTTACTATTGTTTCTATGTCCTTGACCTTAGGAGTTTACATGTAAAGTACTACGTATAACTACTGTTATGATTCCTTCATACCACTACAACTGTGTCTCCTCAAACGATGTACCTTTGAAAAGTTACTATGTCAAAAATACTTGAAAACCAAACAAAAATAGTTTGTGATATTTCACTTCGATCCTTCTTACAGGCCCCGTAAATAAAAGCATAATTATCTAACTTGTTGCTGCTTTCTTGTCCCGCACGCCTTCCGGACGAGCTACATTACTCCAGTGTATTATTGCATCAGATATTGTTGTGATTCTAAATGAGAACAGTGCTTGGAGTGCAACCCGCTCCCTGCAGTCGGCAACTGTGTTTAGTCAACACTTCTCTATGCGATTGCACGGCTCTGGCTCCTCACAAACTGCTGTTGTGTGGGCTTTTTACTGCCATAGTCCCGCCTCCTTTTCTTAATGCGGGCATCATTTGAGCTCAGAAATATCAACAGGAGAGTGGAAGTCCTTTAAACTCTTTCATATGGTAATGCCAAGCAGCCCAACGAGGGAGGTATATTGTTAAAGAATGTCTGACATCCCAGGAATCACTGTGTCCATATGGTGTCTTTGTTATTATTAATGCCACTGTAATGGCGGCCATTCTGTTACTATGCATTTAAAAAAAAAAAAAAAAAAAGGTAAACAAGGCAATGTATTCAGAAACTAGATATTCTTGATTTTATAGTACTGCTACAGCTAATATTATAAAAGCAACTGCACACACAACTGCTACTTCTACTACTATACTACACCAAGTCTAGTAATAATATTGTTACTACTATGTAACTGTGCTTTTTATCTTATGGCTCAAATGAAAAGGTTATTATTAAAGCACACCATGCATTAATTCTCCTTATGTCACGCTTGCCACTACTGGACCTACTGTTACTATGGCTACTACGATTTTCTATGAGTGAGCGTTTTCATATGGTAATGCAGAGAGCCCGAAACAAAATCATATTAGTGCGCATAGAAACAATCTATCGTTCAATATGCTACTACTACTATGACTACTAATACTGAGGTAATATATATTTGATTCTGCCCCACTGAGATTTTTTTAATAAGCATCTGAGGAATCCATATGATACCTCTACTACTACTATACGTATTGTACTACTGCTATTACCTCTGCTCCTACACATGCTATTATTACTAACATATTTGCTCCTATTAGGACTACTACGACTACTACTACTGAGGCTACTGAGGTAGTACATATTTGATTTATCCCCATTGAGATGGATTTTGAAAAAGCATTCAACAAAGGTACGTGTCCATATGCTACTTCTACTGCTACTTTATGTACTGTACCACTACCACTTTTAAACTTACTATTATTACTGACATCTATGTTCTATCTATTAGGCCTTCTACTACTACTACTACTACTACTACTACTACTACTACTAATACACATCGAAGGAAGGTATGTGTCCATATGCTACTACTTACTTTACTACTGTTATTATCACTACTGCTTTTACACGTAATATTATTATTAACAACATATATGCTCTCATTGGGGCTACTACTATTACTACTACTACTACTACTACTACTGCTATGAGAGAGAGCGCTTTTAAGGTGTTGAAACAGAGAGCCCCAATAACAATTTTATTATTAGACCACATCCCCAAAAGCTACTATCCCATATGTTGCCTTCTGTTGTTCTCTGCATTCAAAGCCTACTACTACTACTACTACTACTACTACTACTACTACTACTAATACTACTACGAGAGAGAGCACTTATATTGTGTTGAAAGAGAGAGCCCCGATGAGAGTTGCATTATTAGACCACATCCACGGAAGCTACTATACCATATGTTGTCTTCTGTTGTTCTCTGCATTCAAATCACTCTCTATTATGGTAAGTGGTTAGTTAACAGAACAATTAATTGTGGGCATGTTCGTGGTCAGGGGAATAAGTCTGCATTGTTTTGCAGCAGTGGGTGGTTTAGCACAATACCACGTAGCACTCCCTCTCTCCAATGTAATGGCTTTTATCACTGTGGGAGGTTGGAGAATACTGATGCATCGCAGGCAGGAGCGGTGGGGGTGCCAGTGGCTAGCAAAACCCAGACTGGATCAAGGACGTATATCTCACCATCAAACTCCCGGCTTCTCTTGGGCGCTTTTCTTTCCCACCAAAAATAAAAATAAAATGCAACTGCTGCCGTCAAGTAATGCTGGCCAAGCCCCGAGCAGTGAGAGCAGTTATGCATGGAAGATAGGATAGAGGGAGGGATCAGGAGAGCGAGGAGGTGAGGTAAGGAGAGAACAGGGAGTAAAGCTAATTTTCAAACAGAACAAACAAAAGCAAACACAAGAGTGATCGATGATGAGTAAGCAGAGGAAAGACAGAGAGAGAAAGAGGGGGATGGGAGAAAGAGAGAGACAGAGAGATGGGTGAAGAGAGGGAAAGAGAGAGAGGGGGAGAGTGAAAGAGAGAAGGGTGGGAGGAGAGAGTGAAAGAGAGACAGTTGAAAGCGAGTGGAAGAGAGAGAGATGGGTGAAGAGGGTGAAAAAGAGAGAAAGAGAGAGGGGGAGGAGAGAGTTAAAAGAGACAGTTGAAAGCAGGTGGAAGAGAGAGATTGGTGAAGAGAGTGAAAAAGAGAGAGAGTGGGAAGAGAGTGCAAGAGAGAGGGGAGAAGAGAGAGAAAGAGAGAAAGGGGTAGAAGAGTGGAAGAGAGAAAGATGGGTAAAGAGAGTAAAATAGAGATGGGTGAAAAGAGTGAAAGAGAGAGGGGGAAGAGTGTGAAAGAGAGAGAGATGGGTGAAGAGAGTTAAAGAAAGAGGGGGGAAGAGAGTGAAAGACAGGAAGATGGGTCAAGAAAGTGAAAGAGAGAGAAAGAGAGGGGGCACAGAGTGAAAGAGAGACAGATAGGTGAAGAGAGAGAGAGAAAGAGAGGGGGAGGGGAGTGAAAAGGAGAGAGATAGGTAAAGAAAGTGGCAGAAAGAGAGAGATGGGTGAAGAGAGAGAGATGGGAGAGAGGGAAAGAGAGAGATGGGTGAAGAAAATGAAAGAGAGAGCAAGAAAGAGGGGAGAGAGTCAAAGAGAGAGAGATGGGTGAAGAGAGTGAAAAATAGAGGGAGGGAAGAGAGTGAAAGAGAAAAAGAGAGCGAGAGGGTGTAGAGAGAAAGAGAGATAGTGGGGGAGAGAGAAAAGAGAGAGAGGGAAAAAGAGAGAAAGAGAGATAGTGGGGGAGTCTATGAGAAAAGTTATAGTATACCTTTATTACTTAAAAGTGTATAACTTTTGTGGCTGAGTGTCCACAGTCTGGTATTAAACAAGTAGATCACACCACCAGGCCAAGTTACAGGTCAGCTTCATGGAGAGGCGAGCCGGCTTAGAGTGTAAATCCTTGTTTTAAAAGATTTTTAAGCAATGAAAACACCTTTAATATTCAAAGCCAGTTCGTTGGACATTCTAGGACAAAGCAATAACATCTCCATGGTGAGAAGCAGGTATCAGACCTTTCTAGAAAAGTTACGCAGTGCACCTTTAAGTTAAAAAAGAATTATGGTAAAATAAAATCATCAACATCAAACTATCATTACTACATCTCAAACTACTCAAAATGTGCTCACACTTTTTTATAATTGATGTAAAAATTATGACAGAAATCTCAAAATCGAAAAAATTCTCCCAAAAATCAGATGTTTTGGCTAATAAGAGCAGATTTAAAGATGGTGTTGGTTTGGTGAATTTGCTCTGGATGTCATTGACAGCTGTGCAGCCTGCTGTATTCTTCATTATCAAAGGACAGCTTCAGTGAGCTTTAATTATTCGTCAAGAGCAAAGCCTTGAAAACAGAACCAGATGAAAAAACCCTCTCTCTACTCTTATGCCGTTATCTGTCTATCAGAGAAAACCGCACCAAAAACAGATATTTGGGTGTAATGAACAGTCATGGGAAAGTGTCCAAGGCTTGAAAGTGCTTATTAGAGGCAGACCCATGTTTACAGCTAACCACCATGAGACAGGTGACCGCATTTCACCCCTCCAACCGACCTTACCTCTTCAGATGCTTTTAGAGATACTACTCAAGTGAAGGTAAAGTTACTGCATTCCCAGGAAGTACAGAGACCTACAACCAGTACTACTACTACTATTAATACCTATACTATTGTTTGTACTATTGCTACCGTTCTTAGAGCTACTATCAAATGGTTCTGATCATGTTTGTCTTACTATGATCTCTACTCCAAATACTTAAGCACCAGCAGTTACTAGCTACTATTACTACTACTACTATTGCTACTACTACTACTACTACTACTACTACAATTCTTACAGCTACTATCGAATTGTTCTTATCATGTTTGTCTTACTATGATCCCAACTCCAAGTACTTAGGCAAAACTAGCTACTATTACTACTAGTACGACTACTCCTACTACTACTCTACTACTGCTGCTGCTGCTAGTACTATCAGCACTTTGTACTAACTACTACTATCCAATTATTCTTACCACACATTTCTATTGTTAATATCACTACTCATCAGCGGTGGAAGAAGCACTCAATATTGTTACTTCAGTAAAAGTACAGATATGGAACAAAAAATACTCAAGTAAAAGTAAAAATGTACTTAAAGAATACAAAGTAAGTATTTCACTCAGATTTTGAGGTCTTCTAAAGCTTCAGATGCAGTGATTTTGGTAAAGATTTGCGCTGAATTTTGTTCAACAAAAACAACTGAATCAATCGTTAAAAGTAAACTACTAATTAATTCAATTAGTATTTTAATAGCAGTTGAAGTAGTTTTATTCTTATAAACACTAACATAGTACTCCTATTAACCACTTGGCCAACTGAATGTTTGTGTACGTCATACAATTTTCTCAATATTTTTAAGATGGTAAATACACATTCTTAATACAAATTGGCGTTCTTCTACTAAGATGTTTTCTCAAAAATAATGCACACAAAACAAAAAAGCACTTTGGTCTTTTATTTTAATGGAATTTCAGTTAAAAAAGAACTGGATAAATATTGAAAGCACTTAATAAATATTACAGGGTCAGTGTGGGAGGATCTTTGTTCTTCCAAATCAAATACCCGCAGCACACTGACGACATACGCCTTTGTACAGTTAAACTCTGCTGGTGCCATTCTGCTTCTTATTTCAGCAATACCAGTAAATCAGGCTCTACGTGAGCTGCAGACGTGGCTGTTGAAGAGGTTTCTGTCGTCTTATGGCTTGTACCAATGAAAACCCAGTACAGTCTAAAATGAAACGATTTACAGCCTGAGTTTGAATACGCAATGGATACCAGGTGTTTCAAACTATCTGAGCGCGGGCCACAGTAGCTCATTTGTTAGACTGTTCATCCACTGATCCAAAAGTTGACAGTTCAAATCCCGCTCTCCACATAATAAAACATTGCTGGTTGAGTGATCAGATCCACTGTCCCACCAAAAAAAAACAACAACACAAAAGTATATCTTTAAACAGGTACTTAAATACTTTTAATTAAGTAGATTTTTGCTTGAGTAACGTTTTACCTCTGTATCTGTACTTTTACTTAAGTAACAAAACTGAATACTTCATCCACCACTGGTATAAAGCAGTTTTAATATTATCGCTCATCTGGAACATTTTTGTAACATAGATTGTGCTTCCAAACTTATTATCACGTCAGACCAAATTACTCGGAGTAAGTTTCATGCAAATTAAACATTTCATTTATTCATATCTGATTTCTGCCTCGCCCCAAACTCCACTGCAGTAGAACTTAAGGGCTTCCTCCAGTGCAGCAGATCAATTATATTATTAACAAAAAGATACTCGTTAAAACGCTGTCTCCCAACTATCAGAAGTTAAGTACTTAAGCCACGAGATACACAGATGGCAGGGCTCATTTTGTATAAGAATAATTAAAACAGAACGAGATAATGCTATCAAAATAATGTCAGTCAATGCTCCCTCATTAGGAATATGTCAGTTGTCAATGCTAATGATAAAGCACCATTTCCAGAGGCATACAAAGTGTAATTAAAAGTGACAAGGGAGTACGAAGCAAAGGAATGAACCGTTATATCGTGACATACGTGGTTAGAGATTATCAGGTCGAGGTTTAATACTTTTGATAGCATATTCACCTTATTGTGGAAGTTGCCGTGGGCGCCGCCATTGTCATTCGGGTTGTATCATTTTGCATGGGGCAGCAAAAACGTTCTATACTGACTACAGAGACATTTTAAAGCCTCTACAGAATCGGTGCAGGGTTGACTTGTTGCTCACATGAAGACTGAACAGTTTACACAAATCAATCGACTTTATATCGGGTGATACTCCAGAAATTCTCCATTGACATGAATAGGGTTCCCGCTTAAAACAGGAAGAAAAAATAAATGAATGCCCATATACAGTTTGATCTATCGCAAAACCAGGAAAGCCTGATATACTAGCTACTTTACAGTTTGGGATGAGCGCGCATTGGCTGGGCTTCCCTGTCTGAAAAACCTGTTCTGAAACCGTCGACATGCCCAAAACAAAGCATTTGAATACGACGGATAACGCTTTTCCACCTTGTCACTCAAAGCAAACCACTCAGCCTTTAACGCACCGGTGTACACAGACACCAGGGCGGCAAGGTGGAATGAATGTCTTGCCCAAGGACATAACAACGCCATTCACATGTGAGAGCTGGAATCAGGCCTGATCGCTCAATCAATGATGTTCACATCGAGAGCAGGATTCGAACCACCAACCTTCGGATCAGTGGAAGAACATTCAACAACTAAGTGAGCTACTGCCGGCTGTATTTTTTGATACTTTTGACAACCCTAGTCTCTACAAATAAGGTACAAATACATAAACAAAACCTCAACTCAAGCTGGAGTTTACCATCATTATGTCCACAGAGCTCTCAGTCAAGTGGACCCATGTACCTCAAAAGTGCGTTTATCACAAAGAGGGACAGAAAAACAAAGGCAGACCTATTAGAAGACGAGCCAAGAAGTGTGGTGAATCAGGGGCTAATCCTGCGTCTCTCTAAGCCGCTGTAATTAGAACATGGGGGAGTGAACCAGCGGGATGGGGGGCGCTTCCAGCCTCCACGGCGTCTCTCACTCTATTTTCTATACTTTTTTATCTTCAGTTTGTGGCGTTTTGTCATCTAAACGTAGCTAAAGTGCGTCCCAGCTTGCACATTTAAACAACAAATAATCCCAGCATGTAGCGAGTGCATTTTCATCTCATTTCGTCGCAGACACGAACGGGGGAGAGTGCATTTGTCGTTGCTACTCGCTGTGTGGCAGAATAGACATTTTTGTAGTGAATCAAATGGGCTGTTTTGATTTGTCGCCGCTTCCGAGAGAGAGCACGCCGCAAACAAGCCCAGCGTGTTGGAGGCGTCGGTTTAAAATGAGCATTAAAAAACACGGAGCTTTTATAAGGTGCCAGGGTCGAGACCAGAGACCAGCGCAGTTCATCAGCCTCATTCACCACTAATCTAACCTAATCTACTCCACACAACCATTATACAACCAGGGAACTTCAAGCTATTTGTTGACAGCGCTAACAGAGGCCGTGGGTAAGCAGGGTTTGCTGTTATCTTGATGTTTTTTCATTACAGTCAGAAATGTGCCAAAACATTCTTAGAAATGTTTTGGTTAGGGTCAAAGTATTGGATAAAAAAGACACGAACTGTAAATTAGCCACAAAAATACCACTTTATACCGTGGTCTGAACAGCATGTTTTAACCATCTAGTTTTTCAGCCAAAACATGAACCAAACATTGGCCCTATTTCACTGTTTGAACTAAGACCGAGTTTAATTCCTGACTCAGGGTTCTCATACTCAAACAGGGCTTGATATTGATATAAAACCAATGAACTTGACCAAACTAACACACTTCTCATAAGCAGTGAGTTGTGTTATATTATATTTACATTTATACATTGAAATTACATGTGTAAAAGTAGGAAATAACGACTTAAAGTTAAACCCTTATCATTGAACTGTTCCTCTACTGTGAATGAGGAAGTGAACTGTCCAATCAGAGCTGTCCTTCAGGAGCAGACTCTGGATAAACTCAGGGTTAGAAGAATAAAAGCCCCTCTGAACCAGGTTATTGTCAAAGAGTGAGTTACCATGGTGACTGACTCAGGATATAGGTTAAATCTAGGTAAAGCTGAAAACTCTGGGTTGACCTCTTTTCAGTGTTAACAAAGCCCAAGATTGGACTAAAATTGCTTCTTGAAACATGGCCATGAAAAGTATTCATTTAGTTTTGTATATGTAAGAAACATGTACACTAGTTGTAGACAGCACAAATGATGAAAGATGAAAAGCAGGGTCAGCAGTGATTGAAATGTTTTTGGTCAGGTTAATGTATTGCATAAAAAACACATGAACTGTAAAATTAACCACTTTATTTCTTGAATTTGAAAGATTACATAGTACATGCTAATTTGGCCATTCATCAACCCCTTCTGAAATAGTGTTGTTTTTTTTTTTTTTAGAGACGATTAAGAAATATACATCTAAAAAATATATGATATATATATTTATATATTTAAGGTTATATTTGGTCAGTTATACGGCGCTACTCCACTTTCAATGCACTCAGAGCGGGATTCGAACCGCCAACCTTCAGATCAGCAGCCAAACGCTCTACCAACTGTGCTGCTAAAATCAAGATACAGAACAACAATAGATACTGGTCAAATGTAATATATGTGTGATTGTAAATAAATAATCAAATATATTTCAGTTTAAATCTTAAAGGTGTCACATAAAAACTCAAAGTAGATATTTCTCACTTGGCTGAATTTCACAAAATGGCAGTTCTGAAATTGACCCATTGAGTGAAACCATTGAAGTCTATGAAACACACCACACAATGAGAAGGGTTGAAGGATTAAAAATTAAACCGAGAGAAAGTCGCTCATTACCAAAACCCCGTCTCTAACGGAGGGGAAAAACAGCCTTAAAACAGCCCATTAGAACGAATGGAGGACACCCTTTTGTTGTTAAATCACAAAAGGCTCGTCTTTTGAAGCGCCACGTTCTCATGCATTTTTACATTTCCCCCACTCTCTAATGATGAGATTTCCAACAACACATCTGAAAAATCTTGTAATAAAAATGATTGGATTTAGAGCCCTGAAAACTGTGGCCTTGGCCTTAACCAGAGATAAAAAAACATCATAGCAACCACTTTCTTATTATTACAATTTTTATTATTATTATGACGACGTTTTTCAGTAAATCCATACAATAACAAGATCTGGTTTCACGACAGGGCTGTCAATTTGAAATGAAATCACTTTCTGTTTTGAACAAAGGGATTTGAAGACTCAGGGTGTTATGTGTTTGTGGAAGTAATCATGGCGGTGTGCGGTGCTTGAGCGGGATTAGGGGGAAGAGCGGCGGATTCCCTGTCTCCATAGAAATAACACTAATACAGCGGCAACAATATACAGTAGAACAACGGATTGTCTTACCACGTCTGCTGCTGATCTTAATCTACAAGATCCTAGATAGATCGAGCGATGGGACGATTATAAAAGAACAAAATGCCAAAGTGAAGAGATAACAAGAACAGAGCACAAAACATTGTTACAGTTTTGATAATGGAGCTAGCAAAGTGTTAAGATATCTACTTAAAAGCACACGCTGTAACTTTTTTCTACCAGCTTGCCTCAACGGAGATGTTACTGCTTCGTCTGCAATGTTGCGCGGTTTTGCATTCAACTTCTCCATGGAGACGAGTACGTGACGGCGCCAGGCCAAGTTGCAAGTCAGATCTGTGGAGAGGCCCCCCGGATCACGTTAAGACGAGTGGTAACTGAATAAATGCAGACGTTTAATGCCATACTGTGGAACATTTCAGGCAAAGCAACACTATCCGCCATCCGACATCGGTAATACAGGTAATTGGACCCCCACTAGAAATGTTACATAGTGGACCTTTAAATTGCATAGTGACAACTTATAATTACATACAAAACAGTTACTATTGCTGAAATATAGGGTTGTCAAAAAAGATACCCAGATACTTTGAGAACTACTATTGCTACTATTTTGAGTACCCATACTGAAAAAAAAAAAATCACAAAAATACGAAAAAGTTTGACCTTTCCCGAATAACTACAAGAACCAGTACGATTGTCACCACAAACAACCTTTTAAAATTAGATATTACAAGTCTGTGGATAAAAGTTCCTCTGAAATGGCTTTTACCTTTACATGATTGCACATGTCACTAAAATAAGAGCTTTGTAAAAAAATGTATGGAGAAAAAAAAAAGCTAGAAAAGCCATAGACTATATAAAGAAGTGGACTAAGTGAGAGTGACGTCACCCATAGCGTTCAGTCAAGACTAGTGGTTATAGGGGCAAATTTGGAATTCTGATCGCGAGTATCATAGCAACCAAAAAGCCAATCAGGAGCGAGGCTGTTAAAAGTAGCAGGGAGAGGGGGCGCTTAGCAATGCTGTTATTCAAACCTGTTGCTAGCGGTTTGTCTGTAATTACTGTTCATATATGGATTTACAGACATAGTAGTGAAATAAAAATACCAAGATCATGTAGAGTGGGTTAATACAAACATTTTAAGACCAAAATGGCGAGTTTTACAGCAGCAGTAAAAGAGAGAGGGGTGACAGTTTTTCAATAGAAAGTGAATTGGAGCCAGAGTCAAGCACGCCCATGGCCACTTCCTATCTGGAGGTTAACAGGTTAGCTATTTCAAATTATATATTCAGTCTATGAGTAAAACAAGAGATTCTCAACAGACATGTGCACATCCAATGCTGAAACTTATAAGGCAGCAACTATTTTAATACTTCCCACCTCGTTAATATGGTAACTTCTGATCTGCTTCATTTTTTAATTGCCAAATCTGACAGCAAAGTCACAATTAGGCACTTTCTTCCCCACATTCTTCTTCAGAGGCGCGCAGCGTAGCATAGAGTCTATTTTTGTTTGGGAAGAGACACAGTCAAATCCAGTGCACTTCCCCTGTAAAACCACCGAGATCCTTTGTGTTTTGTTCTAGTCTTACATGAATGCAATAGAGACCGGAGAGGGGGAAGAAAAAGCTATGGCTGTTTTTGCACACCCTCTTCTTGTACTCAAACAACCCCGGCTCACTCCTGCTTATATAATCGTCGTTCGAAATTACATTTGACAAGAAATAAATGGATTTAGTGCACCAGTGTTTTTCAAAGTGGTGGGACAAAATATTTAGGTGTTGTTGAGTTTCAGTTTTTTATACAATAGATTGTCGGTTTTAGAAAAGCCCTTGAACACCATAGAAAATACCATAACTACTTTCTTTGTTGTGTCAAAGCAAAGTAATAAAAGTACAGGTTGTAAGTCTTTATGGAAAAATCTATTGCAGACTATGAGCCATAATAGAAAGCATGTCTTTAAATTCCACATGAACAGTTTGTCAGTTTGGAAAATCAGTTTGAATTTGTCTGTGTATTGGAATAGCGATTATTTTCAATGTATTTCAGCACACGAAAGCTTCAGATTACAGACACAATACTACAATTTCAATTAGATTTCGATTTTGAGAAATGCTCAAACTACGATGACTTAAAAAGAAAGAAAAAAAAATTTTTAATCAATGAAATGTCAACCTAAAAATAGTAATTTGATTTGATGAGGTAACTACTGAGGGGACATTAGTGACATCAGTTCAATTGGTAGTGTTTGTCCACTGATCCGAAAATTAGCGGTTCGAATCCCGCTCTTGACATAATCATTGGTCAGAGTAGTCAGATCCAGTGACCCACAGGTTGGCGGTGCAATTCCAGCTCCCACAAATGAATACTATTGTTGTATCCTTGGGCAAGACGCTTACCCCACTCGCCCCCATTGTCTGCGTACTGGGTGAGTGGTTCCTTGATGTAAAGCGCTTTGAGTGCCTTGAATGTAGAAAAGTGCTATATAAAAACCAGAAACCATTAACCATTTAAACCTTTAGACATTTCTAAATCTATTCAGGAAAGGTTCAGTTTTATTTAGTTATTTCTTATTTCAGCATCAGTACTAGTTACAGCATCAGTTAGTGTCTGTTTGACAACCCTAGATTACAGTGACATTTTTAAGCATTGCCATTTGAGAGAATACTTGCTGTTTGGAACACTAAAAGGTAAAAACACTAATTGTGATTTTGATTTGATAATCCTGCAGCTCCACTTTAAATCAGTCCTATTTTACATTAATAGATTTGGCCTTTCCGCCTGAAAACTGTGTGACACGTGCCAAAATAAAATTGAGGTGTGAAGATGCGCCTTCTGCAGTTATTTAATCCCCCTCCAACACAAGTGCATGGGACTAACGACAGCTATGAGAAACCTGTACACTTAAACATGAAGGCACTTGATCAATGGTGCCAATGGAGCAGCACTGGAGCTCCCTTCAGGATATTGGCTGGTGCTGAGCGAAGGCTAAGTGGTAAGGTGGGGAGAGCTAGGCTAGTCAATGGTTTTCGCTCGTCGCCCCGAGGTCTAACACGTTTACCGAGCTAACTGAACTCTCAGAATATATTAGCCGAGCGGCTCCCTGCCCACCCCTGCTCTCCGCTCCCTCCTTGGACTATTAGCTGTCTGTCACTGGCATCTCCTCCGCGCGCTGTGCCCATCAGGCTTCGTGTTTCACCAGCATTGCTTTAGCATTGATGTTCCTTCGCGCTCCAGCCAAATTGGTGTTTGCTGTCTAGACACTGGTTGCTTGTGTCTCTGTATGGATAAACATACACTCTCTGGCTCATCTGTTTATAAGGGGTGATTAGATTAAAAGAATCTGACGGAAACGCAATAACGCTCTATTAGTCTGCCCGTCAGGGGGGATAATCATTTCAAATAGAAATGCCTTTTCCATCTTACCATCTCATTTATGCTTTCTTTGCCTCTCCATCTGTTTCGCTCCAGAGACCGGGTTACGAGTGCAAGCTTTAAAATAAGCCTGGTTCACTGGGAGAATGCAGCAATGAAGCACACATAAACAGAAAAATGCAGCTATAAAGTCCTCATGGGAGAGGACACCCAAAGGCTACATGGTTTCAACTCACTCTTTCAACGCACGACTCTGAGGTGAGGAAAATAAGTCAGTATGCCCCAGTGATGAAATGTGCTGGTTTAAGATTAGGGTCAAAGATTAGAAGGCTTACACAAGATAAGAATGGGATTAAAAGAGCTCAGAGATGTAAAATTACAGATCAGAGGAGCAGGCAAAAACACCTGAGCTGTAAACAAACTCATAACAGCACAGCCACCTGTCCTACTGGAAAATCCCGGCTCGTGTGCAGAGGAACACAACAATGCAGCTCTGACTAAAGAATGAGGAAGAGAATAATATGGAAGCGGCATCCAATATTCCAGAGAGGGATGAGCCCACATCAAAGCCTGCCTCTGCAGTAAGTCTGAGATTTTGGATTAATGGACTCCAGAGGGGCCTGGACACACACACTCACATCCACACTGCACCGTGTCCATTCACACTCAGAGCCGTTCTAGAGACTCCTCTGCTCCAGCGCCAGGATACTGTGCTACAACACGCTGTTAGCCACTCGGCGCTCAGTGTAACTTGGAGCTTTCCAGTGAATGTGGAGCTGAGACGTTAGCGGTCCAGGTGGCTAGAGCAGAAGTATTCCGAGAGAGCAGCTTTCCAGAAATGTCTGAAGATGGTCGAAACAAGTGTTTTATTTTCTCTGTGAGTTAGAAGACATGTGTGGCGACACATGAACTCAATCTGCCGACTAGAATGTTTTTAACTTTGCAAATTTGTTGTTCTTACATGCCCCAGAATATGCATAGTAATAATTTTATACATTTTTCACACCCCTTTGGACTATCAGTATCTTAAATATAACTGGAAATTGTCTGGCTGGGCAGAGCCGCCACACGCATGCACATATGACCGCATGCTGCCTCAAGCTCCAATGACTTCATGTAAATGAGTAAAATGCAAATCCTGCCGCTGAGGCTCAGCTGCCCTGTGATGCGTTTGGAGAAAAACACATGAAAATGAGGAAACAACTCTCCACGAATCTCTTGCCTTTAATCTCCTCAACAGACAGACAGAGAGACAACCTAATCCTGTCCCTGACTGCCTTTCCGCCTCACTGGCCTCTCCTCTGGGCCCCAAGACACCGCTGCAGCCCCTGCCCCGCGGCCCAACCACAGGTGCACACAAACCCAAAGCACTGGCCATAAAATGCTGGTTGACAGCGCTCTGGTGTGTTTGTGATTGGTCAGTGAACAATGAGGGACTTTCCCGAAGCACTTGTCGAGCTGATGAAACAGCTGGACAGAAGCAGCAGACACGGATCAGGGTGGCAGGAAAGCATGACCAGCAACATGACTCCAAACTCAAATGAGATCCACCAAAGCAGAACCTCTCAGGCATGTCTCAGACTCACAGAAAACGAATATGACATCAGCATGCTGCAGATGGCGACATGCATTTCACAGCCATCTCCTCTCTAACCACACAAGAAATCACATGCATCTATCATTTAACTGGTGTAATTTCTCTGTCAGGTGAATGTGTACATTCATTCATAATCAACAAGAGTCAATTAAAATCCCTCAGCTCAAAAAGCAGAAACGTAATTGCGGTTGCCTGGAGACAGAAATGAGGAGTATTTTCTATGATAGAACATGTTTCATTTACTCTCTCCACTATTGTCTGTCCATCTCTGCGTTTGAGCGTGTACGTGCAGACCGGCCCCTCTCCTCACTCGTCCTGAGCAGCATTATCACAGTCAAGGGAAGTAGATTATCCCCCAGCTCAAAATTTCATCCTCTCTGATCCGCTCTTGGGAGCCCATGAGGAGAGTGGGGGACCTCCGCCGCGCGCCCACTTTCAATCAACTCCAGTTCATAGCGCAGATTCTGTCTCCTTCTGGGACAGATGGACAACTGCTTTCAATGTGCCAGAAGAGGGACATCAGGCTGTCACCAATTACAACAGAGACTAGCACTAGTGAAGGCATTTGTACGGCTGCTTTAGAAGCCTTGTAGTTGATAATGTAGTAGTTAAGTGAATATGATAGGTTAGACTACTCATTTCACTAAAACATTATTTTAAAAATGTTGTACTTATGTTGATGAAGTTTGCAAGTGAACTTCCTGGTTGGACACAGACAGCAGATGACATACGTAGAGTCCACACTAGCGCCCGGCACCTTCACCATTAGCGTCAATACTTCCTGTCCAATTGTATCTATATGCCCTGGCTTCCTGTGGCTCAGAGAATACACTTTAAAGCAGCTCTGCTTGTGAACAAGTCTCTCCATGGTTTAACACTAAAGTACATCTCCAACATGTTAGTGCCATATGAACAAACTCACACTCTGAGGACTTCAGGGACCGGCCTCCCAGAGTCAGGACTAAACATGGGGAATCAGCGTTTCAGTTTTATGCAGATAAAACCTGGAACAGTCTTCCTGAAAATGTGAGACAGGCCTTTGACAATGTTTAAATCCAGGCTCCAAACAGTTCTGTTTGGCTGTGCATATGACTGAAAGGTTTTTATTCTGTATTTTTTTATGTTAATTTTATGATGATTATCTGTGGTTATTTATGTTTTGATTTGCGTGATTTTAATGTCTTTCTTATTCTGTAAAGCACTTTAAATTACCTTGTGTATGAATTGTGCTATACAAATAAACTTGCCTTGCCTATGAGTTTTTTTCTGAGTCACGCTAAAATTAATACATAAGTAAAGATCAGGCAGTGGACAGGGAACTGCAGGTGGATGTCATGTTAAACACTACACAAATAAAATGAATACTTTACCAGAGAACACTTCCAGAGGCTAATACAAAAATACAACACCTTTATTTTGGTCAAGCCTGTCTTAAGTGTTTACTTAATTCCTGGATTATGAGTAGTTAAAATGGCAACGTATGTACGTATGGAAATATGGGCAAACTTTGCACACGCAGTTACTGGTTCACATTTAAATTATAATAACGCGACCATGATTTTTTCTATACATGTCCCATAATAGACTTAACATCCTGATATGATTTTTTTAAAAGACCTTAGCCAAGCTGTGAATTTAAATACAGCACAAGCCCAAAGAGAATAGGTACACACATACATACATAAGTACTTTAAAAGGCTCAGTCACACACACTTGTTTACACTGCAGCCTGTTAAATCTCCATAATAGATCTTTGCTGTGGTTTGAGGTAGGATGGTGAGGTCAGCTGTTAATTGGCTGCTGGTAATTACAGATGCATCTTAAGCTTGCTGACATCGTCCACTGGGCTTTGGGGGCCGGCATTGTAACTAACACACCACCACAATGCTCTGAGAATAACACAGGGAGCCATTAGAGGGGCCAATCCTGGGTTTGGTTTCGTGGGGTCATTTTGAGAAAACTTTAACCCTTTCCTCTCTGGAGCTTTTATGTTCATAACCCTGCTGTTTTATCTCATTTTTATGACATGTTTTTGGATTCTCTCTAGGCTACACTAACAGCTTTAAGCACTCCATCCTTTTCAGCAGCATATTAATGTGAAAGATTTATGATAAAATAAATACATACAATCTCATTATGATAGAGATTAGATTAGCAATGTTCTGTTCACAGTACACATTTTAAACAGAAAGACTTGTGTATCAGTGGCACTACTACTACTATTACTACTAATATTTTCACTTTTTCTTCACGAACTTGACAGGAGTAAAACTATCCTAAATATTTGCAGGTTCTATCCCACTAACTCATGCAATAATTAAAGAGAGCGATATGAAAACCTATCATATTATGTACTTAAATCTTGCATTCCTGCTTTGTACTTGTCCACACCATAGATGTGTGTGTGTATATATATATATATATATATATATATATATATATATATATATATATATATGTATATATATATATATATATATATATATATATATATATATATATATATATATATATATATATACAATATATATATATATATATATACATACACATGCTAAGCTGCTAGTCGCTGTGTTTCAAATGGCTGCAATTCACTTTCTATTGTAAATCTGTGGCCCCTCTCTCTGTAACTGCTGCTGTCAGGCTCATCACTTTGGTCCTAAAATAATCACATTAATCTACTTTACATGATCCTGGTGTTTTTATTTCGCTGTCATGTCTGTAAATCAAGATATGAACATTGATAACAGACAAATCGGACGCCTTCTTTCCTCGAGGTTGCTTACCAACAAGTTTGACTGACAATGCCTGTTCCCTGCTAAACCAGTGGTGCAGGCGGGAGGGGGCGTTACCTTCAACAGCCTCGCTCCAGATTGGCTCTGTGGTGGCTACGATACCCGCAGTCAGAAATCAATCCATCCAGTATGGAACTTGGCTCCAAATAACTGCTAGCCTCGATGAGCTTCATTTGACTGGAGCTGAGTGCTATGGGTGATGTCACACTCTCTTAGTCCACATCCTTATGCAGCCTGTGGTCCACACTCACTAAGCAGTCCCTCCCTTGTACTCACTCTAAGTCCTATACAACCAAATGAGCAATCCTACAAGTTCAAATTACAACCATTTTGCATCTAGCATAACTATCATCATTAGTGTGACATTTCAATATATATATTTTTTCCAAGATGCCAAGCCCCCTTTCTCCCTCCACTACTCCAATGAGAAACCAAGCATCAGTCGCTACAATGGCAGCTACCCAATTAAAACTGTGTTGGCCTTGCAATTCCTCAAGGTATTGCCATGTGACAGTTTAATTAACCAAGCCCCTTATCTTAATTTAGCAGGATCAAAAAGTTACAAACTAGGGGTTATCAGGGAAAAAAACAGTGAAGTCGCTACATACACGCGTGATCATCAAGAAGTGAACCAAAACACAGCAACCCTCTCCATCTCTGTCACAGTGAGAAAGCATCGGAGCAGAGCCAACCATGTTACACAGCTATTCGAGATTCTCATATTAACTTCAATGCACCACATATGACCACATATAGGGGTACAACTTCTATCTTAACTACAGCTATAGGGCCAGGCTAATGTCATTTATTTGAATACCACATGTGACTGCGGAGGCATGTCTATGGCGTTTAGGTTGACATGCTTTCTTCTGAATTTGAACTGGTGGCTTAGAGGGACCATGGGGGGGCCGGGCACCATGCTTCTTAAGCCAGTCCCCCACAGAGGCTGCCCGCTGGTCCGCTCCGCTTTATCCATCACCCCATCCGTTCTTCTACCTCAAATCTGCTCGCCCTTATCACTTTAGTGTGTTTCACGCTGTTTCCACATTTCTTTTCTTGATCTTTCCAGACACCTAGTTGTGGAGCTACACCACTGGGATGTGGTCTTTGGGTACCAGAAGACACCAGATCATTGGGCATGCTGAGAAATCAAAAGAGTTTTAGATATAAGTTAAAGGAAAAAAAAAAAAAAAAAGGAAAACATCAGCCTGACATGCGGAAAGGGGGGGGACATGGGCAACAGTAGCTCAGTTGCTAGTGTCAGATCCACTGACCCACAGGTTGGCGGAGCGGTTCCAGCTCCTATATATGACTGCTGCCATTGTGTCCTTGGGCAAGACACTTAACTCACCTGGCCCCTAGTGTCTGCGTACAGAGGTGTATGAATGTGTGTGTGAATGGGTGAATGGTTCCTTGATGTAAAGAGCTTTGAGTGCCTTGATGATGGAACAGTGTTATATAAAAACATGACCATTTACCATGTGTAATTAGTCAACTAAAAGAGCGTAAGGCAAAATAAAAAACATTAGGTATCTGTATGATGAAACCATGCATATCCCAACTCACAGAAAAGCATGTGTAAACTGCATATTTACACATAAAAATATAAGATTAACTAACAAACCTGCAGCCAACTCACTCCACGCTGCCTTCTGGTTTCTGCTGTTGTCTGTGGCATTAAACATAACCATCTCCATAATCGATACAGGCGACGCTACCAGGCCAAGTTACAGGTCAGATTTGGAGAGCTGACCACGCTCACATTAAGAATACATTAGCATACAATAACAACTCCCTGTAGGAAAGGTCCAGACGCTCCACAAGAAAAGCTCCCATCTACATCTTTAACTGTGCCAGCTTGACCATTGCAGGGTATGCTACTCCTAAGGTTCCATTTACCCCTAAACTAAAAAAAAAAAATCTTTATTTGAATCACCATGTGCCAAGTGCATGACCATATATAACTACAGAAGCTCTTCCTTGGCCCAAATCTTTCACAGCCCCTAAACGTCTCTGTTGAGCCACTGCACCACCCCCCATCCCCATTACTTCTGGTCTTTTTCCTTTCACTATGACAATCCATATTAACCTATCAGCTCTCGCGGTTAAAAGCTTTTTGTTTTACTGCTATTCCTCTTTTCTTCAACTGGCTCCATTATCTTTAGCGCTGCAGGCTGCGGATGAGAGGACATCGCTAGTTATGGCTCAAAGTCGTGATGCCTGGGACTGAACAGAGCCATCCATCTCTGTGCTTCCTGATGCGCTCCTACACGGGGAAACAATGCCCCCGGGTGCCACAAATCCACATTCATATCCGCTACGGGAAGCAGTTTGGACAAAAAAGGGCAATTGCCTCTACAGTGTCTTAACCAAGTTGGGCGCAATTCACTGTCTATGGCAATTTGCGTCAAACATTGCATCGTGGCAGGGCTAAAGTAGAAGTAATTTGGTCTGTTTGTAGCTGACTGCAAAAATTGATCTGACAATTTGGGCCTGAGATTGTTTCAATAAATAATATGTCCAATACAATGAATACACTGTATCACTGATGCGCATTATAAACTATGATGTATTTACACTGTTTTTCAGCATAAAGAGAACCAGTTGTCTTGATGTAATTGGGAGCAAAAGACAAAAATGAATACGCAAGATTTAAAATGACACTAATTATGAGCACTGAATTGCTAAATGTAGTAATTAAAAAGGGGACAATATAAACTAGATATTTTTAAGTTGAAAGGTCTGGCCCATTATAATCAATCCTCTCACAATTAGATGCGTCAAGCAATTATACATTGGCTTGCAGTGTGGCTATGAAATGTGTTTAAACCACTGAATTACACAGGCATTAACAGGCTACTGTTCTCATTTAAATGCAAACAAAAGGCAGTTAGATCTAATGCAGTGGATGCAACCCAATAAATGTTTAGGAATAAAAGACTTAAGTTTGAAAATGTAATGCTTGGTGAAGTTAGTAATTAACAGTGGCATTGATAAGCATGCAATTTGTACTATTTTAAAGGTGCACTAAGCAACTTTTCTGATGGAAGGTCTGCCACATGCTTGTCTCCATGGAATGTTTCAGAGTAAGCAGGTGACGACAGACCAAGTTTACAGATCATATCCACGGAGAGGCGATACCGCTCATAATAAGAATGCATGTTTTTCAAGATATTTTTATCAATAAAAACATTTGTAATGAAATAAATGCAAGACGGATACATTCAATGCCATACTGCGGAACATGCCGGCAAAGCAATCACATCTCCATGGAGACAAACAAGTGGGATCTCTACATCATAAAAGGTGCATAGTGAGTCTTTAATTACTAGAATCTATATAGTCCAAGATTAGTAAGTTTTGTGTCATACTGCGGAACATGCCGGCAAAGCAATCACATCTCCACGGAGACAAACAAGTGGGAACTCTACATCATAAAAGGTACATAGTGACTCTTTAACTACTAAAATATATATAGTACAAAATTAGTCAGTTATGTTTAATGCCATACGGCAGAACATGCAGGTAAAGCAAGCACATCTCCATAGGAAAACATATATAGTGCACTTTTAACTACTAAAATCTATATCGTATAAGATCAGTACGTTTAATGTCATACTGCGGAGCATGCAGAGAAAGCAAGCACATCTCCATGGAGACAAGCAGGCGGCAGAATCTCATTAAGAAAAGATATGTAGTGCACTTTTAAATACTAAAATCTACATAGGACATTTGTGCACTGACTGAGCTGAATTCCCCCGTCTTCTTCATAACATATTGCAAATGTCGCTAGCTGCGTGCTATGATAAACAGGTTGGGAGAAGGAGCCCAAACGGCACATATGAGTCAGTGGACAGGGGACAGATGGTGGAGAGGTGGCTCGGGTCCAGCCCTGACAATGTTCTGTATCATTATAATCTGCTCTGTAGTGTCCACCCCACTGCTGTGCTGGACAACACGCTGCACCCACTGAGAACACAGGCTGGAGCAGAGCTAGCACGAGCACTACGAGGAGGCTACAACAACAGCGGCTGAAGAATCTACAGGGTAAGAGTGGAGTCTAAGAATAACAAATCAAGATATGTTGTAGTAATGTTATCTAAATAAGTAGACCAAAAATGAGGTCGTACGTGTTGTTATAATCATTTAATGCTATTTAATCACTGGACATGAAGAAGTCAGTGCCAAAGCAGCTTATTTGCATGCAGTGTGCCACCTGCTTGTTCCCATGGAGATGTTATTGCTCTGAACTGAAAATCCCACAATATAACATTATGCCTAATCTGTTTATTTCATTATTGGTTCAAAAATACCACTCAGAACATGCACTTTCACAGTGAGAAGAGTCTGTCCACAGTCCACAGATCTGACCTGTAACTTGGCCTGGTGGCTTGCGTTCATGGAGATAGAAAAGTTGAATGCCATACTGTGGAACATTAGGCCAAGCGATAACATCTCCATGGAGACAGGTTGCGAATACTCCATCAGAAGTTAGTGCACCTTTTGATTCAAATGCAAAATGTTAAGTTCTTATTATTGCTTGGTCAGATACATGCATCCACACTCAGCCAGAAATGTTACACAGTACAACTTTAAATTGATGTTGCAGAAAGTTAGGTTCACATGCTTGTAATACTTCTATAGAAATCAAACTAGTACATTTTAGAGGCCAGAAACACACACAGGCAGTGTATAAATACAGGTCCCATAATGATTATCTAGCGAGAGGGAGTGCAAACAACCCAGCCGGAGTCACATTAGTACAAATCTACATTGGATCGCTCATAAAGTTTTTCCTTCTGTGCAGGGCAGACGAACACGGCTACACAACGGAGTCAGAGAGCAGAGAATTTACAAAGCATTGATCTCACACCTGCGTTTTAATCTCGAAATATCCCTGCATCCGTTTGTGCTGCCTAATTCTAGCTCTGCAAATACTACTGCGTCAGGAAAGGCTTAGCGAGGCACATGCAAGCATACAGGGGAAGAGATAGAAAACAAGACCCAATATGTGTCTCGGTTTGAACGGCTGTCTGTGTTGAATATGTGAATACAAACGGGTAACTTATTTTAATCTTGTCATGAATTGTATTAGTAAAATAATCTCTTCTTATACCATAGACTGTATAAAAAAGTGGACTAAGTGAGTGTGACGTCACCCACAGCGTTCGACTCTAGTCAAATGAAGTTCATCGAGACTGGTGGTAACGGGCGAATTTGGAGCTGAGTTCCATAGTATCCGAGTATCATAGCAACCAAAGAGCCAATCCAGAGTGAGAATGATGAAGGTAACACCCCCTTCTGCCCACACCGGTTTAGCATGGTGTGGGTACTTAGCAATGCTGTCAGTCAAACCTGTTGCTAATGCTAGCCGGAGCAACCTCAGGGAAAGAAGTCACCTGATTCGTCTGTTATTTTAGTTCATATCTTGATTTGCATATTTAGGCTGAGCTTTTCTCTCAAACAGAAAACGCTCTGTTCCACCTTGTGATGTCATGTGGCAATACAGGGAGTGCTCCACTGTGTTTTTAAACACCATACACCTTCACTAGAATCATTTGGCTAATTCTAGGTCTGGAATTGCCAATCTCTACTGAAGAAAAGGTAAAAAGTAACTTGAAAACTACCACTTCATGACATCACAAGGTGGAGCAGAGCATTTTGAGCTTTGGAAATGTAGACAGACTAATAATGCATTATTACTCAAACATGTGTGAATGAAACAAAACACAACTCTGTTTGTTTTTGATGAGGTAACAACATTATAACATGGCTTAAATCTCACAAGAGTCATGTTTGTGTAATATAGGCCCTTTAAGGTTTTTCTGAAGTGACAAACTAAGGAATAGGCAAAATACTGATGTCAGTATCACTATGCAAATATAGAAACTGTTTTAAACAATAGAATGTAACATTTTTATGTTGCCATTTGATCTCATTTTAATGACTAGTATCTGTTTTTTGATGATTTGACAATGCTTCTACATACAGTACACACAAAGAGGTTTATGCAGAAAAATAATGATTGATATGTAGCTGTTTTCTTTCCGTTCTTCTCAGAACAAAGAACACGTTGCATTAAGAACTCGTTCGGCAGGTTTTGTTTTGATTCCAGTTACTCCTGTCACACCACGACAAGCCTCATTTCTATATAATGTAGGTTACTAGTGTGTTTACTGCAAGCAGAGTAAGTGTGTAAAATGTAAACATGAAATATGCAAACTCATCAAACCGCCTCAGCCCCCTCCTTCCCCCCTCTCTCTCTCCCTTCTCCCAGCCTTATTACACACAAATGAGGCATTAAAGCCAACTTATTCAAATGCACTTAAGAGGTGAGGCCAATCGAAAACCACCTTCACAAAAGCAGATCTCTTCAGTAACAATGCAACAAAACTCTGGACTAGGCCTAACAAAAGAATTATAATAATGTGTGTGCCATTATTGGCCTGTCCGATCCCGGGTTGACAATAGGTTTTTATTATGATCAAATCTGTCTATTCATTTCAAAGCGCCATGGAGAACAGTTGTGTTGCTTTAATGTTTTGTATGGCGTCTGTGAGGTTGCACACACCTGCTCTTAGCCCAAGACTAACACACTGACATTTGGTTAAGGGTCATTTTTCATCCACTCTACTGACAATAGAGGTGCCTTTAGCTCCTTATGTGTAGGGAGATCCTAACCTGATTTTGAAGGTCTTGATGGATCGTTTATTCAACTTTTTCAGCTGTTGGGGTGCAGTGGAGTAAGGTAGCAGAGTACATATAGTGAAGTTAAGCAGACTTTTTAGGTATCTGTACTTTACTTATATGGATACTTTTTACTTTTACTTCACTACATTTGAGAGCAGGTACTTTCTACTCCACTACATTTTTGAACTGGACTGAATAATAAAAAATACTTCATATGATTTGAGGGGTTATTTTTACCATGTTCGTGTTTTCGAGTTCAAGCTTCGGCTTTGAGCAAACAAAAATAAATACACAAAATTCATGAGAAGAAATAAGACACTGATTCATATTGCTAAAAAAATATATATATCTTCTACATTTTTAAACAGGTGCTTAAATACTTTTACTTCAATTTTTTTTTTCATAGGATACTTTTGCATGAGTAATTTTTACCTCTGTATTTGTATTTTAACTTAAGTAACCAAACTGAGTACTTCATCCACCATTAGAGTATATGGCTGGATACAATTTGGACTATGACTTGTTGTACTAAAATTCATTTGCAAAAGCCACGTGTCACACTCCTGACACTATCTTGATAACTAGGTATGCTGTAGCCCTACATCTTAATTTGTACTATACGCTTATATTCTACTTTAGTCAAGTCAAGTGTCACATTTAAAAGCACATTTAAAAACAACCACAACTGCCCAAAGTGCTGCACAAAACATGCAAAAACACACACTCAGCTTGTTAAACTCAGTGTTAAAATCAAGTGAAAAACGAATGAGTTTTAAAATATTTAAAGATTGGGCTGATTCACAGAGAAAGATTGTTCCAGAGTATTTTACTATACTTCCATAGTGTGAAACTAACTCTCAAGTCTTAAGTATTTATCTTAATTTTTGAACTGTGCATTGCAACACTGAAATTTCCCCACTGCTGGATCAATAAAGGTTCTCACTTATGCTAAACACTTGCCACTGTGCCCACTTGATAAAAAATAAATAAATAAATAAACAAACTTGGCTGGGTAATTGCTGAAGTCAAGGATGAGAAAGCCGGTTAGAGATTGGGAATATTCACCAGACAGCTTCAGTTAGTGGTTTTGCGTATGCCTGGACGCTGAAGTCAGAATAGTTGGGCTATGAAAGCACTGAAAGGGCAGCACTCCTGTTGCTTAAGTGTAAAAAGCTCTCTCAAGCAGGGACTGTGGCCATCTTTTTAGCATGAGAAACCCAATAACACCGTGATGAGTGGTCGTAATGGTGCGTGGAGAGGAGTAAGACATATTTTTGCTCATTGCTTCCATAAACATGCCGTAATTATTCAGTGTGGCTCGCCGGCTGAAAGGACACTGGCAGAGATTTATGGTGTGAGTGGTACGAGTGGGAGATCGTCATCAATCCTCCGCAGTGCTGCTGTTTGCCCTCAGAAGATAGGCCTCTGTGGCATCAAGGGTGAGACCCATGCTGAGCGGCTAAGGGCAAAAACGTGTGATCTGCATGCAGCGAGTGCAATATACTTAAACATATGGAGTTAATATTATAACTTAAAGGTCCTGTATGACACAAAATGGATTCTGGAGCTTTAAACCAGGTTACTATATCCTGTTATCTCATTAAAAACATACTCGGAGTTGTGTTTTGTTTCATTCACACATTTATAACCCTCCATTATTAGTCAGTTTGCATCTCCAAAGCTAAAATGTGCCGTTCCTTCTTGATATCGTCAAGTTACATTTTACCTTTAGTTCAGCAGAAATGGGCAGTTCCAGGTCTGAAATTGTCTAAATGATTCTAGTGAAGGTGTATGGAGTTTGAAAACACAGTGGAGGCCCTTTAATGTTTGTAACACTCGAAACTGAGTTAGAAAAACATTAGCATAAAACGAAATGACTGCATGAGAATCTATAGTCTTATGTAAGTTGTGCATCTGTAATGATGATACGGAGCATTGCAGGGAGTAAGTTGGCAAGTGGTCATATTTTTCCACATTCAATGCACTCAAAGCACTTTACATCAACAAACCCATTCACACACACACACACACACACCAGTGTACACAGACACTGGGGGCAAGGTTAGGTTAAGTGTCTTGCCCAAGGTCACAACAACAGCATTCATCTGTGGAAGCTTGATTCTCGCCACCAGCCTTTGGATCTGACCACTCTGACCAACCGCCAACCTTTGGATCATTGGACAAACAACTGAGCTAAAGCTACCGTGGACCTATTCTGGATAATCCCATTGGCGTTGTTCAGACATTATTTTGGTAATGTGGTAAAACGTTCCGGTAAATGTTGTGGTTTAAATTCAAATACTGGACAATATTGCACCAGAAAAGTGCAGGCAAATTATTTTATGTATAAGATAATACTACAAGTTTGTTTCATGTCTTTTGGCAACCTTTAGTGATTCTTTTTTAGACTGTAATGAATACTATGATTAAAATATCTACAAAACAGGCTAACGGATTTCAACATATCTCCTGCAGCTATCAGTGGCTAATTCTTACTTAGGTGGGGCGTATCCAGATCAGGGGTCAGTATGGACACGCGACCTCTTTTATTTTATATGCATAATTAAGAGCCTTCAATCCTCCTAATATCATCGCTACATATTACTGTCTTTATAAAATCCTCTATCTTTTTTATTTGTCCTAGCACCACTTGAAGGACACAAGTATGAACACTACACTTCAACAATGGAATTTAATAAACTTTGAGTCTTAAGGAAAATAAGTTTAATCCTTATAAATCTGCCATGATGAGAGGAAGAACGAAGCTAAAGACTGTGATTTTTACCCCTCCCAACACCCTGCAAGATTTTAGGCTTTGGGACGGATTCCACTAGCTTAACCACAAATCGCCTCACTGCTGCACGATAGGGCTAGATCCTCTAAGAATAGGGTGAAAAAACTGACACCAACGCTGGCAAAAACCCTCACATCTGATTGGACGTTTGAGCGATGCATTCAGAGGAAGACCAGATTGCTGCTTCTTCTCATTTCCACACCCACTATCACAACCAGGAGGGGGAAAATGCTACGAATCCTGATGGAGGGCTGAGGAGAGCAGGAGGAGTTGAATGGAGCGTATGGGAAGATGAAAGCCTGAAAGACAAATCATTCTGTCCAAAAGCGCACACCAACACTTAAAAGAACGGGAGCATCTGGCTGCTGCGGCCTCAGACGCGTTCGGCTATAATCTGCTCACACAAATCATCCTATACACTGCATGGTATGGGCACAAAAGTACATTGATGTGGGAGCATGAAAGGTAGTGCATGAAAATGACCATGGCTTTTGACCTCTGATGTTGGTAATTTAGACTTGAATCGGCTGCAGTGAGGGCGCTCTGTTCCCATGCTTGAAAGGAAAGCAAAATAGGGTGTACTTTATATTTACTTTATAGACGTACACAACTTCTGAAGCATCAACATGAAACCATTTACAACACTATCATGTTTATTGAACAGTAACTGGCCGTGAGACAGTAAAGCTTAGCAACTATGGGTATCAAATAGGGATGTCATGGGTATACAGGTTATCACAAAATAGAACTAAAAAAGAAAAATATATACTTCCAAAACATGTAAACCTATATGTAAAGTGCAAATGACCTGGCTGTTTGTCACATGAACTTTACTTTGTCGTTCGGAAACTTTGATTTCATATAGCTGGTCACATACTAGTGTAGGATTCTATTAGACTGGTAAAAGGTCACATTTTTATATAGCGCTTTTCCACTTTCTAGACACTCAAAGGGCTTTATATCAAGGAACCACTCTGCCATTCACACACACATTCATGCATCAGTTTACGCAGAGACTGGGGGCGAGGTGGGTTAACGGTCTTGCCCTCGGACATAACAACACCTTCATTTGTGGGAGCTGGATTCGCATCGCCAACCTGTGGGTCAGTGGATCTGATCACTTAACCAATGATATGTATGAGAGCGGGATTTGAAACGGCAACTTTTAGATTAGTGAACAAACACTCAACCAACAGAGATACTGTCGCCCTGGTAATGACAATGGTAATAAAAGAAAATAGTTTTGCTGTTGTTTGGTCACTGTGTTAATAATTGTGAATCATTTCTAAATCGGGCTGTTTTGTTTTAACAATTAATGTAACACAAAAAAATAACTCTAAACTGAACTGGATTCAAATGCGGCACAGCTATCTTTACTACATCCATTTGTTTACTTTATTTTTTTTTTTTGTGGAACTATTAGCTAAGAATTTAACCCATAACCTCTCTGCAGAAATCTACTCGTCATGCACTCTTGGAAAATGTGTATATACAGAATAATACTGGACTAGACCTTTTTACTTTTTTCTCTGTTCCATTTGCTCGCACTGAACTGGGCAAAAGGCTTTTGTCCACTCTGCACCTTATACATGGAATATGTTGCAGAAAGACTGGAACTTGACAGAGATGATTTCTTTGAACGCCTTTAAATCTAAACTGAGAGGTCTCGAGGCTGACTCCACAACATACACTTGTTTTTCATGATCTGTTTGTCTTTTCCTTTTGTCTTGTCTCTTTGTAATTATGTAACTGTATTTTTTTTTTTATTTGCTGCTGCCGCTTGGCCAGGACTCCCTTGAAAAAGAAGTTCTTAATCTCAATGGGACTTCCTGGTTAAATAAAGGTTAAATAAAATAAAATAAATAAAATTTACCAAATATGCTTAGATGTTCCATACCATGTGACCTATGTGGTAATCGAGGATATCAACCCAAAGCAACAAAACAGACAAATGGGAATAGAACCCACAACTTCTTTGCAAAAATCTACTCATTGTACACCCTTGGAAAATGTATATGTACAGAATAACACTTGACAAAATTTACCAAATATGTGACCTACAATGTCGTATTCTAGGATATTGACCCAAAACAACAAAACACACACCTAGGAACCCACAACCTCTCTACAGAAATCTAGTCATCGTGCACCCTTGAAAAATGTATATATACAGAATAATACCGGACAAAATCTTTTTTTTTACCAAATGTGCTTAGATGTTCCATACCATGTGACCTATACTGGCATTCTAGGATACTGAAATTGGCCTAAAACAACACACCAAACAACTAGGAATTGAACCCGCAACCTCTCTGCAAAAATCTACTCACCGCGCACCCTCGGAAAATGTATATATACAGAATAATACTTAGGAAGAACTTTTTTCACCAAATATGCTTAGATGCGCCGTACCGTGAGACCTCTGTGGTATTGTAGGATTTTGAAGTCGACCCAAAATAACACAGATTTATGGTGGTAGATCTGCACTGGGAGACTAAGCGGGACATTAAGCTCGTACTGGTGTTGATCTGGGGGAGTTCAGTAGAATGACGCATGTTCACGTCTGCTCGGGAACACAGGGTTTAAGCACCGTGATGGCCTCTATAAATCACGTTTAAACAGACACGGATCCAGCCACACCAAATCCCGTCCATATGTCACCCCTTTAGACTGTACTGGTAAACTGACTAATTACTACGCCCCAAGACAAATGCCTTTCGGATCTGGCAGATGTTTTTGTTTGTAAACCGCTGCTTCAGTCGCTTCAATTTGATGTGGAGAAATTGATGGAGACTGTATAGCTAGGCGCGTTCAATGGGAAAGTCACATGTTTATTGTTATGTAAAGGTTGCGATAATTAATGGGTTGAAAATGACATTTGTCAAGCATCGAAGTGTGTCACCCGTGCGAATCAATACAATTATTGCATGATATTTGTGGCGGAACTCGATCTTTTTTCACTATAGGGTTGGTTCGGTCCTACTGACAAGCAGGAGGTTCCACCAGGCCAAGTTACAGGTCAGATCTATGGAAAGGCAACCCAGCTCACAGGAAAAATGTGTGTATTTCAGGGTATTTCAACCATAAAAACGTCTTTCGTAGAGTGTAGTAGCTCAGTTGGTAGATTGTTTTGTCCACTGATCTGAAGGTGGGTAGTTCAAATCCCACTCTTGACATAAACATCATTGGCAGAGCGGCTCGAGCCACACACCGAAAGGTTAGGTTGGTGGTGCGATTCCTGCCCCTGCACATGAATGCTCTTTTTGTGCTACTTTGAAGGTGGAAAAGCACTATATAAAACATGACTATTTACCATTAATTAAACAAATGCAAGATAGAAATTACAGGAAAAGCAATCAAGTCCCATATCTGCCACAGGAAAAGTTACACAGTGCACTTTTCATGAGCTATGTATAAAGTGTACTGTAAAAAAATAAGTGATACTAGCATTGAAATCGTGTCTTGTTAATGCGACTACAACCTTACTCTCTCTTTGACAAATAGCACAATGGCAGTTAGCCCGTCTACAGTATGTGGCGGGCTAATCTTGGTCTGTATCTACAACATATGCTCAGTTCACTTTGGAAGGAGTTTGAAATCTCCAAAGATCTTCCCTCAGTTTCTTTGTTCATTTGTTTCTTGGCTTTTAAAACTCTGGCAGATATGCGTCTTTGTTTCTTTGTCTGTTGGATAAAATGGAGACTTTGGATTCTGCACTTGTTCACTGCCAGAAACAAAAAAGGAGAGCAGAGATATAAACATTTAAACACGTTTCTAGATTATATATGGTACTATTATCAGAAGAACAAATGTTTGGTTTAGTGTAATAGCAAAATCCAAAATGAGTTAAAAGAGATGATGACACAAAATCTACCCAAGGACTTTTTTTTTTTTTTTTTAATTTTAAAGATTGTGTGTATATTTTTGTACCTCTATGCTGTAAAGATTCACACACAGCAAGTTAGATCAAGTTTTATAAGCTCAAGGACGCGTGGAGAGGCTGAAAGAGACACTTATAGGCCTACCTCCTCTGATCATTTAAGTGCTTGGTTATAAGGCTGGAGATACGTTTACTGGGTAACAGCATCGAAGTACTCAATTGAATTACTTAAATAAAAGTACACATATAGGGCGAAAAATGACTCAAGTAAAAGTAAAAGAACCACAAACAAAAATCAACTTAATGTTTTGATTTGTGTGATTTAATGTCTTTCTTATGCTGTAAAGCACTTTGAATTACTTTGTGTACGAATTGTGCTATACAAAAAAAATTGCCTTGCCTTAATCTACGCAAAAGTATTTAAGTACTCATTTAAAAATGTGCTTTTTGAGTAAAAAGTGTTTCACACAGATTTTGATAAAGTGTATGTCATTTCTTGTGTTAAATGCAGTGATATTGACAGTCAATAGTAACAATGTCAGTCAATTTTTCTTATGAATTTCGTGGATTTCTTTTCGTTTGCCCAAAGCCGAAGCTTGAACTCAAAAACTTTAATCAGGATGTTACCAAAAACATGGTACAAATAACCCATCAAATCATATGAAAAGTACTTTTTACTTTTCAGTCCTGTTCAAAAGTGTAGTGTAGTAGAAAGTACAGATACTGCTCTCTAATGTAGTGAAGTATCCACTGTAAAATGTAATCAAGTAAAGTACAGATAAAATTCGACTTACTGCACTGTACTGTACTTTACTACTTGTACTTCGTTACCATCTACCAATATGAAGTGAACAATCTGCTGCATCCACGTTGTTATCTAATTGCCACAAGCTAGAATTGCTAATGCAGGGCTCGGCGATATGGAGTTCTCTGTTTACTTAATGACTGTTCTTGACTTTAAGGTTCTTCTGAAAATATATGCTGCTTATTTTAATGCTGTTTGTATGATGTAACGTTGTGTGGTACTTGCATTCTGTTGCCTCTTGCGCACATTTCATCTCAATGGGATTTTGCTGGTTAAATTGTTGTCTGAAATATTGTCAGTTACAATTTTGAAGCACTTAACCGGGGCTGTACAATAATCCCATTATAATCACGATCAGTTCTGTATTTCAGATATGATTAGGGCTTTTTCCACAGCCAATATTCTGTCAGTAAAAGCATGTGGTTTGGAGCAGAGGTTAGATTTTAGAAAAAATTAGTTTTTTGGGCGACAGTGGCTCAGTTGGAGTGTTTGCCCACTGATCGGAAGGTCGCCGGTTTGAATCCCGCTCTCGACATAGAACATCATCATTCCAGCTCAAACAGATGAATGCTGTTGTTGTGTCCTTGGGCAAGACACCCACTTTGCCCCCCCAGTGTGAGCATTAACTTATGTACAAATGTGTTTGTGTGAATGGGTGAGCAGTTAGTTGATGTAAAGCGCTTTGAGTGTCTTGAAGGTGGAGAAGTTTCTGTTTTGTTTATCCCAGGTTGGCAGTGCAATACCAGCTCCCACAGATGAATGTAGCTGTGTGTCGTTGGGCAAGAAACTTAACCCACGTCACCCCCAGTATCTGTGTACACTGGTGTATGAATGAGTGTGTGAATGGGTGAGCGGTCCCTTGATGTAAAGCTATATATAAAAATGTGAATTCACCCATATGAAAAATAATGTTTAGCTTGACTTCTAACCTAAAGAACAGACATTTGAACATGAACAAATCACTAAAATTATGGATAAAACACACGTGATGAAGCCTGTGAAAGTGCTGTTACATGTCTGTGAAATATGAATGGTGTTGAATAGATGCCCTTTTCCAACAGGCAGATAAAGGTTTATTGAAGGCCGGAGTTTGCGAGATAGAGGTTTCCATGGCTACAAGTGTGAAAAGGGCATCTGATCCGACTTCTGACCAGTCAATTAATCTTGGAATTGGAATTTCTGATATCAAAGGCTCACTTGTGGGTTCAAATTAATTGCGATGCAAAAAAAAAAAACGTGTGGAAATTCTCGCATTTCCGGCTCGAGAATAAAAGCAAGTCTGAGATTAAACATGCCACGAGGGATATACCAATGTGAATATTTAAGATGGATTAGTGCTTGAATATTTAGAGTGTTTGGTCTCTGTGTCTTAGCAGAAAGAATGGGGAGCTAGCAAGTCTTTATAGCTGTTATTTCAGAGAATTAACTGTGTAAGCTCTGATGCAATTATTAATTCTACATGAAAAAAATAAAAACTAATTGGAAACTAGTTCTGTTTTGGACCACAATGGAAGTTATTATAGTTGGCATATTTATATTGCATGTTGACAGCCATAATGAGCTTCCAATGGGGCAACATGCATATTTATAAGCAGCCATTCATTTCATTTTTTTTTTTTTTTATGTATTTTTTCCCAGCTAATTAAAGAAACAAAAGATGTAAGTATACATAGACCTGTCACAATAACAAAATCTGAAGTTCAATATAGACGGTAAACAATAATAATGAAACTAGTTCAGACCACACCCATCGGTTAATGCATAACTTCTTATATTACTCTGTTTTCTGTTCTATGTTATAATGATGTTTCCTCATTACAAACATATCTGGAGTTGTGTTTTGTTTCATTCATGTTTAACACACAAACCCTGTGTAATTAGGCTAAGTTCTTCAACCAAACAGAAAACACTCCATTCCACCTTGTGATGTCATGTAGTGATACAGGAAAAGTGTGTTTTAAACTCCATACACCTTCACTAGAATCAGTTGGATAATTTCAGCCCTGGAACTGCCCATCTCTACTAAATAAAAGGTAAAAAGGAGCTGTTAACTTGAAAACTACCGCTTCATAACATCACAAAGTGGAACAAAGTGTTTTGCGCTATGGACATGTAGACAGACTAATTCTAAAGGGTAACTCAAACATGTGCGAATGAAGCAAAACACAACTCCAGGTATGTTTTTGAGGAGGTAACAACATCATGACATGGCTCACAGCGCTACTTTGTGTAATATAGGACCTTTAAACTTCAAACTACAACCAACAAATCATTATAAACAAACACAACTTAAAAATAAAAAATATATGAAATGCTCCAATATTTATCATGTTCAAGCCAGCCCAAAGTTACAGTGAATTGCACTCCGGGTCAACATTAGGTTTTGGCAAACTAAGATGAACACACCAAAGGAAAAACATACACTAGCTCAATTCTATAGTGGCATATTTATTCATACAAATGTACACAGCACTAACATAGTTCAAAGAGCCTCTTACTAAGCATAGCTACATGTAGTAAATAAAAAGGCTGATGCAATCTTTTGATCTGCGGATGCGTTTCAGTAGCGGCTCTCAGGGAGAACCTCGTATATTTTGTTTTTTCCCCTGAGCGCTAGAGGACATTGCGGAGGAGTGTTGGCGATGTGGGATTTTTATATTGTCCATTTTTACTGTCCTCCGCTGCTGCCGCTGTGTCACAAGCACACAACTCACGCTCCCTCCTCTTACTGTAGCCATGCACAACCTTGTAGTAACACCGCCCTCCCGCTCCCCGGCCAACTCCCCCTCTCCCTGTCTCCCTTTAAAACGAGGCCTGGTTGTTAATCACACTCCCATCGTAGCTAATTAGAACGGGTCAGCTAGTAGAGGCGACAGAGTATCACGTCCTCCCCCTCCTCTCCATTCACTCCAATCCATTTTCTCATCTGCTCCTATCGCTAGCGCACATCTTTACATGTCGGCTGCCTGTCCACGATAGCGGCTCTGACTGGGATCAACCGCTGCCCGAGGCCCACTGGAGCGTCACTTAATCTGCCGCTCAAAACGTGAAAAAAAAAGTATGAATTTGATGTACTTAGGCTTAATTAAGACATTGCCACCAATTTTGCGGAGATAATTAATCAATTTGAAGGCTTGGCGAAGAGCTGTCCAGATTACGCGAGATGGAGAGATGAAGCAAAAGATGAGAAAAGCAGATCTGTTGTAATTGTTTACTGTGCATTTAGCAAATTTGTGTAAAAATAAGTGGATTGAGGCATTACTGTTCAGATCAAAACAAGCTCGTAATGTTCTGCCAAATACATTTCCTAAGTATTGGTTTAAATGAAAGATCTCTTTTTCTTTACAAAAGCACCTTTGTTCCAGCAGACTCAAGTGCCCTGAACAAGTGAGGTCATTATATTTATTTTGTTTATGCCCCTTTTCACATATACCGTACTTGTACTAATGTAGGGTTTCTAATGGGACTTTGGTTCTTTTAATATATGTAAATGAAGTTGGTACCAATAAAGCAACCTTGAACCCATAGACTGTATATATAAATGGACATAGCTAACCCGCTAGCTGCTGCGTTCCACATAGGAAACGATCATGGGCGCACTTCTGGCTCCATTTCACTATACATTGAAAAATTGTTGTTTTATCTCACTACTATGTCATTAAATCAAGATATGTACATTATAAACAGACAAATCAGCTATTTATTTTTTCCCCGAGGTCGCTCCCGCTACTGTTAGCAACAGATTTGATTGACAACGTTGCTAAGCGCTCGCTCCCTGAAAGAGCAGCAGTGCGGGTGCAGTGCCTCACTCCAGATTGGCTCTTTGGTTGCTATGATACTCTCAGTCGGAATTACTAATAAGCCTCAACGAGCTTCATTTGACTATATTCTCTTTTGTGTAATTATTGTTTATATTGCACATTATTCCTAAAATTGTGTTATAACTTTCCTGCTGTCTCCTTGGAGAAGTTATTGCTTTGCCTGGAATGTTCCACAGCATGGCATTAAACATAGCTATAGTGCATTTAATCTACTACAGTGTTTTATGCCTTTTAAATACCTTGCAAAAATCATTTCTTTGCGTAAGTGGTCTTGCCTCACCACAGATCTGTACCGCTTTTCTCAACAGCAATATAAAACATGTTCATTTCAAAGCATTCTATCTAACCACATCTGGCCATTTGCCAGACCATATTTTAAAACCAGACATTCAAAAACATAAAAAAAGATAAATAAAGTGGAGGTCTATAGAGAAAAATCCAATCTATAAGCCATAACCTAATGACTACAAAGACCCCAGACTAGAAACGAGGGGTTAGGCATTGATTTGGACTGGAACTACACGCTCAAAGCTTGGTTCACATTGTTTGAAGTGAGTGCATTACCTACAGCCGATACCAGTCAAAACGCCCCCAGAAGCGCTCACACACAAGCCCACCCCAGACTCAGTAGAGGGGGTGTTACTGTGCATAGGCTTGTCCTTTACTGATCGCCGGTTTAAATGTACATTATATTAGAAGTTATCCAGAACTGGCCCTAACACGGCTTTTCTAATGGGGATTTTAGCCCTGCAGTGGTTCAAAGACACCTGACAGAAAGAGCAGGTTTACAATGACAGTCTCCTGAATGGACAGTGACGGCTAAAACAGAGCCACTTTTGGGCAAGACAGGATACATTTAGTGTAAAAATTCTTGCACTCTACTACTCCAACTAAATCTGTATAGGAGACTGCACAGCTTTACACATGTATCTTACTTGTTACTTATTTTTTATGCATGTACCATTTTCCTTCTGTTCTTTTCTTTACTGTGCGGTGCAATGCTGGAATTTCCCCACTGTGGGACTAATAAAGGCATATCTTATATCTTATCTTAAAGAAGCCCCGTTGTGCTTGTGTCCGCTATATAGTTATAATCTATGACACTCGTGGATCATTATGCTATAATTTGCACATTTTAAATCGCAATATTCATCTAAAACGACTCACTAAAAGAAACAAGTCCGCTGTCTTCCGCGTTAGAAAACTGCAGTGCCCAATGAGAGCTGATGTGTGAAGCCGTGAAGTTGTCAGCCCCCTCTTATGGATAGCTGCAAATAACACAAGTAAGCAGTAGATTTTTTTTCATTTGTACCAAAACTACTACGCAATGCTGCTGTTGTGTAGTGTAGTAATTTTATGCATATTACTGATTAAGAAAAGTAAGTAAAGTACATGGCAGTGGGCGTATGCCGTGGCGGTGGAAACGGGGATTGATCGGCAATATGGCGTCCTGAAAATAAGCGATTAATGATTGCTCAAACATGCACGAATCAGTCCAAATACAACTTTCGAGAGGGTAAATGAGAAGGAAACAAAAATAACATGGTTAAAAGTCGATTTTGCATAATAGATCTGCTTTAAAGGTGCACTATGCAACTTTTCTGATGGAGGTCCAGCCACTTGCTTGTTTCCATGGAGACGCTATTGCTTTGACTTGTATGTTATCTCTGAGGAGTCAAGCGGGTGACAACACTAGGGCAAGTTACAAGTCAGCTCTGCGGAGAAGCGACCACTCTCACTGTATGAATATATGTTTTTCAAGCGATTTTTGAGCCAGAAAAGCACCTGTAATAAAGCACAGATCTGACCTGTATCATGACCTGGTAGCCTCACCTCCTTATCTCCATGGAAGTAGACCTAGAACATTCCAGGTAAAGCAAAAACATCTCTATGAAGACAAGCAGGTGGCAGTGACCTCTACTAGAAAAGTTTCACCTTTAACTTCATATTTACAAATGTATTCGAAAAAGCTATCTATCTTTTTGCAAGTTTGTATTTACTGTTTAGTTTGAGGCCCACCTTCTATGTGGGAGCTTTAGTTCACTCTTTTGTTATTCACCATCCACTCACTACACTGAACCGTCCTGACAGCTGCGAGCACACTAGAGAGCATTTTAACACAGCTAAATATATGTGTGCAAATGCCTTCTAAAACAGCGTGCCTCATGTCCCTAATAAACCCGAGTGCAGAATAATGCCTCACACAACTCCTCTTCAAAAATCCAACTATCATTTTCAAAATGAGTGTCAAGGAGGCTGTGGGATGGGAGCAGTGCTGTCGAACATGTATGCAGTAAAGCGAGGGAAAACGCTGCAAAAAACAATCCCCGGGCAGTGACTAATGACACTTTTCTGTCTGATAATATCACAGTGCATAAATAGTGCTTACATGGATCTGAGCTCCAACTGAAAAAAGATTCATGTGAAAGTGATACCTGCAGGAAGGCAAGACAATACAGGTGCAGTGTTTTCACAGCTGAACATCTCTGGTACAGCTCCTTGCCTCATAATAACAAGTGTGTATTTATGCATTTTATCTAGTCAGTTAGTTAGTAATGACTGAGACTCCTTTATAATAACTACACAATAACTAGGATTAATGATACATGAAGAAAGACTAATTCAAAATAGTTAAACAGTTAATTAAGAACGATTCAGTCAGGCGTCAGCAGCTCAGTTGGTAGAGTGTTTGTCCACTGATCTGAAGGTTGGCAGCTTGAGTCCCGCTCTGGACATAAACATCATTGGTTGAGCATTCAGATTCACTCATCCACAGGTTGGCGGATGAATGCTGTCGTTGTGTCCTTGGGCAAGAGACTTTTCCCCCTTGACCCCACAGTCTGCATGCGCTGGTGTATGAAAGTGTGTGTGAATGGGTGAGCGGTTCGTTGATGTGAAGTGCTTTAAGTGCCATGAAGGTGGAAAGCGCTATTGTCCATTGATTCAGGCTTAGACACTACTTAAGGAGTTAGGGTATTAATTATGTAGTTATTAAGCCTGAATCACTTTTAATTAACTGTTTGCTCATTATGAATTAAGTCTCTGTCCATGCTTTGTAAAGGCTATTAAAAGTCTAGGTAAAGTTAAAGTGTTAGCATTCATGTATTAGTGTAATCCCTCCCCGTTTATGTAGGTGGTCACGTTTTTATATATCGCTTTTCCACCTTCAAGGCACTCAAAGCGCTTTGCATCAAAGAAACCCTCACCCATTCACACACACATTCAAACACCAGTTTGCAGACACCGGGGACGAGGTGGCTTAAGTATCTTGCCCAAGGACACAATGACAGTATTTATCTGTGGGAGCTGAAATTACACCGCCAACCTGTGGGCCAGCGAATCTGACTGTTCTACCAGTGATGTTTATGTCGAGAGCGGGATTCGAACCGCAAACCCTCTGATCAGTGGACAAACACTCTACTAGCTACTTGCCCCAGTAGTAATCGATGTCGTACTTTTAATAATAAAAAAAAAAAAAAGGAATGAAACCGAATTTTAAAAATTCATTTTTCAAGCAGTATCATCAGTGGGTTCAATGTCATTCAGTTTTATGTCCAGTACTCACCATAAGGCTGTGTGCATTGCATTTTAAGTATATGGACTACAACACAAAAGGTCAACCTCCCTGTAAAGATCAATAATCGTTTCATCTGCAGTAAATACGACCCTAAAGAGGTATTGTTTGCTTCTATTAAACACTTAATAAAGATGCATTGAAGTTTTGGCCACACCTGTCTCTCCTTGGCTGGCTCCTCCCCCTTCAGAGCCGAGCAAAGCCATGATGTTATTGGCTAAACACAGGCAGCTGCAGCCGGTTGACTGTCTAATCTTACATCAATCGATTTCCCCCCTTAAACGAGGAGAGGGAGGAACAAAAGTTGCAGTGTGTGGCTACGGAGAAAGCGGGGCCGAGCGGAGGGCAGTGATGAGTGACAAACGTACTCTGGCAGGTTACAAGCGCTTTACTTCCAAAGCGGTGCGTTCCCGGGCACGGTCACCCCCCTGCCCTCCGGACCATCAAAGGGAGAGGGATCGAAAGAAAGCGCAAAGGGGAGACAGCTTTGTGCTACAGCGGACAGGGCTAACTACACCCTCTTATTGACAGACAGGGGACAGATGCAATCCTAATTCAAACAAGGATGTCCAGAGCGGGATTATACAGTTGTACTTTTCAGAGTATGGGGTGCATCTAAGCAGCTATGATCTGTACTGGCCGAACTTATTACAGTATTTTCAGTAAGAATGTTGATACTTGAGTTATACTAACTGATTTTAATGAGCTATTTATCCACCCACCCATCTATATATCTATCTATCTGTAACTCTGCAGTATCACTCCATATTAGATTCTCAGCATCAACAGTGGTCTTTAACTGCTATAGTGAACCAATACCGCCAACCTGTGGGCCAGCGAATCTGGCTGCTCTACCAATGATGTTTATGTCGAGAGCGGGATTCGAACCGCCAACCTTCGGATCAGTGGACACTCTACTAAGCTACTGTCACTTTAGAAGTAGTCAATGTGGTACAGTCTAGATTAGATTCTCAATCGTCAACAGTGGTCTTTAACTGATATTGTGAACCAATGCCCATTATAGCATTTCTGTCTAGATTGGAGCCTGTAATCTATACCAGTATCTGTATTGTGGGATCTCTACTTCATTTGTGAATAAAAGCTGTTTTAGAGACATTTCCAGACAATTTCCAAATTGGGGTTGAGTGCCAGACTTCCTCCCGTCATGTGTGTTGCGTTCATAAATCTGATTGTGCAGGTCCCTCATGGACAATTAAATAGGAACATTTCCAAAATGAGAAACATATGGAGCGTTTTAATTGACCAATTTCTCTTGCCAACGTGCATGACTTTTTCTCATCCTCAAACCCTGTGAAAAGGAGACAAAAACGCTACTTAGTGAGACGTGCATATTCGAGCACAGAGCGTCATTGTCCTTGTGTTCAAAGCAAAAACAGGCCTTCTGTTATCTGGATTAATAGCGCCATTAGAGAGAATCTATGCTTTGTGTATGCTGCTGCAGTCCTAGATACAACCACACAGATACATTTTCCATAGAGATGCATAGACTCCTGAGTATATTTGTATTTCTGAGCGAATATCCGTTTTGCCAAGCAGGTAATGGCCCACGCCGCGAACAACACATGAATGGTTAAGCTTGAGTGTGAAATTTACCAAAGTGTCGCCCATTTCTTCTTGATACACTCCGGAACAATCTCTGTGCGGCGTGCTTCTTGACCTTGAACTAATGATGTTGGATGGTTGGGGCGAGAAGGGACTGTAAGAATTCACATCTGGGGAGTTATTGTTCTACACATGTCGCGTGTAATCTGCCCGGCCCGTAGCGGTTAGGCTAATTATTCATATTTAATCACCAACGCTCGTGAGTTACACAGTCTGCCGCTCACTAAGTCATTTTCCATGTTCCATTATCAAAGTTTCAGAGATGGCTGCTGAGGAGAGGGAGACTAAATGGAGAGGTGGAAGTAGTTGGGTTTATAAAAACATAATGGCCCTGTCTCCTTTGATAAACCAAGGATGGTGTGTTGACTATGCCCTCGCTCACACCTCCAACATAACACACACACATTAGGAGGGGAACAAGGTAAGGCAGAACAAAGTAGTAACCGGTTTAGATTGGGAGCGCTCATGCAAGTCAGGGGCGCTATACAAATAACTGTGGCGCGAGGGAAATGAAGTGCTACTCATTTTGGGAGGGCTGTTTTGTTTGTTAGGCGTCACTCACTCATCAAACAGGCAAATTACAGCAGCCAGACCTCACATATCGTACGCTGAGGTGGCGAAACGTTTGCTCCAGCAGCAGCAAAGCAATGACCCGAGTTCAATTCCTAGACAGTCAAATTTGCATGAGTTCACTGTCGATGTAGTAACACTAATTTGATTCATAAGTGTTGAAACTATGGATCTATAATAAGAATTGGATAAGACATTCCCCCTCTGTCCTGGGGTGAGCTCGACTAGTGGCTGCTCCATAGGTACTGCAGCTCTCAGGAGTTTGGGTCCAGAAAAAATTCTCCCATAGAGCACAATGCATTTTTTGGGAATTCAACCTGCCCGTGTTTGGTAGAAAGGACAGCCACAGCTTTCACAAAGGTCGAATTTTCCCGTCTTGAACTTTTAAAAAAATTTTTTTAATCCTCAAGGCGCTTAAATATTAGCTTTGTTAGATTTAGCCTAGGTCCACTCTGAGTCCACTCTAGATCCACTCTAGCAGCTATTGAATTTCTGATGTCACATGGTAGGAGGTGTTAGCCCGTACTGAGGAAGTAATTCGGAAGACAAAATTATTTTTAGGGACCATACCCCAATGAGCTCAAGCCAATGAAAACAATACGACGCCATCTTGGGTTCACCTTCCCGATGTTATTATACTTCCATGGCCGAAATATGCACAATTTCATCTAATCCTTCAGCTAAGTACTCATGTTGACGTCCAAACCGAACATCTCAGTAGGTATTATGTTATGTATACATTGATCGCTATTGCCCATATTCACTTATAACACTTGTGTCCTATATAGCGCTAAAACATTCTGAAGAAATGTTCCTTCCAGTTATGCAGGGGTCCACCGGCACAGCATACACCCAACACTCCTGTCAAGCTTCCCCACTGTGATTGAAATATGGGTCAAATGCAGGGATGTTCGCCAACTGGGTGAATAAAGTGGACTTTGCCATATTATCTCTTTCTAACCTGCTAAATTAGCCTCACAATTTGTCCAGCAACTGCTACAGAGAATAACTAACTGCGTTTACAACGTCTCTGACCAGCCTCAAACACACCATCAAACCATCAATAATACATACACAAGATCAAGTTTCTTACTCGAGGACTAGCACTGTGCAATGATGGTAGCAGAGAGATGGTAGAAAGCAGCATTGAGAACATGGTATACACACTGGACTGTATTGTAAATATGCATTAGAGAGGCACAATTCTTGCAAGATTTGATTGGCAGGTGCACTATACAGGCAAATGACCTGCTATTCATTTTGTTGGAGGTGTTTTGTGCACAAGACTTCAGTCATTTATTACACAGTCACACTGAATACAAAAGCGGAGTTCACCTTGCTCTTGGGGTGGGGGTTTGACGCCCGTGGACTTGAGCTTGAGCGCCTCTTTGGCTGACATATCGCAGCAGGACCCTTTGTTGGTGTCCTGGTCGCTGTCCGCCTGGTCACTGTCGCCATGGCCACTGTCTCTGAGGCTGGCGCGTTCCGGGTCTTTAAATGTCGAACTACTAGACAAACACAGAAGGAAAGGAAAAAAAAAGAAGAGAAAAGAACATTAGTACAGTCGTCTGCTGAGCATTTTAAAAGCTTTCCTTGCCTTCGGAGACAAAATGAAACATTCATGAACATCTCCTAACGCTTAAATAAAACAAGAACAATTAGAATGAGATTATTTAGGATGTAATAAAATAATGCACTTGGGGGGCTGCTCTGTCGCTGAGTGCTGAGACAAAATGCTGCTATTTAAACCAATGTTGACAATAGCCTTACAGTGGTGGCCAATTTAAATATGTGATATATATATATGTCTTAGAAGAAGAAGAAACTTTTTAGATCTGTGTGTAAAATAACTGGCTAACTATAGTATGCTATGTTTTATAAATGGGATGAGTTCAAGCGGAAGGCATCTGTACTGAAGCATTTTACTGCACAGTTGATCAGTTTTGGACCTTTGAACAAAAGTCTGAGCTGTGGGCTTATGTAGACTGTAATGTAATCCTCCCCCAGCCGAGCACAAACACTATAGTCTCCTAAAAAGTAGAATATATACTTGCTTACACACTGCTTTATATTGAATGATGTTCCTAGTCCAAATGAATAAAAAAAATAGTGCCAGGAAGGGCATCCGATGTAAAACCTAACAACGTTTTAAATTGTTTAAAAGCGGCGATGTGGAGATGTTTTTTCTTTGCCTGAGATGTTCCACAGTATGTCATTAAAATTAGATATATATCCATGGTGACCAGCAGGTGACACCATCAGGTCAACAGATTAGATATACGGAGAGTTTTTAGATACGAGAACACCTGTACATACAAGATAGATAGATTTAATACTGAGGAACACTGCAGACAAAGTAAAAAGAATAGGTCAATTCTGTCAACTGGACAAAAGTTTTTAGAGTGAAGACGTTTCGCTGCTCATCCAAGTGGCTTCTTCATTTCTGGTCAGATTGCAGGAAGACACGACCTTATATCTATCTGAAGGAAGGAGGTAACTATACTGAAACTACTGAAGCTTGAATTGGATTTTTTCTTTTGTTATGGATCAAACTTGGAAAACTGAGGGATTACACAGATATTTGGGAATTTTGTTGACTGTTTTTTGACTGTATGATGAGATTTAAGGCGTAAAAGGTTGAATTAATAACTTCTATGACTCATTACAGATGCAAACTAAAGTACTATAGTGTTTCATTCTGCTGATTATGTGTTACAGCTCATAATTTAGTAACTATAATGTAGATTTAGAATAGATTTTGTGGTTTAAATCTGTTCGTGGGTTACTGTGTCAGTGGCATAAATTAGTTTCAATATTATTCTTTACTTCGGCAATATAAGATACTTCACTATATGTTATGATGACAGGTCTAGGCACAGACACAGCAGGCAAAGCAATAACATCTCCATGGAGATGAACAAAAGGTACACCTCAAACCGGAAAAGTTACAAAGTGCCCCTTTATGTATCAGTGTACATCCATTGATATCTACATACGCGCTGCTATTCCTGAGTTTACGTATTTACATAGATTAAATGCTTTTTCACAGCAGTTTCACTCAATTAAAGGTGTTTCGGTTAGTGCTGTTCAAGTGGAGCACAGGGACATTACAGTAAGTAGGAAAAACAAAAACGCAAGGAGGTGTTGTGATGGCTATGGATCCCAACTCTTACCTTTGAACAAACTGTTGTCTGCTGCCCATATAATTAGGCTCAGAGGGGAAATTGTCCGTCTGTGGAGGAGAGAGAGGCAAAATAAGTAAGTAGTCTGCTCAAAGAAAGTCCAACCTGCTGAGAAACTGCATCTCCTGGTGGTGACATAAGATTAATTATGTACAGATTCAAAATCAAGTGAGGGATGAAGAGAAAGAGAGAGAAAGAGAAGGCAAAAACAAAAATAATGAGCTATCTCTCTCTCTATATATATATCTTATAGAACAAAAGAAACTAATTAGGCATTGGGTGGTGAGACAGGAGGCACACTGTTTAAGTATCAAATGCACGAGCTCTAGAAGCACAATCTGCTTTGATTACAAGTAAATTTATGTATAATCGTTTAAATCAAGGGCAAGCTAAACATATTTTAAGTGCGCAGTCGGGTTTGCTATAATTAATTAGAATTATTTAAATTAATTATATGCAAGCGCAAAATATTGAAATGGTGGTTCTTTCAGTTTTATTCCCATAAACAGAAAGGAGTTATTGCAAGTGGTAAAGGGGCCATATTACTCTATTTTCTGATCTATGTTATAATGTAATTTCCTCATCACAAACAGACCTGGAGTTCTGTTTTGTTTGACTCACATTTAACTCACAAATCCTGCATATTTACACTGAATTCTTCCTCAAACAGAAAACACTTTGTTCCACCTTGTGATGTCATGTGGTAATACAGGTGTCATGATCCCTGTCTGTCCTGCCTGTTTGTTTGTCTTTTCCTCTCCCTCACGTGTCTGAGCCTGGAGCTGGGCGGAGATCTTGGCTCCTCCCGTGCACACCTGGAGTCTATCCACAATCAGCCGCACCTGCGATGGATAAGTGGAGCCAGGACCCGACACTCGGCGTCAGGTGTTTTTGTGGTACACCTTGCTCGGCTCTGTTCGTGCTAATTCTGCTTTTTACCTCGCTAAACCGGATACCTTTTGCGCCTCGCCTGGACCCCGCTCCCTGGACCAGCTCAGCTCTCCCACCTCTGACCCTGCTCTTCACTACCGGTACTGTCCGCCCCTTCTCTGACTCTGCAACTCACGCTTCACCTTTGGACCACGACAAACACCTCGCTCCCGACTCAACATTTGATCTACCGTCATTCTACACCTTGCACTATTGTATACAAACTCTGTTAAAGCTTCCCAGAGTTCCGTCTTTTTGGTCCCTCTTGCCTGACGTTACGACAACAGGAAATGCTCTATTGTGTTTTTAAAGTCCATACACCTTCACTAGAGTAATTTCAATGATTTTTATCCCTGGACTTGCTCATTTCTACTAAACAAAAGGTGAAAGGGAGCTGTTAATTCAAAATCTAACACTACATGACATCACAAGGTGGAACAGAGCATTTTGAGCTTTGGAGATGTACACAAACTAATAATAAAGGATTACTCAAATGTGTGAAAGAAAAAAAACACAACTCCAGGTATGTTTTTAAAGAGGTAACTGCCTTATAACACGGCTTTAAGCTCACAAGAGTTAATTTTGTGCTATATAGGACCTGTAATTGCCAATAATCAGTTGGGGTTTTTTTTTTTTGTTTTTTTTTTTTTTTTTTTTTAATTGTATTTGTTTTTTAAATGACAAAAAATGACAAACGAAAAATCACAATTGTTCAATATGAAAAACACACACGATTAACTTGTCAGCTGTAGCGCAGACAGACGGAACATTTGAAACTGATTACTAACATCTATAAAACTATTGTGAATTGAAACCTTAATAAAGATTTCTACAATAAACATTCTTCTACTGTGTTAGCTTAAGAACAACAGCACTTGAATGCCACGGCAATACCACAAAGTCAACACGAGATTATTGATACTTGAGACAGAGATCGCTGTGGTGCATGTGAGCCTCAAACAAGACCGGAGACAAAGCCAGACACATAAACAGTGCACTATACATCCCACTGACAGCACATTTATATAATGGCAAACTGCTGTTCAACCTTTAAAGCACAAACACAAACACTCTTGGCCATAAGCAGTCAGTGCAGCAGTGCATTACAGACTGGATCAATCATTGAGGAGCTCGAAAAAAAAAAAAAAAAAAAAGCTAATTATAGCCACGCACCACATATGAAGGTTTTTTAATCACATCCATAGCGATAGAAGGTCACCAAAGATCCCAGAGTGCTTCCTGGCATTTAAAGAAAGACTGTGTCACCTCCCCTGTTCGTTCTGATTGCTAAAAAGTGCAGAAGCTTGTCAAATGTGCAGAGAAATAAAAGTGGTGTCATAAGAGGCGAGCAATATTAGTATGAGAAGAAATACGGAATAATTGCCGTTTCAAGATTCTATGGATCTATAATATTTAAAGGGCCCATACACTATTCTCTGATCTATGTTATAATGTTGTTTCCTCATCACAAACAGACCTGGAGTTGTGTTTTGTTTCATTTACACATGTTTAACACACAAACCCTGCATATTTAGGCTGAGTTTTTTCCTCAAACAGCAAAACACACTGTTCCACCTTGTGATGTCATGCTGTAATACAGAAAGGGTGCCACTGTGAACAAAAGGTAATAGGTGGCTCTTAACTTAAAGACTACCTCTTTATGACATTACAAGGTGGAATGGAGCATGTTGAGCTTTGGAGATGTATACAGAAAAATAATAAGGGATTACACAACTCCAGGTATGTTTTTGAGGAGGTAACAGCATTATAACATGGATTAAAGCTCACAGGAGTCAGTTTTGTGTAATATAGGATCTTTAAGCCATTTCAGTGTGGCTCTGCTATATATGTACTGTGTATGGTGGTGATAATGAAACAGTCCTTATTTAGCCTACAATAGACATATAGAAATAGTTTGCTAATTAAATCCAGCATGAATACATACAAGGTAAAACACATTGTTCTAATTTTCATACAGAACAACATTGAGTAACATCCAGTAACATGAATCCTCACAGTATATTCAGTGTTCAGTATTTGAAAATGCAAAGATCAGGGCCATAGCGTCTAATATCAAAAGATTTACATACTAATAAATGGTTACTCAAACATGTGAGAATGAACACAACTCCAGGTATGTTTTTGATGAGATAACAGCATTATAACATGGTTTAAAGTGCACCAGAGACCATTTTGCATCATATAAGACCTATAATGGAGATATGAGCAGCAAAAGTCAAATTAATGTCAACATGTTACTTATATATTCGTATATATTACATGTCTTTCAAAGCAATGAAAAAAAATAGCACTGTTGCCAGAGCAATTCACTATTCAAAATAAAGCATTCAGTCTTTTGCTCTGATTCAAAGGCCTTGTCACTTGTATTAATTTCAAAATAAAACATATACGTGGATTTTCCTTTTGGGTATTTCTCTCACCCATATAATCAACAAGGACACAGGCAAGCTAGCATAATAATCACATCATATTTAGGATGCTAATTATGCTAATATCCGTAGCTACAGGGCATCAGTAGAGCTGAAACAGTATATACGACCACTGAATTGGAAAGTGACCTTGAGTAAAGCACTTCAGTGTAGTGAACAGAGTAAAAATAGCTTAAATAGCCTTGGTCGATAGTACAGGAATAGTTGAGAGTGCACAATTTTGGTAGTACTCAAAATTTTGTTTAGATTAATAGACTTTGTCCTTGCTTTAGCTGCGCTCCTGTCCTGGTGTAGTCCTGGTTTAGACCACACTGTATGTATAAATGGACATAGCTAACCTGCTAGCTGCTGTGTTCCAAACAGGAAGTGATCATGGGCGCACTTCTGGCTCCACTGACTCTGGCTCCAATTCACTTTACATTGAAAAATTGTCCACCCTGTCTTTGTAACTGTTGCAGTGAGCCTCGTCATTTCAGTCTTAAAATGTCTCTACATTATCCTGGTGTTTTATTTCGCCATTATTTCACCATAAATCAAGATATGAACATTAATAACAGAAAAACCAGGTGCCTTCTTTCTTCAAGGTCACTCTTGCTAGCTACAGATTTGATTGACAAGGTTGGTAAGTGCCCACTCTGTGCTAAACCAATGGTGCGGGCGGAAAGGGGCGTTACCTTCAACAGCCTGGCTCCGGGTTGGCTCTTTGGTTGCTATGACACTCGTGGTCAAAACTCTCCAGCTCCAAATTGGCCTCTATAACTGTTAGCCTCGATGAGGTCCATTTGACAGGAGGCGAACACTATGAGTGACGTCACACTTATTTAGTCCACCTCTTTATACAGTCTATGGTTTAGATCTAGTAAAAAACAAGAGAACTGTACTTGTTTAGATTTGGTTCAGACCCCGAGTTTAGTCCTGTTTCAGTTCTTGTAGTGTACATTTTACTCTTAAGCCGCTCTGCTTGGGTTCATTAAAGTTGTTACTCTGAGAACCTCAATATTTTACTGGGTGGAAGTTTGAAACCCTTCGCACTCCCTGATAGCTTCTTGATTGCTAAAAAGTGCCAAAGCAAGTCAAATATACAACCGTAATGGGAAATATCGAATGCATCACAACAGCGTTATTAGAGCCATGTGCTAGAGCAGATTTAAGATGGATGGAAACAGATCCCTTCTAGAGAAATTGCTTCATGGAGCGGACAAGGTATTCATCATGGTAACACAAATAATTACCTTATGTACTGCACAACTCCGGCTCTAGAATTGATAGCAGCGAAATGTCATGTTTAGTGACTAATGTGTCCCAGAGCTGGGGCTTTTTCTCATGCACAGCGTGACTCAGAGCCGATACAGTATTTCAATGTCATCCGCGCGCTGCAGTAAAGCTCGGTTTGAAAAAGGTAGATACGTGCGAAGGTCATGAGTGGCACCTCGGAGCGCCGACCTTCCATACTTTGGCCAACACCTTTTTGTCCACTACAACACTCCATTTTCTGCAGCCTTCGATGAGATTAAAAGAAAACGCCCACAGAATATATCAAAAGCAGGAATCTGGACATGATGCAGGAGAAGAATGAAACAGGTTGGCATTGAAGTAATAAAAGGCCCAAGTTTTGCAAAAAGAGATGAAATGGAGGTCTTTATATTGATGTGCCCCTTCTGTACTTTCCTGACCAGGGTCTCATACTTGGACATCGTTTTTCAATCAGCTCGGTACTGTTGGCCTAACGCCTAGCGAGGATAAAAGCTCATTAACATACCAGCTCTATATTCAAACTGAAACCACATTTCCAGAATAAATTTAACATCTGTAGATTTTTCCTTTTCACTACTGTTCAAAGAACTTTAAAACCATCCATCTAAAGTACATACTCAGGGTAGCAGTAGTGATATTCTCTTTATGTCTACATTTTTTTGCATTACCGGGAGGTCTCAGTACTTCTGTGCTTAGTCAACATTGCGTTTACAACTCTCAACAACTAATATGATCCAAATTTGATCAGTTAATTAAACTAAAATACAAAAGAGCCATTTGCAATAACACGTTTCTATATGTAACAACCTTATCATTTACAAAGGGCAAACTCCACAAGTGTACCATACCCGGATAAATATAAACACTTTGTTCCACCTTGTGATGTCATGTGGTAATACAGGAAGTGCTCCACTGTGTTTTTAAACTCCATACACCTTCACTAGAATCATTTGGATGATTTCTGGAGCCCTGGAATAGCCAATCTCTACTGATGGAGGTCATTGTTAACTTGAAAAACTACCACTTCAGGACATCACAAGATGGAAGAGTCCATTTTACACAATATAGGTCCTTTAAATGTAATTGGTTACACATTGTTCATTTAGAGTTAGATTAGATCTGTGTACCAATAAGGCAATTATAAATGACTGTGTGAACTAGCGTCGAGCACTAATATACATAAAAGCACTACACATACGCATCATAATGGAGGATAATATAGATGTGTAGTATATGTATTGTAACAGTTTTCCATAGCCGCCCACATGCACACGCATACAAGGCCATAAAAAGCACATTACCTCAGTGCGTAGACCCCTGTTTCCTGCCAATTAGAGTCTCTAGTCTGATCTTAAGCTTCCATCTCTTCCTGTCTGTTTATACTGGCCCAGCCTTTTACTACAGCGGGCCACTTTCCAATTAATGGGTCGATAAAGGCCAGTGAAACTCCCATTGTGCTCACCCAATCCATACCACCACAATGAATATACAAGATAATATATAAGGGGGAAATGATGAATACTGGCCAGATAGTTTTAGCATAATTACAGACTACATTAGACGCCAAGTCATTTTATGAAAGTGTTATTGAGAATTACATGTTGCATTGTTGGATTTCAGTTGTCTCTGTTGGCTGAAGAAATTACATACATGTACATCTGTGTTGTACAAAGGGAGGACATAATGAGTTAAAATGAGGTATTTAGAGTAACTGGTAATGTTTTTATATAGTGCTTTTACACCTCCAAGGCACTCAAAGCACTTTACATCAAGGAACCACTCAGCATTCATCTGTGGGAGCTGGATTCACACCGCCAACCTGTGAGTCAGTGGATCTGACTGCTCAACCAATGATACTAATGTCGAGAGTGGGATTTTAACCGCTAACCTTCTGATGAGTGGACAAACATTCGACTAACTGAGCTACTGAGGTATTTTCTGACTTTATTTTTGAATTGATTGTATGATCTATTTTGGTGTTGCCGTAACATAGAATATTTTTTATTATTAGTTGCTTGATTAAAATGATCAGGTAAGTTATTTTGAAGTGATTCACAATTGGAAATAACATTGCAGATCAAACTTTGTAAGAAATACCCTCAGTAATAAATTAAAGCAGACGTATTGTGTTTGTATCTGCGCTATAGTTATAATTTATGACATCCGTGGGTCTATATGTTATAATTTGCACATTTCAAATCGCAAAGTTCATCTAAAACGACGTAATAAAAGAAATGAGTTTGCTGACTTCGATATTGGAAAACTGTGCTGCCCAATAGGAGTTGACGACGTGGAGTTGTCAGCCCCTCCTGTGGATAGCTGCAGATCATGTTAGCAAGCAACAGATTTATTTGTACCAAAATGACTAAGCAATGAAAACTGAAGAACAAAGTAAGTACTTCACAATGGGTGTATGACGGTGGCGGTGAAAATGGGGATTGATCAGCAATATGGCGTCTTGAAAATAAGCAATTAAAGATTGCTCAAACATGCATGAATCACTCCAAACGTCGAGAGGGTAAACAAAAAGAGGAATCAACTATAAGATGTCTGTGTAATCCCTCAGTCGTCCCGGTCTGATCCATAGCAAAATATTCTTCTTCAGTTCTGGTCAGATCGGCAGCAATCTGACCAGAACTGAAGCGGCTTGGATGAGCAGCACAACGTCTTCACTCTTACAACGATCTGTCCAGTTGACAGAGTTAAACTTTGTCTTTTGCTATCAACTATAACGGTTAAAATCTCCGAAAAGTCGCTTTTGCATAACAGGTCTGCTGTAACATCTTACATAACATTTTACTAACTATGCCATTTTGAAGTAATCTGTGTAAACCCTCAGTCGTCCAGGTCTGATCCATGGCAAGACGAAGTTCAAATCTGTCAACTGGACAAATCGTTGTAGGAGTGAAGACGTTTCGCTGCTCATCCAAGCCGCTTCTTCAGTTCTGATCAGATTGCTGGTGAACACTGGGCCATGGGCTCACCGGTCTCTCCTATTATGGCTAATCTATACATGGAACGTTTTGAACAGGAGGCATTAGCCTCATTTCCAGGTACTCCACCCACACATTGGTTTCGATATGTGGATGATAACTGGACTAAAATCAAAATTCAAGATCTGGAGCCCTTTACTGCACATATTAATGCTGTGGATCCAAACATCAAGTTCACACGGGAAGAAGCCAAAGAGAACAAATTGGCCTTCTTAGACTGTGCAGTAACAATAGGAGAGGACCGACGTCTCCAGGTAGAAGTTTTCAGGAAGCCCACTCACACAGACCAATACCTGCTGTTCGATTCACACCATCCACTGCAGCACAAACTTGGAGTTATCCGTACTTTACAGCACAGAGCCCAAGTGGTGCCCACAAACTCAGAGGGAAAAGTGAAGGAGGAGCAACACGTGGAGAAAGCCCTCTCTGCTTGTGGATATCCAAAATGGGCCTTCAATAGATCTAAGAGAGCTAAAAAAAAAACAAGACAACAGGGAATCTGAACCTAGAAGGAGAGGGGTTACCATTCCTTACACATCAGGTGTGTCTGAAAAACTTCAGAGGATCTTCAGACAACATGAGATTCCTGTCTTTTTCAAAGCTACAAACACTTTAAGACAAAAACTGGTTCACCCTAAGGACAAGATCCCGAGCCACAAACAAAGTAATGTAGTCTATTCTATTCAGTGTAGTGAAGAGTGCAGTGAGCGTTACATTGGAGAAACTAAACAGCTACTCCACAAGAGGATGTACCAACATCGGCGTGAGAGTTCCTCTGGACCCCAGTCCGCCGTGCATCTACATCTGAAAGCCACTAACCACTCCTTTGAAGATAGTGAAGTTCAGATCTTAGCCAGAGAAAAGAAATGGTTTGAGAGGGGAGTTAAAGAAGCTATTTTTTGTTAGGAAAGAGAATCCTTCTTTAAACAGGAATGGAGGCTTGAGACATAATCTCTCCCCCATCTACAACTCCATTCTTAGACCCAGAACAATGGGAACAATAGCAGGGTCGTTAAGGGCTGAATAGGGTAGTTTCAGCTGAAACTGGAGACAATAGGTGTTTACAGTTTCAGTGCAGTTAGCCCCTCCCTACAGAAAGAGTTAGCCCCTGGAGATAGATATAAAGCAGTGTTCACCAGCAATCTGATCAGAACTGAAGAAGCGGCTTGGATGAGCAGCGAAACGTCTTCACTCCTACAACGATTTGTCCAGTTGACAGATTTGAACTTCGTCTTGCCATTTTGAAGTACCCATTCTTCTATGGTTTTGGCTCCTTTCGGCTCTACTGGCCATGTTTACATTGCAGCTTTAGTTACTGACCGAAAGTGCATGCCTTTGACCAAAATGAATTCAATTTATCTGCTTTATGAAGCAAGCGTCGGCCGGCTGGTTCGCTTGTTGTGTGTGAATGTCAGATAAGGTTATTTTATTTATCCGAATGAAAACTCCATACAGAGACATGTTGTGGACTAGTTTTGAATCACTCCTTGTACGCAGTGTTTGCTCCAAGGTTGCAGAGGTCATGGGGATACAGTCAAGCCAGGTGCAAAAAAAAGCTGCATTCAATTCACTATTCCCATTGAGGCCTTAAGACGGGCTGAGCAATCACCAGGCCAATTGAGACAAATGGGAGCAGCATATTGTGAGTGCTGTTGGACTTCTGGGGAGTGTAGTTTCTTTGTAAAGGGCTTATGTATGTGCGTATGTGTGCGTTTTGTAGATTTTGTGTGTATGCGTTTGATGTCGGAGGTACAGGTGGGGAACGAGGACGCAGAGCAGTTTCTCTTTCACACATGGTTGGCTGGACAGCTCGGTTTTATTCACAGGAGCGGGGGTAAGGAGGAGAGAAGGAGAGATGGAGGGAGAGGGGGGTGTTTGCCCGCCCCTCAGCGAGTCGACGAGATATGATACATGTGTTTGTCCTCTACTGTCTAACCCCAAAACAAACAGGATGCTAGCATGGGGAACTTCAAAGAGGGGAGGAAAAAAAAAAATGCGTAACCTTGTCCAAAAAGAGGCTGTACAGGTAGGTGCTGAAAAAACATCCAACGCAACAGTCCAATTCAAAGTTACGTAATACAGATTTTGTTATTCAGGTTTAAGTTATGCAAACCGGCGAAATGCGCTAAGTCCATATGAATGAGTTTAAACTATTGGTGTTTGGCCTTTAAACATAAATAAGGCCAGCGGTGAAATATAACAAAGTACTGTAATTAAGTACAACTTTTAGGTATTTGTACTGAACTGAAACAAATTTTACAGTGGATATTTTTATTTTTACTTCATTTTTACTTTTACTTCACTACACAAGAGCAAGTATCTGTACTTTATACTCCACTACACATTTTGAACAGGACTGAAAAGTTTTTTTTTTTTTTTTTTATTGTTTGAGACCTGCTGAAAAGGCTTCGGGTTTATTTAAATTTTATTTTAATGTCCATTGTTTCAATGATCAATGCTACGAAAAACGATAAATTCAAAAATGAAAAATTTCAGCTAAACAAAATTCAGCACAAATCTTGATCAAAACAACTACAGTTGAAGCTTTATTACATCTCAAAACCTGCACAAAATACTTTTACTTTAAGTACATTTTTAAACGGATACTTTTAGTTGGGTAGATTTTTTTCATGTGAGTATTTTTTGCCCTGGCATCTTTACTTTTACTTAAGTAACAAAATCGAGTACTTCTTCCACCATTGAATAAGGCAAATTTTCTACCATGACAGCACTTTGCATAGAATGTTCCACGGTATGGCATTAAATCTCCATGTAGACAATCTCAATCACAGTAAAAAAAGTTTTTCGGTGTTTCCTTTGACAACAAAACATCTGTAATTGGAATAATGCTAGAAAGATAAGTATAATATGATACAGTGGAATATTCAAGGCAAAAATAATAACATAACATCTCCATGGAGACAAACGGGTAGCATGCCCTCTATCAGAAAAGTTACGCAGTGCAACTTTTTTTTTTAAAAACAATTAATCGTCCTTGAATCTATACTTCCACTGTTTGCGTCTTTTACTACCACTTCTCCAATGCATCTAATAATCTCTGGACATATTCACTTCGGTGGTGTTTTATAAGGATCAATAGCACTCAGGAGACTAGCTTAAAAGTGTTGCCTGAAATTGCAGCTGAAGGTGAACCAGACAAAGTACGGAAGCCTGGGAGGGGAAAAAAAAGTCGCTTGATAAGGAAATCCAAACGCAGGAATGGGCGCTGAGGTTGGGGGTAACGGGACATTAATGAGACTCCATTGATTACTTAGTGGCTGTAGAGCAATTGTAAGTGATCAAATCGAATTAGCCACTCCTATACATCTTCCTGCAGATAACAGTCCAATCAATCAAACGGCTTAAGTGAACAACCCGCTGGCCGCTAAATATCTCTGCGCTATCGTACAAATCACCCAAGTCTAGACGCAAATAAAATTGAACTTGTAAAAAAAACGTTCCGTGCCAGTAAATGGAAAACTGGTACATCTTATTAAACTGATGGACACCTCCGTTATTATTCCAGACAGCACTTAATGATTAAAAGTGCAGGACAAAAGGGGAAGTGCTACGAAACTAAAATTCGATATAAAGTAGATTTTAAGCTAACGCAGTGTGGTTGTCTTGAATCTACTTTTAAATCCTTATTCATATGCAGATTTGCACAAGAGGAGTGGACTTTTATAGTAGCAGTCATTTTTAAAGATAGTACCCGCGAGTTACCGTTAATGGTTTATTTTAAAATGGACACTCGGTGAATAGCAAGATGAAGTATAGGATTTGTGAGTACATTTATGTAATCGTCAAGCAAAGACTTGACTTTTCTTTCGTAGCTCAAAACATGCATGTATGAGCTGCTGGTCTCCATGGAGATGTTCCTCGCATGATTACAATATGTCATTAAACATGTATCTAGTGTTTTGGATCTGACGTGTAACTTTGTCCTTGTCTCTATGGAGATACCGTACCGTGGAACATTTTATAACATTCTCAATGGAAACGAGACTTGCGCAGTGCACCTAGTGAAATCGTTAATAGTTCATTTTTAAATGGACACTCGATGAAAAGCGAGGTGAAGTACAGGATTTGTATTAAGTGTTGAATATTTATGTAATTGTCAGGACTTGATTGAAGACATGATTTTTCTTTCGTAGCTCAAAACATACATGTACGTCGTCTCCATGGAGATATTGCCTGGAATGATTACAGTACGGCATTAACCTTTTATTTAACTGCAAGTATTTTAGATCTGACATGTAACTTGGTCCTTGTCTCCATGGAGATATAAGTTTAACGCCATACTGTGGAGCATCCTATAACATCTCAATGGAAACGAGCAGGTTCCCAAGACTTGCGCAGTGCCCCTATTGAAACTGAAACTTGCAATCTGAAATGTGAACCTAAATCTAATTAAGAATGTCTGCATTATCACAAGGACACTGTATATTTAGACTGTACATTTTTACGTCGCTACAAAACCGGCCAACCCTGAAGCGATGCTCTTAGACTTCGAGTTCACTGTGAAATTAATCTTGATTTTTTACAAGGTGAGGACAAATTTGCAGGTATTTATTTGAAATCAGTCGCATACATCTCAGAGAAATGAAAAACAGGATCTAAAGTTGCTGTAAAAACATTGTCGGATAAAACATGACCTCATTTTATTTGTACATACAACAGTGTTTTGTTTGATTCTGGGTCAGCGCACAATGACTCACATGACTCACGATACAAGTGGCTAAACATTTCCAATTTTCATTAAGTATTGATTTAAAATGTGTGTGTGCGTTTTTTTTTTTCCTTCTAATAAACTAATGTTTCACAGTTTACTAAGTCATTATTCACTGCATTCCCATTCTGTGCTCATGGTTATTTGATGAGGACTAGGATTTTTCTTCATTAAAAACTGGGCTAAGCAGCACTTTGGAGGATTTTGGAGTCTCTAAACAGCGCGACCTTTCTCTTGTACATTTACTTCCTTTTCAGCAAAGACACAATATTCATAATTGGCCATTATTTTGTCTGACCACACAATTAGGCTGCCGCAGTTACACTTCTGATTACGATTATCCCTACAGCGACCTTTATAACAGGCAATTCCCAAGAGAATTTGTACATAGATTTTTTTTTCCACTCGTACGATAAATAAATGAAAAAAAAAAAAAAAAAAAACATATTTAAACAAGTTGGTCTCTTGTTTAGCGAGTCAGGCCACAGGGGAGCAGACCAACGTAAGGGCACACGGGTCAGGGCTAAAGCTGCTTTATCTTTATCCAGAGGAAAAATGAACTTCAAAGCTGCTCCAGTCTCAACTTATTATTATTCTTACAGCGGATGAGCCCTAGGTCGCATGAATGTAATTTACGTTTTTGTCGACAAATTACTACTTTGGTCACATCGCCCTCGTAGTACAAATTGGACAGCGGCATTGTATGGGTTTTTTTTCTCGCTCTTTGCTTTGGCAGAGCGTGTTTGCTTGGGTTAACACAAATGGATATAAAAACCAAGAGAAGGCATGTACTCGTAAGGAGGGACGTCACGATACAAGATTTTTGAGTTAGAATTATGGTGAGGAAAACGAAACTGACATCAGGGGCGACTGTAACTCAGTTGGTATTTTCGTGTTGGTATCCACTGACACACAGGTTGGCGGTGCGATTCCAGCTCTCACAGATGAATGCTGTCGTTGTGTCCTTGGGCAAGAGGCTTTGACCAATGAACATTAAAGGTGTCTGAGTACGTTGGTGTATAATGTGTGTGTGAATGTGGTCCTTTTATGGGTTTACAATTACATTTAAATTAGAAGCCTCCTTTCCATTGCATTGTCTAAACATTAAACAAAGAAAAACGCATAATAAGGAATTATGTAGCTTCTGAAATTGATTTAATTCCCATTGGGGATTGTTGGGATCTGGAGCTTTAATGCAAACACATTGTGACTGAAGTTGGTGCATTCGCCTTTTTCTCTGCTAACAACTACTATTACTACAACAACTGCTATTACAACAACCACTACTACTACTGCCACTTTAATATACAAACACAGTTCCTATTCTTGAACCGTACTTTCCCTCCCAGTATCCACCTCCGCCCTCACAGATAACATGCATGGTGTAGGAAGCTTCAGATCCCGTCTATTTTATGACGCATGAAAAATCTAATGACAGGCTAAACGAAATCCTCCACAAACGCAGCGCCCGAAAGCGGAGGCCTTAACAACCATGCAGCAATGAAGAATAATCTGTTTAGGGACAAAAATATACCGGACCAGAATCAGCGTGTAAAACCTACAGCATGTAATTGATTCATTAAAAGCCAGATTAATGTCTATTAGCAAATACATTGTGGCTATTATCAGAGCTGTGATGTTGACCAGTGTCCCCACGGGTTTCACACTGAGCTGTTTGGACAATGCATATTCATACAAGCAAATGACTAAGGGCGGTTTAATGGAGATACTATTGGAGAGATAAAATGATAAATACAGGGTGCTGGTGGCATTAAAGCCTTTTTTTTTTTTGGGTGTGCGTGGGGCGACAGTAGTCAGTTGGTAGAGAGCTGTCCACCGATCTGAAGATTGGAGTTAACCCCCCTCGCCCCCAGTGTCTGCGTAAACTGGTGTATGAATGTGTTTGTGAAAGGGTGAGTGGTTCCTTGATGTAAAACGCTGAGTGCTTTGAAGCTGGAAAAGCGGTTTCGAAAAATGTGACCATTTACCAGTCTTGTATGTTGTATTTCATTTCTACTATTTTAAACCATTTTCATCATAGTTTTTGTTAATGTCATATTTGCTGACTACTTACAGTAAAATTAAAACTAAAACGACACACTTTTTTGTCCATTAAAACTGACTAAAATTTGATATTTTCTGCTAAAGGTAATGAAATCAAAAAGTAAATAAACTAACAAGTGAAAACTCGCTCTATTTTTCAATCCCTGAGCCCAAAACTAGTAACAAACTCAAAAATTGGCGTGACATTTTCGTCAACAAAATCTTGACTAACACGAAATAAAAACTTCTGGCCAAGTTCCAGGTCAGATCTGTGAACATTTCTTGTCAAAATGAACACTGCTATAAAGAAGCACTTTGAGTCCACTGGATGCTTTCTGCTTGTATTTGTAAAGTGTTTCATTGAGGGTAAATCTGGAAGAAAGACACGGTTTGTTTGGAATGAGAGTGGGGTTGCTAGAACCTGTTAGAACTTGGAGTCACGGGTTAACACTTTAAACTCTCTTTTGACAATGTGAAAATCAGGTGTTTATAGTCCCTCTAAAGTCAAAAGTGTCATGGCAACAGTCAAGAAGTACTGTAAGTGAGTAATGAGTAGTTACTTCCAAAGAGGGTAATCAATCAAAATTGTCATTATTACAAATTGTGAAATAAAAAATATTAAAACAGAATTTGCAATCAAAACTTTATTATTTTTTCACTTACTGCCCAATCCAAGTTTTAATTTTCTCCCAGCTTTCTCCTTCCTTCCTTCCTTCCTTCTGTCCTTCCTTTCTTTTGCAAATGTACTAGCGTTCCTTAGAAGTATATTGTGAAGTAACAGCACTTGTAATCATAACTACAACTCATTTCTGTATTGCATTGTTATAGAGCATCCCACGAGAATATAAGGTACAAGTCAGCACTGTAATGCATAAAGTGTTTTGTTTTTACCAATCATCTCTTGTTGAAACAGAGCATCGGGTTGGAACATATTTGCATGTAGTCAAATGCAAATTGTTTTCTTAGTTGTTGTAGAATACATTTGCTCACGGCCTTTGAGCTCAACCTTGCGCACTTCCAATAGAGAAACATCACTTGAAGAAATTAGTCTAAATGCTTCCTCGCCTGTAAGTGCTTTAGTTTTATATGCGGAACAATACACCAAAGCAAAGGAAGTATATGGTTTGACATTGTGCAGATAAGCCAATGTACTCTGGGTAAACAAAATAGGTCTGCAAATAATAGTGTTATCAGTTAAATGCAACAACATACAGAATTTGCTAAGGAGGATATTGTCAAACTTTTGAACAGTCGATATTATTATTATTATTATAATTATTATTATTATTATTATTTAAATTATGTGGGAGTTTTTTGCAATACAGATTGATATCAGTCTGGCCCCTACTTCCATTGTTGCGTCTCAAACCCGGTCAAATGTGATCGTCCAATCAGATCCATTTTAGTTTCAGTGACTCGCGTGAAACAAAGGAGCTCATTGGTCAGCTGTGATTTACAAATAAAATGAAATTTATCTCACCTCAGATTAACAGAGTTTTGTGCTTCACCTGTTGATCCTGCAGAAATCTGTGATGTCTGTGATTTTAACCCCTTGTGATGTTTTTTTTTCCCTTTATTTTTGGATCCCAGGTGAGGTTTTGGCAGCTGACGAAAGTATTAAGTGGCAATAATGCAAACAGCATCTCCCTGTACCTGACTATGATTTTGTACAGTGTCTTGGAATTGGCAGTCACAAATCTGACTGTGTGATGTATAACTTTTACTACCTGCTTGTCTCTACGGTGATGCTGAAGCTTTAGAGACATTGTCACCGCTAAAAATATCTTGAAAACATGCATTCTTATTGTGAGCAGACTATAATCTTCACAGACCTTTCATTTAACTCAACCTTGTGGCGTTACAAGCTTGTCTCCATGGAGATAAATTTAGTACCATACTGTGGAACATTCTGGGCAAAGAATATCAAACATGCAGGGGTCAAAAGAAGAGTTACACAATGCATCCTTAATCAGTGCAACCACCAAAATCATCTAAGCCAAAAATACAGATCTTAGCCAAAGAAAATAAATGGTTTGAGAGGGGAGTTGAAGAGGCATGTTTTGTTACGAAAAACAATCCAATTTTGAACAGGAATGGAGGGCCTTGACATCTTTTGGTGGCAACAGTAGTTCAGTTGGTTGCGTGTTTGTCCACTGATCCCAAGGTTGGCGGTTCAAATCCCGCTCTCTACATAAAAACATCATTGATTGAGTGGTTAGATCCACTTACTCGCAGGTTGGTGGCGCAATTTCAGCCCTCACAGATGAATGCTGTTGTTGTTGTGTGGGAATGGGTGAGTGGTTCCTTGATGTAAAGCGCTTTGAGTGCCTTGAAGGTGGAAAAGCGCTATATAAAAAATGTGACCATTTATCTTCTATCTATAACTATGCTAAATACGTCTCTGGCACAGTTCTTAGTTAGTTTTAGTTTCTTCATTCTTCATTAGACCTAGCTAATACACAGAAACTGTAAACTAAAGGTGTCTTAGTTTCAGTGTAGTTAGCTCCTCCCTGACTTTTTTCTTTTACTAACCAAAAATAAACTTCCATATTGAATTCAAACGGCGTATTTTGTGTTGGAATGGAGATGCACAGAACACACCTGTATGCTCTTGTTTGCGGTTCAGAGACTGCATATGTTATACACTGGGTGATTATTATGGGATGTCGTTGCACCTGTGCGCTGTGTAGTATAATGAGAACCAAATACTCAGGTGCTAAAACTGCACCAACCAAAGCTTCGTTAAACAGCAACACAGAATACATCTTTGTGCAGGGAACAGACGGGATAGGGCAAAAGGCAATTTGTTATTCATTTTCGTTTTTCCCTGAAGATGAAATGGGAACACGTGTTTCTGTTCAATCTAGGTCTAAAACAGCATACTAAATGTTGGCTTTTCTATGAACTTCAGGCTTCATAGTGTCTTCTCTGACCATTTTTCTAGGATGTTGCATAAAAAAGTCACAAAACTGTCACGCACCACCGCCTCGTATGTCCTATTTTTACAAGTCTAATGAAAGACTACGTTAGTATTCTCTTGATGTTGACCCCAAGCCTGGACAAATCATAAAACTAGAATTTCATGTGAAAATGTATTAGAAAAAAAAAAAACATGAAAATGGAATTCTGGGAGGTATAGTTACTATGGTGACCCAATTGAAGGAAAAATGCAATGAAAAGTAAAGCCTTCCAAATGTTTCGCATCTGCTTTCAGACTCAACACATGCAGATTTTAACAGAGATCAAGAGACAACACGATTATTATGAATTAATACGTGTTTTGACAGGTTTGCAGCATGGCAGAAAAAAGCATGTTTATTTATTTATTTGACAGAAGGGTTCAGACTTTGGAGGAATAAATTTGATTATTTGTGTGTTAAATTGTTTATTTAAAAAGTTTATATTCTCCATGGCAAAACACTTGTATTTGAAAATCGAATCTAAAATGGATTTTGATCAGTAAACGTGATATTTTTTCCCAAGAGTCTTTGCTAGCTGACTTCATTCTATCACATTTAGCATAATATAATTAAACATGTAATGCGAGATCACATGATTGCATGAGTCTAGGAAGGATATAAGGACTGGATCAGATCTGAAATGGGAAAAAGGGCTTTTGGCTGTTCTACAAACGCACTTTAATAATCTGGTAACATTTATACTCACACCTGCTCCTGTTTTTTTTATGTTTAAATGAGCTTATGTGCGTATTTGTTTTGTTTGTTTTTTTGAATTTTTTCTGTATTTGAACAGGGCTCCCATGAAAAGGAGAGTCTGAGTCCTCTCCCTGTATAAACCAACATAAATGACAGTTGACCCCATTCACCAGGTCAACCATAAGATCATAACATCAATACTAAACCAGCATTATGCATACAGCTGTTTTGCAATAACAGTTAAGACAAAACAAAAATTGAGAGCTTTAAATAAAAACATAAAAATAAAAACTTCCCAGACACAAAGAAAACGGCACGACAGAGCTAGACTGTGAGCACTATCAACACTGCACATGTGTGGCAGTTTAGCCCCAGGGGTAAATGATAAATGTCGCTATTGGCTTTAGTTTTTACTTCAACACAGCGAAATCCCCCAGCACAGCAGTCTGCCATCACTTCTGGAACTGCAGCATTGTTTTTCCTACAGATGTATGTGCCCAAACATGTAGCCAGCTGCCGATCGTGCTGGGAGTCATTTAAAAGTGAAGGAAAAGATAGAGTTGATGAAAAGAAAGCGGCCGAGAAGGTTTGGGGCTGTTTAAGGCTTTAAATGAGAGTAGAGACAGTGTGCAGTGTGTGATGGTGATGGACTGCTGATCATTAGGCACTTGATTACCAATAGTTACAAGAGCGCTGCCTTAATCTGACTCAGCACTGACCTTGTGTTGGGCTCATTATTACACAGCCAGCTCAGCCCAAAAAGTACATCCACTGCCATAACATAGTGTGGACAAAAATAAAAGCGATACAGCTAAATACTGATGTTTTTATGAAATGTTAACAAAGTCAGTATACACATTTGAAGGCTGGTAACCGAAATCCAGTCAGTGAATTCTTTGAACCAACTCCAAGTCTACATAAACAGCAAAATGTGTAAAACAGTGATAACCACTGATTGGTGCGGCACAGACATAGACTGTATAAAGAAGAGGACTAAGGGAGTGTGATGTCACCCGTAGCGTTCGGCTCCACCCATATGAAGGTCATCAAGGCCAGCAGTTATAGGGCTGAATTTGTAGCCGAGTTCCACATTCGGAAGTCCAAGTGCGAGTATCACAGCAACCAAAGAGCCAATCCGGAGCGAGGCTGTTGATGGTAACGCCCTTTCCCACCCGCGCTGCTGGTCTAGCAGGGAGCACTTAGCAATCCTGTCAAACAAGGTGGTGGGAGCGACCTTGAGGAAAGAAGGTGCTTGATTTGTCTGTTATTAATGTTCATATCTTGATTTGCCGACAAAAAAGCAAAATAAAAACACTAGGATCTAGAGAGGCTCAATACAAATACAATTTTTTAAGACGAAAATGATGAGGCTGGTAGCAGCATTTACAGAGAGAAGGATGACTTTTTTTTTATGTATGTGAATTGGAGCCAAAGTTGATGGAGCTGTTTGGAACACAGTGGCTAGGGCCTTAACTTTGTCCATTTAAATATACAGTCCATGGGCACCGTAAAAATCTAATCGCAAAGACAGCAATTCTTTAGATCACGGGTGCCCAAACTTTTTTCCTCATCGGGCCAAAATGAGTACGTGTTAGCATGCCGAGGGCCAAACCTATGAATGTTTTCTATTTAAAAAGTTCGTCTTTGAAGATATTTATGACTAAATTATCTTCAATTATTGTGCTTCAGGAGATGGACCGCTATAGACTCTCTTTCATCTCCTGACAGTTTTTTCAGTGCAAAACTGAATAAAAATAGATCCTTACAAATCTCAGAGCCCCCTCATGGACCAAATCAGACCCCCAGGAGGGCCAAACTTGGTCCGTGGGCCCCACTTTGGGCACCCCTGATTTAGATAGTAGAAGATCATGTTCTGAAATACATGAGATTTTTAGTTTATCAGTTCATACTTGTCTTGTGTTAATGTTAATATTTCTGTAGTTGTTTACAACGACAACTGTGGACAGAATCTTTTTATAATTGCAATGTTTGTAAAAAAAAAAATATAATTTGTATATATATATATAATATATTTTTCGTAAGAACATTTTGACTGTTATATGCAGGGCTGGCGCTAGATAATTTTTGGAGGAGCTAAGGGGTTCTTCAATGGGGGGCACTTGCTTAACATGTTAATTTAGAGCTTTTAATGGATGCAAGGATACACTCTCACCCCTTACCATGTTTGAGTTGCTGTTTTAAACATTAATCACGCATTAATCACAGTGATTTCTAAAACTGTGGAATCGCTTTCAATTGTAGTCTCCTTTTGAACACTGTGGTTGCACATTTTTAGTCAATTTAGCCGATTGAATGCAAGTGTGCAATAAAAATGGGGCAAAAATCTTTGAGGAAGCTATCAGAGAGCATTGGACATTCTAAGAGAGGCTAGAGACCCCTCAAAACCCCAAATGGCACCACCCTTATGTTTGTGATACAGGGTCACAGGCCAGTGCACTCTACAAATGATATCAATGTTTTATAAAGGATGTGAATTTTGTGACATTTGGCATCTGATGTAAAAACGCACACAAAAAATAAATAAGAAAGCTGATTGGCCTATAATGTGTTTCCTGCTTCCTGGAAAAAAGATATATCATTCATGATTTGATTAATCTATAGACACGATACTGAAAACTGTCTAGAAGAGTGCCCTATTAAAATATAAGTGAAATAGACGGCTTAATCAGCGTGCATAGAATGTTGTGAATCACTCTAAAATGTTTGCAATGTTTTGGCACGACCTGTTCTGAATCTGCCAATGTGGTGAACAAGAGAAATCATTATCTTTTATCTCCTGTGTATCAAATATGACAAGTCAAAGTAAATAGCATACCATACTAAACCGAGCACAAAATGCGGCCTTGCTTGCCATATTAACGAGACAACAAGCTGAACTGAAACATTCAAAGAACAAAATTATTCCGTTTGAATTAACAGCTACAAGAGGCATAGCGTGGATGAAAGCATTTTGGAGCTATTTCCCCAAAGCTCCGAGCAGCATCAAGGCCGGATCTAAACAACGCGATGCAAAGAATATCAATGGACACAGGGACGCACATGTTGAGCCTGTGGCCACCTGGGTCTCCCTGTGCACACCAGATGTCTGATTTCCTCTCAAGGTGACCCCGCTACTGTACATGCGGCGGGGCAGTGGGGGCAGAGAGAGGGGGAGAAGAGAGGGGAGGGGCTTACATAAGGTCTGGGTACTGTACTGTTGGATACAAGTCTTGAAAATGACCTTGTGTAAAGGGCCCATATTACACTGTTTTCTGATCTGTGTTATAATGTGTTTTTTTTTTTTTTGTGATGTCATTTGGTAGACAAAACCTGGAGCTTTTAAATGTCTATACACCTAACTAGAAAAAGTGCTCCACTCAACGCTTATTAAAGTCTATACTGAACTAAAAAGGTAAAAGGTAGCTCTTAACTTGAAAACTACCACTGTGGGTTACTAAAACATGTGTGAATGAAACAAAATACAACTCCATATATGTTTTTGTGGAGGCAACTACATTATAACATGATTTCAAACTCAAAAGCATCCTTTCTGTGTAATCTAGGACCTTTAATAATCATACAAGAATAAATATAATTTCTATGCCCTCTCCATAGGTTTTAAAGTTGTGCCGGCAATTACCAATTAATGATTATATCTTTTGCGTAATGACAAGTTGAGAAAATATCACCTAAAAACAGAAAGCTGAAACCCATGAATGTTACGTTACAATTTGGTGCATTACTCATTCACTGATCTAATCACAGACCACCATCACTCGCACACATCACACATATTCATAAGAAGAGTGGGTGAGGTGTCTTGCCAAAAGACACAACCATATGCATATTTTGTAATAGGGATGGAACGACCCACTTGTGTTCTTATCCCTTCAATGGCGACAGAGGGTTTTAACCAATCACAGGCAGGTATGGACTGTCAAAAGAAGCAACTAACTTTCATTTCCTCTTAATGGCATTTAAGAGGAAATGAATGAGTTTGTAGTAAATTGAAATGATGTCATTTGGGTAAAAACCTCAAAATCAGCTTAATGTCACGACCTAAACATATCAACTTCGGTTTCTCTGAATTCTAAAAAAAATGGCATCGCATTGGTCATGAAAAACCCCATATTGGTCAAGTTTTTTTAATCATATTACCAAAGCCAAAGTAACAGAACGACTGGCAGTGTGGTTCACCAGGAGTCTACAAAAAGACAAAATAAAAGATTGACGTGAGAGGCTTTAACATAATGCCCTCTGTCAAAGCGCTTGTCGTCTGCTCCTTTCTGTCTCTTTTAAGTGCGTCTATCGTGCATTAAGAATCTGTCAGGCCAGCTTTAGCATTAATCAGACCAGCCGCGCAGTTGAAACAATCACACGTAATCTGCAGCACTAAACCTACTGACCTTCTCCTCTCTCCCATAAACTCCCACTCAAGCGCTCAGCCCGTTCACCACTCTCCAAGAGCTGCTTTTTACCTTTACGCTGTTCCCCAGGAGCCCAGTAACATTAGTGGACCAATATGTACAGGACTGCCAAAAAAATTTCGCTTTTTTCTTTTTCTCTCTCTCTCTCTCTCTTTCTCACTATAGACCCAAGGACAGCCGCTGTAGTAAAGACAAGAAAGCAGCCAATATACAGTGAAATGGCCAAATCGCTAAGTGCTTTCCTCGCTTGCAAATAGCATATTGTTCAAAACTGTGCAAGGACATCTGACGTAAAAGGCATTATAAAAGTAAGCCGGTCGCAATAACACATTTCAAAGCATGATATATTGCAAGAGAGAAATACTGAGATAAATGATAACACTGAAACTATTTTATGCCACTAGCACAACACAGGATAGTCCCAGTAAACCAATAAGCGGGCCTGTGTAATGGTAATATATAATGACTACAAACATGGCGGCATTTGTTTAGTTCTTTGTTTCGTGGCTACTGAGGTAGTCTTGAATGGATGATTGGAAGTCCAGTGGCGTTTTCCCCTTGAAACCCCACATGTCTCCCCCACATACCTATAGCTCTAATTGAATACTGGCAAATGAACTGTGAATTATTCCTTTTGGCTCGTCCTTCTGGTGTTGCTACAGTGAACCATCTGCTTGCTTACATGTAAAGATTTGCACATTGATTTTACACAGACAGATTGCCCCATTTGACACAACTTCTCCCCTTTAACAGTGCTGGGGACAGACACAAACTGTATAAAGGATGTCAATTATTTCAAGTACTGGATAATACATTTTCCACTTGCATTTGTTTAAGTACCTCATGGTTACTACTGTTCTCTGTACTCTACTCAGATAATAATCATTTTGTAATGTGATACATTCAAAGTATATTCATGCATGTTTTTCCCTAACTTGGACAAGTATGAAAAATGATCCTAGACCAATAACTTGAGGCTAAATCCAGAACTAACCCTGGACTAGATTAGGACTAACCCTAGAAGAGGCTAGAACAGAACCGAACCAAGTCTGAATCAGAACTATATTGGGCTCAAACCAGCCATAAGTGTGAATGCACCCTCAAACTAACATATATATATAGAAACTGTCAGTGTTTTGTGCTGAAAATTACATCTGTGGCATCGAAATTGGGATCCAGTATCAAGCCTTATCCTTTGTAAAAAAAAAAAAAAAATCAAGTTTGAAATTTGACTGCTGTGACAATAATGGATACATTCAATTGGCTGGCGGGTGCTGCTTGAGGATAGCATTAGGGTTACTACTGTGGATCAACTAATCTTAACCTACGCTCTCTGTGCCGCACATCGTGGGATTGGTTCATCCTCCGGCAGCTCCTCAGTCTCTCCTGACTCCGCCCGGGACTACATCGACTCAGCATGTCATCGTGACCTCCAACAAGACGTGCCCAGAAATGAGATTGGTAGAAGGGGAAGGGGGAGGATGGAGTGTGTGTGTGTGTGTGTGTGTGTGTGTGTGTGTGTGTGTGTGTGTGTGTGTGTGTGTGTGTGTGTGGGTGGGGTGCTTCTCCTACCCCATCCCACAAGGAAACAGGAGAGGCAAATGCATAAGCTCAATCCATCATCTCCACAGCATTGACGGAGAGCAAGTGGCATAAATAGCTAGCTGTGTTCAGAGCTATCACTGAACCGAATGCGTCCATGGTGCTACTTCATTTATTAAGACAACGCAGATCAATACGGCAGATATATACACTCGCTACTGTTGACAAGATAATCTCATCATTATGAATTTGGGCTTGGGTTGTCAGGAACGTGAGGAATTGCAAAGCTTATGGGCGACGACATGCACGAGGGGAGAGGGGAACAGAACAGAAAGTCCAAGCAAGAGTGGAAATCTAACAATTTTCTGACAAGCGCGATTGCAATTAGATTTGCAATTAATATTTTAGTAATAGCATTCTGTCCAAAGTTCAGATTTTAAATGCAACAAAAAGAATATGAACTGAAATACAAGAATCACATTTCAGAACATGTCTGTGCAGATGATAGACTGTATAAAGAAGTGGACTAAGTGAGTGTTCGGCTCCAGTCAAATGAGTCTCATCGAGGCTAGCAGTTACAGGGCGAATTTGGAGCCGAGTTCCAGCTGCAAGTATGATAGCAACCAGAGCCAATCCGGAGCCATCCTGTTGAAGGTAACGCCCCTTCACGCCTGCACCACTGGTTTAGCAGGAAGTGGGCGCTAGGCAACGCTGTCAATCAAGCCTGTTGTTAACGCTAGCGGGAGCAATCTCGAGGAAAGAAGGCGCCTGATTCGTCTGTTATTAATGTTCAAATCTTGATTTATGGACACAATAGCGGATCAAGTAGAGTGGGTTAAAATGGACATTTTAAGGCCAAAATGACAAGGGTCACTGCAGCAGTTACAGAGAAATATGTCACAGCTTTTCAATGTAAAGTGAATTGGAGCTTGCAGCACCCATGATCACTTTATATTTGAAATGCGGTGGCTAGCTGGTTAGCTATGTCCATTTATATATATAGTCTATGGTACAGATCTAAACTACTTAGGTTTTTTTTTTTTTTTAATATATACTGAACAAAGCAGGTTATTTTGTTGTTAGTGGAAGAAATTACGATACTTCAAAAATCACAGCTTTTGCATCCATTCAAGTTACCATTTTGATTTGATCGCGATTAATCAGCACGAATTACAGCCAGGCAGGTCCCATTCTTTATGTTATTTGTTTCCTTAAGTGATGCTCAGAAGGAGAGATAATGAAACACACCACGGAGAGAGGGCACATCAATATGAAAACGGAGAGAGCTGTCATTGATCCGAATCCTTAAGATGCCTCGAAAAGACTCCAACCAAAGACACAACCCCAGCGTGATACCATCCGAGTGCATCAATTAGGCCACAAAACCGTGACATCGGCCAGCTATACCATTTCCAATCCCGTTATCGTCATTCTCCCTGTCCCCGCCCCCCCATGGTGAGAACATACTGAAAATGCTTTGACACTTGCTAGATTTTAGCTTTTTGTTTTGGCAATAACATTTGAGTGAGTGCTGCCGTCTTGTTTGCTTTTCTGTTGCCATAAACACAGACCAACCACTGCAAAACAGAGGTTGTCAATCCCCAGTAGACTTAGTGAGCATTGCAGACACTAGAATCAGATTTCAAACTGTGCTATAGATATAAGCAGCAACCGGAGAAGACACGAGATGTTCTTCATTGTCCTTATCGAGTGCTCAGTCCTCTCCAACTCACTAATATTATATGCAAAAGTGTGGAAACCGAGCGGAGGCAGATTATAGACTTAACAGAATAATCATGCTCGAATTGCAATGCAAATCGCAGTTTCCGCATTGGCCGAGTGTAGCCCGGCTGGCACGGTAAACAGGAGGGAGGGAGCGTGTTGTGACATGGAGTTTGCGGAAAATAAAGAGTAAATGGCGGCTTGTCCCCGAGATCAATTAATCACGTTACAGATGAGGCTGAAGAAGTGCTCAGAATGTACAAGGCAAGGACAAGTACAGGAGCAGAGAGGCGTAAATCATGGCTCCACTTTAATGAGAGAGAAGGTGCAAAGCGGTGGCATAACTCATTCTTTGCAGTTGTTTCGGTAACACAGTAGGAGAGCAGGGGATGGAAAGAAAGACTCTGGAGTAGAGGTGGAAGATGTATCGAAAAATAGACCAATCGCGATATTTATTATATCGACGACAATATATGTATCGTGTGTAGAGTGTCTTTACATTACTGGGAAGGGATTTTTTTTTTTTTTTTTTTTTTGGCTATATGAGAAGATTTAAGCAGGTTGAATTAATAACTTCTATGACTCATTAGAGATGCAAACGCACTACTTAAGTGTTCAATTCTGCGGTTTATTTATTGCATCTAATGGGTTTTTAATGATATTGTAGATTTAGAATAGTTTTGTGGTTTAAATCTGCTCGTGGGTTTTTGTGTCAGTGGCGTAAATTAGTTTCAGTATTATCGTTTATCGTCTAGTTTTACTTCGGCAATAAATCGAATTTCGAGACTTCGTTTGCAGTTAGAATATTGAATATATTGCCGGTATGTAGGTGTGTTGGTATGTATGTATGTGCGATATATTGCTGAAGTAAATATAGACAATAAATGAAAATACTGAAAACAAACCATAAAGCAGAATTATCCATAAAAATGTCCAAATGTACAATACTGTTTAATATCATTCAGCAGCAACAAATAAACGGCACAATTGAATACTTCAGTAATTAGTTGGTAATTTTTATTCATTGATCAAACTTCTACAGCTTAAATCTTATCATATATCCAAAAATAACCAAATATTTCCCACTAGCGCAAGGAAAATGTGAACACAATATAGTATCATCATGACAGGCCAATATATGTATGGCTATAACTCCTAAATCTGTGAGGTTGATCTGCCCTTTTTGGGAATTTTTTGTTTTTTATTTGTTTCATGTACATAATTCTGGCATATATCATGTGATTATGCTTTGATAATGTACAAAAACTATATAAAAACATGAAAAAAAAAGATAGCTGAGTGGGGAGTGGCCAAATCTCCCCACTTTTGCAAAGAAAAAGTAAAAGAAAATCGCAAAGGAATCATCAGGAAGTTTATTATATTTCAGCAAATTTGTTTTTTGCGATACTCGAACCTCAACTGAGACGTTTACAGGCACATTTTTAAGGGGCTCTTGTAATCTTGTCTAAATAGTGGCATCATGAGGAGCCAAAGAAAATCGAGGTGTTCACTTTTGTCACAATCGCCCACCTCTACTCAGGAGCTGGACATGAGCCAGGCAACAACAGAGCCACTTCCACTTTGTTTGACTTTCTACGCGTTTGATTTACAGCAAAGAGTCCCAGCTGCTGCAGTTCAAAGAAATACGGCTGTGTGCATCTGAGTGTACATTACAGAGAGGTCAGCGGTCTCTATCCCATCACAGCCCCCCGCCGAGTAAAGTGTTAAGTCTGTGGACCCCGGGAGTCGGCTAAGAGCCCTCAGGGGGCAGGCAACCCAAAGGAGAGACCATTCCAATCTAAAGGAACCGACGCCAATGCTGCTTCAGAACACAGCTGGAAGCAGAGCAGGTACATGTGAGCTGGGCACACCTAAACATGAATAAAGTAGATGAAACGCTACACTGAGTCTCAGAGGGCCAACAACTTTGTCAACTGGAAACTGGATACAAAAGTCTGAGAGGACCTGTAGTACTGTAGCTATACAATAAATTGCAATCGAAACAGCATGTTGAGTTAAAGTTAATGATAAGGATTTTGTATGTTAAAGAAAAAAATTTAATGCTATAAGACCTGTCATGATAAAAAAAAATTGAATAGATACTGAATTAAAACTACCTCATGCCACTAATTAGGATTTAAATAATAATAAACCATTAAAAGTAATGAGCTGCAGCAAATATATAGCTGAATGTACCAATAATTAGCAATGAAAGGGACTTATTCACCCCTCCACAGCTCAAATCGTATCGTATTACAACAAAAATAGCCCAAATCTCCCCACTTTTGCAAAGAAAAAGTACTCATGATAAATATTGAACCCCAAAAAATATTGTTCCAGCTTTCATATACTGAATGATAAGTCAATATAGCAATTATGGTGACAGGCCTAAATAGTAGTTCAAAATAATATCATTACTGGAAGTACAAAGTAGTCCAAAATACTTAAGTAAGAGTAAAAAGTATTTGGAGAAGCTTCAACTATAATATAAGAAATTGTGAGAATAACTGTTGGTTGCCATTTTCAAATCGTCAGTCATTTAGATAATGGAATATCGTCTGTCGTTCTGTAGTAGAGCTGTAATCACATACATATTTTTTTTTTTTCCAAAATCGTGCAGCCCTCATTTGTAAACACTTGCCACTGATCCCTTTTACAGTAACCTAATCTTTACAACAGCACACTACACTGTAACATAAAAGATTTACGTCTAACTCAGGGAACTATGTCTTGCATCTAGACAGTGGAGTGTCTAGTTACGCAAACATTAATAATCAAAATAATGATCATAATAAGAAGAAGGAAAGACTTTGAATTTTAACAACACATCTATTCTGCTTCACTTGTTACGTAAAAAGAAATGTGCAAAATCATACAATACAATCACAAATGCCTCACATGTTCCAGCCCCGACCACAGGTGTAGCACTATCTGCCCCTACCCACAGGTGTAGAGCTAAGTGCCCCTCTCTCGCTGAACACTCACTGTCCACACTGCCTCAAAGTTCTCCATCTGCCTCCACCAGTGTGCTGTACATAAACCTCACTTTGAGCCCTGTAGAAGAAAGAAGGAGGAGGAGAAGAAGAAGGAGGAGGAGGAGGAGGAGGAGGAAGGAAGAAGGAAGGAAAGACACTTTCCAAACAATAAGAAAACAGTAGAATACGATAGTAGAAACCATGACTCCATCACAGACAAAGCCTCATTATCAGGCCCATACCATCTCCAATACTCTGTCTCCATCTGAACCCCGCAAATTGGCCTAATGTTTCCGGCCAATCGGACCGTCGCAAAGGTCAACTTGTGTCCTCACATCCTGTCTGCTGCTGTGCATGGACTCATAAATTGAAATTCCAGCCTGCAGAATATTAGCAGTTTGAGAGAGCAGTTAGCCAAATTAAATCAGAGCATGAATGGACAATGTAAATATGCACAGTATGTGTCTGTGGCCAGGCTAAATAGTTCAGTGATACGCACAGTCAGGGGGCTACATTCATATTCCATTATTTATCAGGGTTACTTGGGTTTTTGAGAAATGATGAATAAAACATTTTCATTTACTGGCTGCAATCTCAGAAAAGTGTTTCGTGCTCTGGTAATATTAATTGTGTAAATGTAAGATGTTCAGTTTAATATTTGTAATGAGTAAATTAATGTTTGGTGCTGCGAAACAAGTTAAAAGCTTAAACTAAAGGATTGTGAATGTGAAGAAAACACTGTCTCGCACACAGAAATTTATACACAGAAGTGGGTGAGTAGATTGTAATTGTATTCAACACTGCTGTAACATTATTTCAAAATAATGTTACTAAAGAGGAAGAAGCAGAAGTCCAAGAGATTATTCGAGTAAGAGTAAAAAAGTATTTGGGAGACTACAATACAAGCATGAGTAACTGTCTAAACATAATATCTGTTTTATGATTTGAAGTTGATGTGATTGGAAGGATGAAACCATTTATAATGGACAAAATCTGGTGTTTTCAAAGGACATGCCACAAAAATACAGAGCTATCAGATGTTACCCTCGTGGGTACCATCTGATAGCGATTACACTGTATTTATTCTCATATTTGTTGCACTTTTTCTATACCTTGCACTTTAATAACTTGTAGTTTGCACTTTTATATTTAAAATTCTGCACAATTGTATATTGTATTGTCTTGTTATATTGTACTTTTTATCTGTGAATTGTGTTTTAATATTTGTGGTGCAAAGGACTACAGATGGAAAGTAGCATTTTGCTAAAGCCATCTTTTTAATGTATCTGCACGTTGTCCTTCAAATAAATAATAAGTTAGTCTTTTCATACAGTCAACATAAACAAAGACCTGTTGTGCTTGTGTTTGCAGTATAGCTATAATCTATGGCACCTGCAGATCACTATGTCAAATTCTGCACATTTTAAATCACAATATTCATCTAAAATGACTTAATAAAAGAAACAATCCACTCACTTCCACATTAGAAAACTGTAATGCCCAATGGGATCTGACCAATGGATATCTGCAGATCAAACTAGCAAGCTGATTTTTTTTTTTTTTTTTTTTGTATAAAAATGACTGCGCAGCACTACCAAATCCTGCTTGTATCATTAATTAAGAAAATAAAATTGAAGAACGGAGGTGAAAACGGGGCTTGATCGGCAACGTGGTGTCTTGAAAGTGATTAAAAATGGTGAAACATGCACAAATCACTCCAAATACAACTTCAGAGGGTAAATGAGAAGAAAACAACTATAACATGGTTAAAAGCTGTGAAAAGTCGATTTTGCAGAATAGGTTTGTTCAAAGCAGGGGTGTTGAAATTATGGTTCAGGGGCCAAATGCGGCCCTCAGACCAGCAAATTAAACTATTTCTACCAACTATCAAACATCACATTGCAGTGTGATACAGACCTAAAATGAATGTGTTTCGAGCCTTATTAATACACAGCGGCTCTGTCAAAACTGTGTTTAAAGCACCGCACTGCATTGATCACCAAAATGTTCAAATGTTTTGAGATGTGGCCCCCGGTAAAAAAAAGTTTGGGCACCTCTGGTTTAAAGCTTTGTCAAATATATACTTCCTCACAGTGGGAAGAGTAACTTTTACTCAAGTAAGTGTATTATTACTTACAAAATATAAAGTCGGAGTAAATGTATGCAGCTTGTACTACCCACATCTGTTCACATGTTCAACAACATTTTGCTTTCATGATATACAAATCCCGTAGATTGCGTAAGTTAACCCTGCATCATGTAGTCCCAGCTTGTGCCCTTGTCCTCCCCTTGTTCATAAATATGGAGCCTGATCTCAGATGTTTATTGTGACATCCTCCGCTTTCCTCTGATTTGTTAAACCCTATGACTTATTAATGAAAGAGGGAGGGAAATATAGCTGCAGTTTTGTGGTGTGCGGGCTTGTTCTGCTCGCAGCCGCTTCCAGACATGAGTTTCTATTTGCGTAAATGTATTTATCTCCAAAGGCACCCAACAAATGAGCAGCCAATGTCAAGAAGTCTTCGTCTTGCTTAGATAAAGATATGTTAATTGAGTGAGCGTTCCCCCGGAGCAACAACTAAGTGTCATCTTGAACTTGTCTTTATCATAGGAACTTGGGGAGAGAAAGAGAAATAAAAGAGGATATTAATAATGCAGCGTGTTTATGTACAGAAACAGAAGGTCTGTTTGGAAATATGAAAACATGCCCCAAAGGCCAACCAAAGACTTGAACCCGTAAGTCTATTAAGAACCAATCCAGGCCAAAGAGAAAAAAAGAGTCCACAACTTCAACTGTCTTTAAGGGAAAAATTAATGTGAAATTTGACCTAATTTCATCACATTTTGTTGTCTGTCCACTGATCCGAAGGTTGGCGGTTCGAATCCCGCTCTCGACATAAACATCATTGGTTGAGTGGTCAGATCCACAGACCCACAGGTGGCGGTGCAATTCCAGCTCCCACAGATGAAAGCTGGTGTTGTGTCCTTGGGCAAGACACTTTGACCGTGGACCATTAAAGGTGCGGTATGTAAAGGCGCCCACGGAAAGGTTTTTGCTTTGCCTCCATGTTTTGTAGTATGGCATTAAATGTATCTATCAGGTATTTAAGATAAGATAAGATAAGATAAGCTATGCCTTTATTAGTCCCACAGTGGGGAAATTCCAGTATTGCACTGCACAGTTAAAGAACAGAAGGAGAATGGTACATGCAATAAAACAAGATAATAGATAAATAGCTTAAAATAATTTAAAAAATAGACTTAAAAATAAACTAAAAATAGACTCTATAATATATAATATAAGGACACTGTGAAATTCCCCAAGAAAAAGATAAGTTTAATACAATACTGCGGAACATTCCAAGCAAAGCAACATTTCCACAGAGACAAGCAGGAGGCAAACTCTGCACCAGAAAAGTTACACAGCAGATCTTTAAAAACAAAGCACTACAATAGGAAGGGGATGCCATTGTGAAACAGGTAAACAAAGCTTTTGGAAGTTTTTAAGACCCTCCATAATTTAGTTGAACTGAATAACAAAAAAAAAAAGAGATGAAAGAGTTGTCATGCAAACATTGATTTTAAAATTGATAGCTTATTTCTGTGATTAAATTTAATTAGCAAAGAGCAAAGTTCAATGCTTTTAGATGCTTTGGAAACAATTACAACAATTATTTTTGCTTCTATTCAACAGGAAGGCATTGTAATTCCACGTTAATCCAGTTTGTTTTGAGTTTTACTACTAAAATAACAACCAAATACTGTACACAGACACTGGGGGCGAGGTGGGTGCCCGAGGACACGATGACAGCATTCATCTGTTTGAGCTGGACCTAGGCTTGTCATGATAATTACTTTATCAACTTCAGTGTATGAAAGCTGGAACAGTATATTTTGGGGCTCAATCTGTATCATGTGTTATCGTGTTTTCTTTGTAAAAGTTTGGAGATTTGGGGTATTTTTGTTGCAGTACAATTGCACTTGAGCCGTAGAGGGGTGAATAAATAACTTCTATGGTTGATTATCGGTTCATTCTTTGATTGAGTTGCAGCTTGGGCCTTTTGAATGATACTGTCTCTTGTAAGTAGCAATAAAAGGGACTTATTCACCCCTCAGCAGCTCAAATTGTATTGTTCTTCAAAATGTGTTATCATGACAGGCCTAGCTGGACTGGTTTACCCGTGATGTTTTACGTCAAGAGTGGGATTCGAACTGCCAACCTTCAGATCAGAGGATGAACAATCTACCAACTGAGCTACTGTCGCCGTACCTTCTGGAGAAGAAGCACTTATAAAGATGATGGAAGAAAACAACACTTGCCGTTTGAACACAATATATGGCAGCAGCTTTGATCATATATTTTTGCCAGAAACCTTCAAAAAAACAAGACCTAGCTTTAGCTTCGGTGTTTGCATGTGAGTGTTTGTGTGCTCATTGGAGGAAGGGTGCTTCAAGGTTCGGACAAATGCAAGATTGTCACGCTCGTAAAGAGAGGGGCTCTGTCACGGAGGCTGCCAGCTAAAGGCTTAAATCACACCAGAGGAATACACAATGACTTCACACCCACACGCATACACACGAATCGCCCTAAATTATGCAGAGTATGGCCATTCCTGGAAGAATCTATTCTCAAACATCTGCTAGAGCTGCATTGTTGGCATGGTTATACTTCTACACCTAAACAAATCAAAAGACTGGATAGTTCTATGTATTTTAAGAGTAATGAAATATTTAGTCACACCACTTAAACACGCACTACTGTTCTTTAAATGTATTTATGATTTTATAGGCACTCAAATTTGAAAATGTTGGCAAGAAAAATGTATCTGTCTTATTAGAATAAAATAATTGTCTTCATTCTAGTGTCGGATGACTTCTTTTGAGCCAAATCATATTATATTTTAGTTTTGAGTTGGGAAAAGGGTCAAACTTTAAGATAACTGCAGTATTTACAGCATTAGTAAAAGAATTAAACACAAAGAAAGACTTAAATAAAAATAGACCCGTATATTGTTGTAGGTTTTTTGCATATCAGCTATTGGCCTTAAATCTCCAGCAGAGGCCGATGTTTAGTTTTGGCCGACCTGCTGCCTAAAAACTACACATAAAGGTTTATTTGAACACTTAAGTGCAAAGAGATAACTGCATAAAATGTGACCACACAGCTCTCTAATAGGTCTGCAGTAAAACAGCTGAATGACTTTGTAGTAAATCCAATAACAGAATTTGGAGAAAATAATCCAAATTGGTCCTACATATCAGGCCAAAAATATCGGCAGATTTTATCAGCCATCGTTTTCCCTGGATTCTAAACAATCGATATCACATTGGCTATGAAAAAAAACACATCTCTAGACGTAAAGCAACACTGCGAATTTTTTAGGGTTGCACTTAAACGTATCTATCTCCATGGTTCTTCTGTTTGCATGGAATGATGCAGGTGATGTGCCAGCTTCACAAAGTTGCATGCTGTATCTTTAATTCGTAATGAACAAATTAATTAAGAATGATTCAGGCTTAGTATAGAGTGACCAGACGTCCCCATTGACCCGGGACAGTCCCAGTTTTGAGCCTTGTGTCCCCTGTCCCAGGAGATTTATCCAAAAACAACAGTGATTTGCCTTAGATTTATTCAAGAAATGTCCCAGGTGTCTCTATTTTTGATCAATTTGATACCAGCCAACAGTAAAGAGGCAAAAATAAAAATCCAGCAACAATTTAATTTATACTAAGCATCCCAACCCGGGTGTGTCCCAATGTTGAATGAAAACCTGGTCACCCTAGCTTAATAACTACTTAATAAAGAGATTAGGGTTAGGAGCTAGGGTATTAATGAGCCAGTTACTAATCCTAAATCCATCTTAATAAACTGTTCATTATAAATTCTTTGTTCATGCTTCATTAACGCCAATTAAAGTGTAGTTCTAATTCTTCTGATACATTTCGTTTAAATACTGTAAACCGTCTCCATCGAAATCTGTCATGTCAAGTCAGCACCCCCATGCGCTCTCCTTTTCTCCTTGACACTGCTGCCACACGACCACACCACAAAAGGCAGAGAGGCGCCACCTACAGGCCGCTTTTATAGCCATCTGCTACCCTCAGCCTGCCTCTCCTAAGCATGTCAATAGATCCTCACCTCCTGCATTTTCCAACACTTTTATGCAAATTCGTATTACCAGCCCCATCAAAACAAATCAAAACAATACAAATATGACCTGTTTTGAAGTAATAGCACTAAAGTGGAAGTCTGATTACAATAGGGGCAGCTTCAAAGACGGGAGTTGTGAAGCAGGTTTGGCGCAGCTGCTCGGGGTACAGTACAAACAATAAAAAGCATTGTAGACATGTGGGCAAGAAAGTTAGGCAAAAGCTGTCTCGCTGCTTGGAGGAATTCTGCAGCAGATTGGTTGTAACCTTGATTCCTGGCTAAGTAATTCCCTTCAACGCCTTAAGCAGAATTAGGTATCATTACGCATCATTCGTCTTCTTATCCGACAATTCTCTGTGAACAAATGAAATGCGGTCCTCCACTGAGCCACTGCAGCACTGTGGTGACAATGATAAGGCCATCAGACCTACGCACATTATTACGCTTCCTCCTCTCTCCTTTCTTTTTCCTCTCCTTCTCTCACTCTCTCTCGCTCTCACACACAAACATACACACACACACACACACACACACACGCACGCTTCTATTTCTCTCTCTCTCGTTGCTTCATGTCCACTCTTTCCCTCTCTCCCTCTTTCACACACCCTCTGGCTCTATCTGCATCATTTTCGCTCCCTCTTTCTTTCTATCTCTCTCTCTCTCATATGCAACCTATTTCACTCACATTCTGCCTTCCTCTACCTTCTCTTTCTCCTCTGTCTATTTCTCTATCTGCATCCTTTTCTTTTCCCTCTCTATTTCCATACATCTCTCCCTCCCCATCTCTCACACAAATCCTCTATCTCACTCTCATTGTATTTTCCCCACTCTCTATCTCTCCCTCCCTCTCTTCATCCCTCTATCCTCCTTTCCATTTCTCCATCTCTCTCTCCCTTTCCATCTCTAACACCCACATCTATAACTCTCCCTCTATCTTTCTCTCTTTCCCCCTATCTCTCTCTCACACACACACAACCTCGCTCTCACTGTCGCGCTTCCCTCTTCCCTATCTTTCTCTCTCTCTTTATCGCTACCTTCCCCTCTTCTACCTCCCTTTCTCTCACACAAACCCTCTATCTGCTCTCTCTCACTCTCGTTGTATTTCTCCCTTTTTCTCTGTGTCTCTTTATCCTCGTCCTCTCCCTCAATCTCCCCCGTAATTTCTATTTCTCTGCCTTTATCCCTCTGTATTTACATATATCTCTCCCTCTTTCTCTCTCTCACACACACACATCCTCTACCTCTTTCGCTCTATTTTTTCTTTCTTTCCCCTTCTCTCTCCATCTCTCACACACAAACACCCTCATTCTCCCCCTCTCTCTTTATCCTCCCTTTCTCTCACACAAACCCTCTATCTCCTCTCTCCCACTCTCATTGTATTCCTCCCATCTCCCTTTCTCCTCCCTCTTTATTTATCCCCCTCTCCATCCCTCCGTCCCAACGAGGAGCCGTGCCTGTCTACCGGTGTATACCACTATTAAACATCATTAGGGACAGCAGCAGTGTGGAGCGGCGCTGAAGTTTGCAGGCTGCTGCTGGCTCGGAGTAGGTGACGAAGAGGACAGCGCACACAAAAACATGTTCCAACCAAAACAAGAACACGTCCAGTTGCGGAGGTCACGGCGCTGAGGCTTAACTTAACTTCCTATTGTTGAAGCGATTTCAAGACTTTAGCGTGAGGTGGAGTGGGCGCCATATTCACTTTACACCATAGACTCTATAAAGAAGTGGACTAAGTGAGTGTGACATCACCCATAGCGTTCAGCTCCCGTCAAATGAAGCTCGTCAAGCCTCGCAGTTATACAGGCGAATTTGTAGTCGAGCTGCGTATTAGGTATTCCGACCGCGAGTATCATAGCAACCAAAGAGCCAATCCGGAGCGGGGCTGTTGAAGGTAACGCCTTTTACCACCCGCTCCCTGCTAAACCAGTTTGGCAGTTTAGCAACACTGTCAATCAAACCTGATGCTAAGGGTTGCGGTAGTGACCTTCGAGATCTGTGTTATTAATGTTCATATTTTAAGTCAAGGACACAATAACGAAATAAAAATACCAGGAAGATGTAGAGCGGGTTAATACAAACATTTTAAGACCAAAAGCACTAGCCTGACAGCAGCAGTTACAGAGAGAGGGGTGATGTTTTTTCAATAGAAAGTGAATTGGAGCCGCAGTCAGTGGAGCCGGAAGCATGCCCATGATCACCTCCTATTTGGAACACGGCGGCTAGCAGGTTAACTATGTCCATTTATACATACAGTCTATGGTTTACACCCAGGATTATACCACTGTGCCGTTTGCCCAACTCACAAATTGTCGATACAAGTGTAAAAGTACAACTGAATGAGCTCAAATAGAACCAGCTATTTTGAGTCACGTACTGAGAAGAGAAATAGAAATTATTCCAATCACTCAGTCTTTCAAATGGTTTCAAAACACGAGTCTTACACTTAAGCGGTTACAATAGCCTTAATAAAATAGTTATGTAGCAGGCAGTGGAGCTGTTTTGGCAAAAGCACTTAAGAGAGGTAGACGACACAGACCAACTTCACAAATTAAAAGAAGAGATTATTATTTTTAGTACAATCATGGGTAATTTGAAATATACTATATAGGGTTTTTTTTTTTTTTGCAGATTACAATAAAGAGCATGTCGCAAAGCTGAAAAGCCAATCCTGAGTACATTTCTGGGTAATATATCCAAAACACCATCAGATCTACTTAATCTATTTTAGCTGCACTGTTTGACATAAGTTAATCATTGCCTTTGTAGAGACCTGCAAGTACCGAAAGTTTTGATGATAATGATCCAACAACCACATAGATAATATCGTTTTTAGTCTTTCACATCAGCTCACCAACCGATATAGTTTCTTAAGCACTTTTTAAAAGCAGCACACTTCTTGTACAGAACTTGCTGCTTTGAAAAGATCTGATGTCAATTGATGCGTTTCCATCACTACCACCACCACCTGGCCGTGTATTGTGTACACTATTTGAAGGACTCCACCTTTAGGTGCCCTTGTGAGACTGTATATAGACAGGCTATGCACTCCCAGTTTCATCCATGGCTGTATTTATTTTTCCTATTTAACCTTCTCTTCTGGCAACTGCGGTGACAGATGGGCTGAGAGGCCTTGGGATCGATGGGAGGGGAATTCTGTCTTTGTTTCCTGACATTTTTCCCATAGCCACTCACTTTGGACTCAAGTTACTTACTGTCCAAGCCAAAGGAAAGACAGCCGGCACAATCAGAGAGCCAGAAGGAAAACCGATCCTCTTCTCCACAGCTTCAGAGGAAACGTAATGCCTCTGGCCAGCTCCCTCTACACAGGTTTATGTTGAATAATACAATAGAGCACCCAGTGGCCGCGTGCACCAGGGACTGGCATGTAAACATGACACGAGCAGAGTGTCTGTTTGGGACACTGAAACGGAAGTGGACACAAGTAGCTACGCAGCTGCATTACGTAGCCTTATTTATCACTGCTATGAAACTTAAAGCCAAGCTAACTGTCGGAGCAGCCGCTGTCCAGGGTGCTGTTACAAAACCTAATGGGGTTTTTAGCTACAACGCAATCATTACAGGGGCCTCTATATGTTTTAGGCTGAAGTTAATGGCAGACACGGGACCTGCTGCCATATTGGGTCGAGTTGCAATGCAAACAAATAGAAACTCCAAAGGAAATACGGCATTAGCAATCCAAATTCTCAGTATTAAATCAGTTTTTAGGTGATTTTGAGTTTACGGGTTCCTTTAAGGCCATCATATATAATTAGATTGGCTGACCCCGCCCTGTTGTAGTCTCACCTGTCACCACTAGATGCTATCTACATTACTGCTGAGCTCATATTAAAATCCCACTTTGTTGTTTTATTATTGATAATGCCAGCTCTTTGTGTCAAATCTACCAAATCCTCACAAATTTCTGCAAATTTCCAGCGTTTGTAACTTCTAGGGTGGAGGGCCCGCTACTTGCTTGTCTCCATGGATATGTTATTTCTTTGCATGGAAGTCTCCACAGTAAGGCATTAAACATCTGCTTTGCATTTATTCAATTACAGGTGTTTTATAGCTCAAAAAAAAAAAAACTTGATGAACATGAATTCATACCATGTGTACGCTTGCTTCTCCATAGATCTGACCATTAACTAGTCCCCATTGTGACTACTAAATGTATTTAAATACTGTGGAATAATCAAGGCAAAACAGTAATATGTTCATAGAGACGAGCAGGTGGCGGACCCCCTACCGGAAAAGTTACACAGTGCACCTTTAAAGTTATGTACATTCAATAAATATCTTAAAAATACAATCATTATTATTATTATTAGAGTTGATTCACTCCCTTCAGTTCCTGGTTAACAGAGAAACATGTTGCATGACAGAGCGGCAATTAGTGTGTCCCTGTGATGAGGAAGCCCAACGGTCTGTGTGTCGACCTTTGACCTCTGCAGCTGGCCCGTCACAAAGGCAGAGGCAGAGACCGAAAGTGGGAACAACAGACAGCGGACGGGCTCCCCTGGTGGGAACATGTCAGCCTTCATCACGGTCATCGTCACACAGCCTTCCAGTGGAAACACAGGGGCCAGGACAGACCGGACTGAGCCTCATTACCACTGGAACAGTTGTAGGGAATATGAATGCAACCAAAAGGATAGTGCTATATTCAGATAGTACACATGAGCTAGCAATTTCACACCAAAATATATTGCTTCAAATGTCTATATTGGACCATAATAAGAACTAACTCAGATCTAAACCAGACAATGGGTGATGGAAATGAGCAGTGCCACTATAGCTATCAACAATTCAAAACAGAATGGTGAAAAGTACTCAATATGGCACCTTCAAAATGTCTGTTATAACTCAAGATATAACGACAATAAAAAATATGCAGAGAAACCATATAAATGTTTGAAACCAAGTCCATTTCTACCAATCAATGATGCCCATAGACCATCCCAGGACTGAACCGGGTCTAACCAAATACTTAACTACCACAAAACCTGGGCTAAATTGGGCTAAAACCAACACAATACAAAGAGGAACACGAAATCAGAGCGTACACAAGATGCTATTTTCACACAGTCATAAATGTTAGCTGAAGCTCGGGTAAAGTAAAATAAAACGGGGCTTGCTTTTATAGAAGGACCACTCAGGAGTTGAGGAGCAATAACGTAAATACAGATCACGTTGGTGTAAATGTCTACATCTGCGGAGCTACACGGCACTGTCTTAAAGCGAGCCATAATCCTCGTCTGACACAACAGACTTTTAATGAGCTTAAAGCCAAAGACACAGAGAAGTTATCACGTTAGCTGGCTTACACTCCAAAGTACGGCCAATGGAGCCACGGAAATAAGGCAATCTGGCTAATCTCTGAGGATTAAAACCACGATTAAGGAGGGTTTATTTAGGACAAGGCATGCTAAAGTTACCGCCACAGAGTGCAACATATGATATCATTAACAGGAGGAAGGGAAGCAGCCAGCAGAAGGCAAAATGTGCTGTTTCCAACTAAGGCCATGCTCGTTAGCAGGGTCGAATTCAATAAACGGTGTAAAGAATGCGATCGGTTCTGTTATCCATTAGAATCTGATCCTTTAGACCTGTCACGATAATCACTGTATCGATAAAAGGCAGTATTAATTAATTATTAACCAAGTATTAAAGTGTTTCATTCTGCTGTGTATTTATTTAAGCTCATGATTTTTAACAATATTGTCGATTTAAAATAGTTTGTGTGTTAAATCTGCTCTTGTGTTGTTGTGTCAGTGCATAAATGAGTTTCAATATTATTGGTTATCTTCTGTATTTACTCCAGCAATGTATCGCACGTCCAAATGTGTTATCGCGGCAAGCGTAATAGCATCAGCATGCCTATAAATTATAAACTAACCAGTTCCCTTGATTGCAAATGCTATCGCAACTCATATGAACCAACAGTTGAACGGGCAAAACGAGTACTGATAGCGAGCGAACACGGAAACAGCATTCAATACAACACACTAATATGAGATAATAGCACATTTCCTTTCAATCCAGTGACTCCAATGATTTCTGATGTTATTCTAGGCCTAAAAAATGACGATATCAACTTATTGTTCAATATGTGATAGCTGTAGAAATATATTTTGTTGCTCAGAATGTATCATGTGTACATTTTCTTTGTAAAAGAGTGGAGATTTTGTGTATTTTTGTTGTAGTACAGTAGCATTTGATCTGTAAATGGTTTAAAAAGTGGCTTCTATGGCTAATCATAAACTAGTACATTTGGTGATTTATATGTTGCCCCACAGGCCTCTTTAATAAAAAATGTAAAAAAAAAAAAAAAAAAAAAAAAGGTTTACTTGGATTATCTTTACATTATTGTTACAGTGCCAGTGGCATAAGGTTTCAAGTTTCAATTAGGCCTGTCACAGTGAGTACTGTAGTGACTTAAAGGAAACTGTTTGGTATTTTTATGTTCTATGATAAGATTAGAGGGTCAAATAAATAACTTTTTTAACTCATTATAGAAAGAAACTAACTGCTAAAGTGTTTCATTCCGCTGCTACTTTATTGCAGCTCATGTTTTTTAGAAGAGTTTTTGAGTATAATCCTGCTTTAGGGTTATTATGTCAGTGGTATCAATCAGTTTCAATATTATCGTTTATGGCAGTATACCTCAGTACTTCACAGTGTGCAATCGTGACAGGCCTAGGTAAACTGCTATGAACCATTTCTACATGACACTGTCCAATCAACAACGCTAAAGCATGTGTATTTCAGAAATGGTTCTCATGTGAGTAGAAAGTAGAGGCATAATAGGAAAATGCATTTTGAAGAACTGCCTGTTTAGAACACTAACCGAGGTCACAATGCCCAGCTTACAAAATCAAAAAGATTATCTAAAAATCTCCAATGAGCGAGTGACTAATGAAATTTTGACAGGGAAAGTGATTACAAAAGGCTGCGGTGACATATTTTGAGCACAACTGTTGTGTGTGGCTGTCAGTGCATACCAGAATGTTTAATCTTTTTAATGCCCCCTCTGTCCCCCCTCCCTCCACCCATCTCTCTCTGTGCTTCTGCGCCTCTGGGCTTCTGCCTGCCCTTGTATATACTCTGCCTCTCTCCTTTTTTCACAGAACTAGCAGCAGATAGAGGAAATAGGCTTTTTGGTTCAGATAGTGATGGGAAAACAGTGAGGAGTGAAGAAAAGTGCAATTTGTCTTACCTGAATGATAGACATGCGGTTAGTAGGTGTGTCTGTAGTGCTGGTGACTGGGCTTGTGAAGCTGGTGTGGCATCCCACGTGGCCTTGGGGCACGCTGAGGTTATTGGCAGTGGGTTTGAGGTACATGACCTCTGACCTTGGTGAGCTGAGTGGCAGGCGTGTCTGGTAGTCAAAGTACATGGGAGAGGTGGCCAAGGAAGGACTGCTTACCACATTCATCACATTCATGGCATCGCGCTCCTCCACCTCGCTCTGCACCAGCATGATGTCGTTCTTGTTTATCTTCTTTTTCTTGCCCTTGCCCAGCTGTGGGTGCGAGTACTCTGCTATTCGACAGTTATAAGTTCGAATTTCCTTATTTTCCCGCTTACATTTGATCGCTATAGTCACCATGGCGGCTAAAAGCATTATAGATATGATGCTTAGAGTCACAATAAGAGGCAAAGACATGTCCCAGTTCTGTCTGTCCGTAACGTGAGGGGCCCCACCAGAGAGGGGTCCATTGGAGGCTTTGATGATTAGCCGAGCCGCAGCCGTGAGCGTAGGCCTGCCGTGGTCAGACACGCGGATGATAAGCTCCACATTCGGGCTCACGTCCTCCCAGAACGGGTGAGCCGTCCGCACCTCCCCTGTCACTGGGTCGATCTCAAAAAGATTTTCCTCATTACCATCCGAAATCTCATATGTGAGTCTCCCACTCTCCCCGTAGTCATTATCCACCGCTCTGACTGTAGTGACGATGTAGCCGACGCCAACATTACGAGGGACATGGATCTCGGCTGTGTCATTCATAAGCAGAGGCAGAACTATAACAGGTATGTTGTCATTCACATCCAAAACACTGATGCGAACAGTTGCATTGCTCTCAAGATGAGGAGACCCTGCATCTTTAGCCAAAACCTTGAAATCAAAATACTTAATTTGCTCATAGTTGAAAGATCTCACTGCATATATAGCTCCATTGGCAGCATTCACATTGACGTAAGTGTTAACATCTCCACCACTCACATTTGAGTTTATTATGCTGTAGTAAACTGTACCATTTTGCCCTAAATCCGGGTCATGGGCCAGAACAGAACCAAGATACTCCCCGGGTATGTTGTTCTCAGGTATTTGCAGAAGGTAGACAGACTTAGTGAAGCGAGGAACGTTGTCATTTTCATCTAAGATCTTTACTGTAAAAGACTTTGTTGAATTCAAAGGAGGGAGCCCATTGTCCTTAGCGACAATGGTGACGTTATATTCATCCTGCATCTCTCTATCCAAAGGTCTGTCTGTCACCACAGTGTAGAAGTTATCATAGTTTTCTTCGAGTTTAAAGGGGACATTGCCAAGCACTCTGCACTGGAGTTGGCCATTCCTCCCTGAGTCTTTGTCAGTGACTCTCACCAATGCAATGACGGTGCCCGGAGGAGCCGCTTCACTGATCGCCCCTTGCCGCACAGACACAAAGCCTATAGATGGCCAGTTATCATTCCTGTCGAGCACTTTTACTGTGACTTTACAATGACCCGGGATTGGATTGGGACCTAGGTCTTTCGCCTGGACGTCAATCTCAATCACTGGACTCTCTTCGTAGTCAATTTCACCCTGTATCTTTATGACTCCGGTCCTGGAGTCTATGGAGAACAGCTCCCGGATCCTCTCTGGGGCATAGCCGCTAAAAGAATACACCACTTGTCCATTGTTGCCCTCGTCAGGGTCAGTGGCATTTAAATCAATCAACACTTTGCCCGGGGGTGAATTTTCAGGGATTTCTACCACATAGGAGGGCTGGTCAAACACAGGGCTGTTGTCATTGGAGTCGATAACTTTTACATTTATTTGCATGGTACCTGATCTGGGATACTCCCCGCCATCGGTAGCAGACAAAATAAGAGTATGGTGGCTCCGCTCCTCTCGGTCTAGTGGCCTTTGGATCACTAATTCTGGAAATTTAGTGCCGTCCCCGCGGGATTTCACCTCCAGGGAGAAGAGATTGTAGTCATCACGTGTTATCTGATAGGTTTTCAGTCCGTTCTCTCCTGCATCTGGGTCGTGCGCGCTTGTGAGTGGAAAACGCGTCCCCGGCACAGCATTTTCAGAAATATCAATATCAATCTGATCCGAGGGAAAAGTTGGGGAGTTGTCGTTGATGTCCTGAATATCTATTTTGATCATACATATCTCTTTGTCATTTGCAAACACCTCCATGGACAGCTGGCACTTGGGATTCCTCTTGCACAATGTCTCTCTGTCGATGCGTTGCTTTGTGTAGAGCAGTCCACTCTGAGGGTCCACGTCGATGAGATGAGGTGCAGAGTTCTCCAGCACCCTAAAGTTGGCTTTCTTCCCCTGTCCTCCCTGACCCGTCTGCTCCAGTCCCAGCCTGGCATCTTTGGCTATGTTCCCAATCACTGTTCCTGGTCCCTGCTCTTCAGGGACCGAGTAATTCAAGTTTTTTAAAGTCAGGGCTTGAGCCCACAGGAGAAGGAAAAAGAAAATAGAAAGATACATCCCCACGTTGTAAAAGCTCTAGCAGTCCGTTCGTGTTTATTCGTGCCTTGACCTGTTGATGTCTCCCTCTGATTTTGGGTAACTCATATAAATAGTTCTGTTCATTATCCGAGGACTTGGCATTTGTGGATTGTCTTTGCTGCGCCTCTCTCCTCCAGCAATCTGTGGTGCTGAAGACCTACTTTATATTCAACTGGGTGCTTCGACTCATCTGAGCAATAATCGCGATCCAGGCTCCAAACAGAATAGTCATTGTCAACGTTCACTTACACCACCTACAGGGGAAGAGCACAGGGGGGAGAGGATGGATTTAGTTAATGCATGTATACCATTTACTTGCTCAAACATAAAAACTGCAATATTAGCCGTTGTGCCAGCGAGAAACCAGATCTACCGCTGAGCCCAAATGAAACACGGCTCATGTGTAATTCATCTCCACAATTATGGGGGGAGCTTGTCAATTAGTTAACCTTGGGAAGACACTGCGCGCTGCCTGATGCATGGGGGAAATAATGATTCGCCTTACAACGCGCAATATGACAAACAGAGGAATAAAACACACTTTGTTGTTTTATTTTTCGCTGTCTCTAACGTGCCACAAATGACCTGACCCGAGCGGGATCCGATCACACATGATGCTGACTGCGCCTGGAAGGGAGGAACTTTAATAATACGCTTACAAAACAAGTGAAGGTGGCCCATTGTGCTGGGTATTTGAATAACTGTGTATAAAATGAGCTTCTTACACGCATTAACAAATCCGCCTAATCCGGATTTTTAAAATGAGCCTTATAAAAATTCAGAAAATGAGCTGCCAACATCTCAGTACAGCCGTGTAATTTTCTCCTCTGCCTCCTTTCTGTCTCTCACTGTGATATTCAGCGGTGGTTGGGGAAAAGCTGTTGCACCCGTGCGCATGAGGGATTGGGGAGATTGTAAAACTGACACAAATAGAAAATCTAACATGAAATAATGCAACTTACCAAATCAAAGGAGGGAATGCAGGCGCGGAAAACGGTGTGTGAACAGTCAGTCAGCTCCAGTGTGGATTCAAGGAGAGTTTCATCTCCTGTAACCACTTTCTGTAGAGGTACCACCCGTATCCCTCTCCGCAGGTGAACGGGGGAAGCCACACGCCTCCCACAGCACACACAGGCTACAGTGCAGCGCAGCGAAAAGGGAAAAAAGTGCTCCAGAAAAGTATGACTGTAATGTCAATGAGCTGAAGTCCTCTCCGCTGTCTGATTAGGATGCAGCGGCTTGCCTTGAGCCTGCAGTGACTCACCGCTGTTCAGAAAAGGAAACTGTTCACAGAGAACACGGTGTGAAGAAGAAAAAGCGTGAAAATCCAGTAAGGTTAATCCAAAGTATAATGGTAGACAGCGGTCAACGCTTTTTACGCGTGCGTAACGGCGCTGACACACACAATCCGGAATAGTGGCATTTTGTCCTTGTCCGCTGTCCTCTTCCTTCAAAGTCCATATACTGAGCATAAGCGCAAAAAGAGCTGAGAATGTGACCATCAACGAGCCCGCGTCCAGCCACGAGTCCGTCTGAAGGTGTCAGGGGAAAAAGCGAGAATAAATACGCACAGTTGGGTTATTGGGTATTTCCAACACGTAAAGTCGCCCTAAGCACACGGAGCGCTTCCTCTCACTGACTGAACTCCGGACACCGCATGGTGCATTAAACATTGTCGCTGCTCCTCCGGCAGCCAATAGATTTGAAGAGGTGGGAAGAGAAGGAGGGATTCAAAAGGCGCTCTGGGTACAGACTACAAATGATTGGTGGCCCCCAGTTCACCGGTAGCGCATCTGTATTTTTTCAAATATCACGCTCGTCCTTGTTGTTTACAATAAAGGAAATCGTGCGTTGGACACGGTTTAGAAAAGAGGCACCCAGCACACGAGGCTTCAAATTCAGATAAGTAATCCATCAAGGAGACAAGGACGGAGGAAAGTGTTATTTTCGCCCCGGCCGCAGCTCTGTACCGTTTATAACTGTGTAATAGGAGCAGAGTGAACAGGAAACACCTCATCATTTTAGTGTTTATTATTAGATTCGATTATAGATTCGATTATTGAAGTATACAGAAAACGAGATAACGAGATTTGCATAATAAATATAAAACATAACGAAAAAGTATGAAGAAACGTGAAGTTCCTGTATCTTTTGTGTTTTTATAGGAACAAACAGCTTAAATGAAAATCATGTATAAATCAATGTATTTACATATATTTTCTCATTAATGAAAAACAAAACAAACAAGTTGTGTCTATAGGAAAATGATTGTGTTGATACTTACAGCATGACAATAGAAAGTATAAAACTTTTGACGGAAACTTAACTTGAAACTATATATGAATATTAGTATGTACGAGTATATTTAGAACTAAGAAAAGAGCTCACGGTGCTGCTTAAAATTCATTTGGAGTGTCAGCGCCAGTGTGCAATAATGGGCGTTTCTGTGCAATAGCGTCTGAGGCTTGTCTTTGTGTTTTATAAAACTTCAATAGGTGCATGGCAGTTATAGTCTGCTGTGCCATGGCAGTAAACATGGACGACACAGAACGATGGGAGAATGAAAAGAAAACGGAGTCAGATCAACAAAAGAAACAACTACACTTTCATAGCATTTAAAGATTTATAGTGAGACAGGCCTCTTCCTTGACTTTTAGATCAAGGCTCCAAACGGTTCTGTTTATCTGTGCATATGACTGAAAGATTTTTATTCTGCGCTTTCCTCTTTTAATGTAAATTTTATGATGATTATTTATGTTTTGATTTGTTGTATTGTCATTTTAATGTCTTTTCTTATTCCGTAAAGCACTTTGAATTACTTTGTGTACCAATTGTGCTATACAAATCGACGTGCTTTGCCTTGCCTAGAACAGTGACTCACCACAAACACAAACAAAAGATAGCAAAAAGTAAGATAGAGAACATTATGCATGCCTCTCCGGCCTATATAGAGATACACTTTGCTGTTTGCACATCTGGTCAGTTGTGTGATCAGGGAACTATTAAAACTTTAAATAACTCAATAAAATATTTAAATGGTTGGTTCCTAGCTCTTGGAAAGTTTACTCGTTCTTATCTTATACATTGGAAAACATAAACACAAACCCGTTTCAAAGAGTTTTAACAATAATTATACCCCCAGATCAGCTGAGGAAGAAGTACTCAGTTTTGTTACTTAAGTAAAAGTACAGATACCGGAGTAAAAATACACTCAAGTAAAAGTATGACATGAAAACATCTACTTAAGTAAAAGTATTAAACTGCCCCTTTAAAAATGGACTTAAAGTGTAAAAAGTAAAAGTATTTTGTAGAGATTTTGAGGTCTATAATAAAGCTTCAAATGTAGCGATTCTGTTAAAGATTTGTGCTGAATTTTGTTCAACAGAAACAATCGAATCAGTCGTTTTTTCTGGCTGTTTTTGTTCGTGTATGTTTTGCTAAAATTATGAACATGTTAAAAATAAAGCCTCAGCCTTTTCTGCACATCTCAAACAATTAAAAAAAAATACTTTTACTTTTCAGTCCTGTTCAAAACATAGTGGAGTAGAAAGTACAGATACCTGCTCTCAAATGCAGTGAAGTAAAAGTAAAATTAAAAGTAAAGCATAGGTACCTAAAATATAATAAGTAAGTACTTTTACTACTTTTACTTTGTTACCTTCCACCACAGCCCCAGATCCATATTGACAGTAAAAAATATCGTAGTGTATTTCACTATAAGATGGGAGCAGAAATGGATAAAGTAATCACAAAGAGTACAAAGTAGTGGTTCAATAAAATACACAAGTAAGAGTAAAAAAGTATTTGGGGAAGTAAGTAAGATGCTTAAGATGGTATTTTAATATGATATAATGTTCAAATCGTGTAATATTGTCAACATAAAGCTTTTGTCATTTGTAGACTTGTGGGTACTCAAGTACAAGTAAAGGATGGAGTCTGAAAACTACTCGAAGGATTAAAACTTTATTAAAAAGTTATGGTTAAAGGGCCCATATTACGCTATTTTCTGATCTATGTTACAATGTTATTTCCTCATCACAAACAGACCTGGAGTTTTGTCTTGTTTCAGTCGCACATGTTACAAAAACCCTGCAGATTTAGGCTGAGTTCTTCTCTCAACACTCTGTTCCACCTTGTGAGGTCATGTGGTGATACAGGAAGTGCTCCACTGTGTTTTTGAACTCCATACACGTTGACTAGAATCATTTGGATGATTTCAGCCCTGGAATTGTCAATCTCTGCTGAACAAAAGGTAATAAAGGGTTAATCAAACATGTGTGAATGAAACAAAACGCAACTCCAGGTATGTTTTTGATGAGGTAACAACATTATAACATGTCTTAAAGTTCACACGAGTCAGTTTTGTGTAATTTAGGATCTTTAAAGTAAATGTAGTCTACTTCTGTTAGTGAGTTGTATACAGGCTTTGGATTTCAGTACAGTATTCATTGGGTTAAAAGAGGACGAAAACCCGTCTTTTGAATTAGGAACACTTTGCAGCAGTTACTCTCAAACCTCACAGGGGCAGATTACAGTCTGCATTCAATACATAAGAGTAAATACATTCATATTAGTATGCACGGAATGAGATGTATAGACAACATGTCATTCACATCACCTCGCTCCATCCCCGGAGGCAGAAGAAATGAATATGCAAAACCCTGATCAAAAGTCAGCCTTCCTGTATACACAAGCCCTTTGAGTACGTCTATGGGATGCGCCTATAGATCATGACTCAAAGAGATATATCGCATTACAACCGGATACACACTGTCAGGATTGTTTCAAACCGCCCCTCTGTTTGTGGTACTATTCCAACATGTCAGCTTTGCCCTGGATAAACTCGGGTCTCCACCTCTCTCCTCTCCCACTGACCTTTCGTCCTGACAGAGGCCGGTGACAGCAGAGGCAGAGCTAGCTCATTATTAAACAGCGGCTTTGATGTACTAACGCCAAGATGCTGATAGCCGATGAAGGGAAATGCCATATCGCTGTCTCATGGTTGTCACCTGCGTCTGTCTGCTAGAATCACAGGCGTATGAGGTCACTGTGTTAGTCGAATGCAGCGGTGTGCAAACTTTTCACTTTCAGCCAGTCAAGTTGCTCAAATAGTAAATTATGTGCGTAGTAAGGAAAAGCAAAAATTACATTAAATCAAGAACTAAACAGGGACTTAAACTGGACTAAAGATGAAAGATAGAACGACCTGGTAGTCCTAATGTAGACTTGGTTTAGTTCGGTCTGAACTCTGTTTCAGTCCTGGTCTAGTCCTTTAGTCCCAGTTTAGTTCAGTTGTCAATCCTGTCGTTACACATTGCTCAGTCAATGAGAGATGGAACAAGAATTTTGAAGGGTCAAAATGTATCTTGGGTATGTTCTCTTTGTACTAGAGAGAAATATTTTGTTATTATTTTAGCTGCACAAGGTTTAATTATGAATGTATACGACTCATTATAGATACACTTTGCTATATATTTATTGCAGCTTTTTTTTTTTTTACAATATTGTACATTTAGAATTGCCTGAGATCCACACACTTCTTCAATACTTTATTTCTGGGGTGTCCAAACTATGGCCTGGGGGCCAAATGCGGCCCTCAGACCAGTTTTTATTGGCCCTCAGGCCTCCTGCTGAACCAGCCCAATTGATCATAAGCAGTATTTTTAAACAGCAGATTAAACTATTTCTACCACTGTATCCTCAAACATCACATTGCAGTGTGATACAGACCTAAAATGAATGTGTTTCAAGCCTTATTAATACACAGTGGCTCTGTCAAAGCTGTGTTTAAAGCACCGCACTGCATTGATCACCAGTCCGTGGCCTCTCCGCTTCAAATATGTTTTGAGATGTGGCCCTCGATTAAAAAAAAAAAAGTTTGGGCACCTCTGTTTTACGACGATATGAGTCTGGTCACAGGTGAATCTCCCTGTTTTTGAATTGGCCGTGATTGACAGGTGGATTAGCCAATCAGAGACAGGCATGGTCCATCATTATCGGAAATAATTTAAGGAAAAAAATATCACAGGGGCTGAAAAACATGACGGATTTCTCTAGAATCAATGAGCGAAGCACTTAACTCTGTTAATCTGAGGTAAGAGAAATTCGATTTTATTTGTAAATCATGGATGACCAATGAGCTCCTTCGTTTCATGTGTCTCACTGAAAAAAACAGATCTGATTGGACAATCACGTTTGACCGGGCTTGAGACTCAATGGAGACATGGGGACAAGACTGATATCAATCTGTATAAGAAAATACAGAGAGATATCAGTCTGGATTTGCCAGGCAACCATTAGAATACTTTTTGGGGGATAATTCTGCTTTAGGTTTGGTTACAATATTATCGATTATCATTTATATTTACTTCAGCAATATATCGCACTTCAAAATGGGTTATCATGACAGGCCTAACTGTGTGGATACTTGTGATCTTCTATATACTTGAACTTGCCAAAGGTACAAAGGCCTTCAATTCTCTATGTAAGTGTAAACTGTAAAAATCACTGGATTGATGAAAAAAATATATTTTTAAGGGAATTATTACTGCATTATTATTATTATTGTTGTTTTATAACCACCCCAATCATATAATCACTCCCAAATTGAAATAATTGTGGAACACGTAAGATTCTTAAAAGTACATTTTGCTATCGTCATAACCACTACCTTTATAAACTTCAACAGTAATATTTGAAGAGATTTATTCCAGGCTAAAAATAGCTCACGTTGAGATTATGAGTCATTGTGGAGTCTTGAGGGAATGCGATGGCATCTCTCTAGTGTTGCCTTTTAATCCTCCCCTCACGTTTTACATGTTTTGCCTCTTCAGATTAATACTTCAAACATAGACAGTGTATTCGACGATAGTATGTAAGTATGAGTATGGAGTGGTAGGCCTACTTTAAGATAAGATTGTTATATCTGGATTGAGATATTTCAAAAGTTCCCACTAAAACCTCATCTTTACTACATCCATTGCTAGTCCCTGCTTTACTAATTTAAAGACGCACTACGTAACTTTTCTGATGGATCGTTTGCCACCTGCGTGTCTCCTTGGCGATGTTATTGCTTTGCCTGGAGCGTTCTGCAGTATGACATTAATCTATGGTCTGTGGGAAGAAAATACCGAAATTACCCCTTAAGAATTTCTAATCAGAGTGCAGTACTTTAGTCAACCACATGTGGCCAGTCACGAGCAAGTATTTACTCAATTTTCTTCTGCTTCTCTGAGCTTGGATAAATTATGTGACCACTTTCGACACCCATTTTCAATTTGTTTTGCAGTTTTTGTGCTTATTAGTAACTCTAGTTAAGTAAAGACGTACATTAAAGCCACAGTATATAACTTTTTGACCAGCCAAAAAATAAACCTGACTCTCATTTCGCCAGGAGGAGGGCTTCATCCTGCTTGTCTCCTTAAAAATATTGTTCCTTTGCCTATAATACTCCACAGTATTGCATAAAACCTATATAACTCCGAAGTATGGTTTTGGCCAGATCTGTGGAGATGCGAGCTTTTTTTCTTTGGCTATTTTTGGCAATAAAAGCAATACACCGAACACTGAGATAGATGAATTACACCCTGCACCTTTCAGACTAGTACTTGGCAATTTAAATGTGGTGTGGAGCAATAAATCTAACAATAAACATATCCTGTTACCATTTTCGGGATATTTGGTCATTTATAGAAAACACCAACACCATATTGATTAGAAACAGAGCTGGTTAATTGCAGTTGTATTTTATTAAATTACAACACCAGCACAATCATATTTTACTGATGAATAAACCCCATATGAACATTTTGGAGTGATGAATAGATCTGGTCTTACTTGAAGGCTTTAAAACATCTTGGCAAATGCATTTTATTTATTTATGTTTTAATATGACTCATAAGAAATGCCAGACGTTTTACTTATTGCTTCTCAAAAACACTTTGAGTAAATGTCTGCTGTGGCGGGGACAGGCCTGATTCTGTATTCGGGAGGGGGGTCGATCCCGCTTCGGAAACTATTTATCAGTGAAACTTGTTTTGTTTATGCGTTTTAAACCCGGGAGGAGACGCTGCATTCCTGCTAAACAATCCCGTCCAGTTAAAAGGCATATGTGCATAATTAGCTCTAGGCAAAGGCACACTTGTTGGTTTTTCTTGTTGTCTTTTTAGCATAAAGTGTGACTGAAATTCTCCCGTCAGCATTCTTTCACAACATTCCCCTTTAAATCCCCAAAGAACCTGCTGTAATTTCCCACAATGCATTTCAAAATTTCATGCATTCAAACTGAAATGTCACCTCGGCTGCTGGAGATAAAGTGGACCATTAGCGGCTTTCTTCATTAGCCCAATTAAAAAGCCTTTGGGAAACGCATTTTTGGGGAGGTGAACTTCTTTATTAAAACCAATTTCATGAATTCAATTTGACTTTAATGAAACTAGCCTCTCTGCAGGAGGAAACAACATTGTATCATGTTCTGGAGTTGTAAAGAGCACTGAACACTTCCATTTAAATGTGCAGTATGGAACTTTTCCTGTTTGCTTGGAATATTCCACAGTATGGCATTAAAAAGCTCATATTACGCTATTTTCTGATCTATGTTATAATGTTGTTTCCTCATCACAGACCTGGAGTTGTGTTTTCTTTCATTCACACGTTTAACACACAAACCCTGCATATTTCGGCTGAGTTCTTCTCTCAAACAGAAAACACTCTGTTCCACCTTGTGATGTCATGTGGCAATACAGGAAGTGCTCCATTGTGTTTTTAAACTCCATACATCTTCACTAGAATCATTTGGATCATTTCAGCCCTGGAATTGCTAATCTCTACTGAACTAAAGGTAAAAGGAGCTGTTCACTTTAAAACTTTTACTACATGACATCACAAGGTGGAACAGAACATTCTGAACTTTGGAGATGTTACAGACTAATAATAAAGTGTTTCTCAAACATGTGTGAATTAAACAAAACACAACTCCAGGAAGGTTTATGAGGAGGTAACAATATTATAACATGACTTAAAGCTCCATAATCCATTTTGTGTAATATTGGACCTTTCAGCTATTTTTTCTTTATAGAGACAAGGTGTTCACACAAGGCTAAGTTACTGGTCAGGTCTATGGAGAGGCAACCCACTCACAGTAAGAATGTGTTTTTTTTTTCGACTTTAAATGAATATATTCAAATGTGAAAAGTTTAACGTCATATTGCAGAACATTCCAGGCAAAGCAAAAACATCTGAAGCAGGTGGTTGAAGGTGTACAAAGTGTACAAAGTGCACTTTTTCTCCAGTGAATGAATATTAGTCAATGTATTAGTCCTCAAAAAGTAGCTATGGCAACCCAGCATGTTTTTGTGGATAACTGTTCGTTTTACATCAGCAATGACGCAGCTGTCCCTCCACCGTGAACCAGGATTATCCATAGACTGTATAAAGAATTCAACTAAGTGAGTGTGACATTACCCAGTCAGTTGGCTCCAGTCAATAAAGTTCGTCGAGGCTAGCAGTTACAGGGGCGAATTTGGAGACTTGTATTTGAAAATCAGAGTATCCACGAGTATCATAGCAACCAAAGATCCAATCCTGTGCGTGACTGTTGAAGGTAACGCCCCTTCCCACCTGATTTGTCTGTTATTAATGTTCATATCTTGATCTCCCCAGGATCATGTAGTGGGTTAATACAAACATTTTAACACCAAAATGACGAGGCTCACGGCAGCAGTTACAGAGAGAAGAGTGACAATTTTTCAATGTAAAGTCAATTGGAGCCAGAGTCCATGAGTGCTTAGCATGTTAGCTATATCCATTTATATATACAGTACAGTCTATGGTTTTATTCGTAAAAAAAGTGAAAAACCAGTGTAACCTGTGTGCCTAAAAACGAAGCAATAAAAGTAAATGAATTGGCGCTTCTACTTTCAAAACTTGGATTATTATGTTCATTGTTATTAAAGTTATAATATGACAAGATTGTTCTGACGTTTCCATGGAGAAATCAGACCATAATCAGACAACAGGCATACTCGGATAACCCTGTGCATACTTAAACCGATTAGTGACGCAGTTTGCAACACATTTTCTAAATCTGGACCAGTCTTCATCTTCTGGGGCAGAGCATTTGATGAGGAAAAGTCCAGCACAGCACTTTTTTAAACTAGTTGGAGCCGAAAAGACCAGATGGGTGATGGTCGCAGTTAATGCAATCGCCGCTGATCAAGCCTGGCGTTATGTATGTTGCTGTATCATCTGATGTTAATATTTAGAGTCCTATCACGATCACAATGTGCTAGCAAAATCTCATTGTACCTTTGTGTTGCACAGTGAGGGAGAGACTACTTGAGGGTAATGAAAATGTACATTGGAAGTTGGAGCATGTACACAGTCGGAGGGTATCGCAGGTGAAGGTGGTCTGTAACAGCCTTAAGCCAGTTTACAGTTTATGTCAGTTCAAGCCTGGATAAAGAGAGACAGTGCGTGTGGGAGGGCATCTGGTATTATTAATGAATAAGGATATGACCCCTTAAGAACTCCAAATTAGTTGCAGAGTGCAGTAATTTAGTCTACCACAAGTGGCCAGTCACGAGCAAGTATTTACCCAAATTTCAACCACATTCGACATCCATTATGAAAGTGTTTTGGTGTCACTGTGTGTGTTAGTAACTCAAGTCAAATAAAAAGATGTACATTAAAGCTACAGTATGTAATTTTTTAGCCAATAAATAGACGGGCAGGCTTGCATCTCCACAAACCTGACTCTTATTTAGCTAGGAGTAGGGCCTCTTCCTGCTTGTCTTCATAGAAATGTTGTTCCTTTGTCTATAACACTCCACAGTATGGCATAAAACATATATAACTCAGAAGTGGTTTTACTTTCTTTTTCCATGGATGTAGGTGACATACCACCTCAAGCAAGTTACATACTGTTCCTTTAATAAATAAATGGTAAATGGTCACATTTTTATATAGCGCTTTTCCACGTTCAAGGCACACAAAGCGCTTTACATCAAGGAACCACTCACCCATTCACACACTCTCTCAGTGGACAAATACTCAACCAACTGAGCTGCGTTTAAATGTTTCAGTTTGTGCAGTTTGGGTCCTCTTTATTTGAGGGAGTTACTGCAGCTCTATATTCCACCCAGATCCCTGACATGTTGCTGTGCCCAAACCTAGGCTCAAGACCAGAGGTGACAGAGCCTTTTCTGTGGTAGTGTCCAGACTACTCAACAGCGCCCTCTGCCTGTCAGATCCCCTGAGTCTTTAACACAGTTTAAGACGAGACTGAAAACCCACCTCTTCTGCCTGGTATTTAATAATAGCTCGACAGAATATCTTGGTGGTTTATTGTTCTTTTCCCATGTATCGTGTTACCGTTATATGTGTTTTTAGTTGACTTTTATGTGAAGCACTTTGGATTTAAAAGTGCTATAGAAATAAAGTTACATTGAACAGAACTGAATAACTACAACAGCTGTGATCTTGCACATGCTTTTACAGTTCGTCAGAAGAACGTATATTGTATGTATATTGTGTGATCCATTGTAATCTAGCATACAGCTGGCTCTTCTTCTTCCACTCACCTTGCATCTAAGTGTTCGCTATCTCTCTTCTGTTTGATTGTTTGTCTTATCGGTACAGTCCAATGTTTCAGTGAATTGAATTAATTTGTTACAGTGGTGATAAAGGCTGTTATTTCTGAGTCTGTAGAAGGATTAAACTGTAATTGTCCACAAGGTTCTCTCCCTGTTGCTCCCACTCGCCTCCGTTCTGACCTAAATAAAGATAAGCAGCAATTGCCTTACAACTTGTGTGCAAATGGACTCTGGGACAAAACTTGATCTTATTCACAATCTTTTAATATGAGAAAAGGCTTTCGCTGGGATAATCCGTAATCTCTATTCTTCAAACAATGAAACGCACTTGAGCCACTTGCCTTGTCCAGTTTAATATCCTGCAGAGTGACGACTTTATCCACAGCACACAAAGTTATTAATGCCAATATGTGACCACTGCTCAAATGAGTGGTGTGCAAATGTTCCCTTTAAAGGTCCTATATTATGCAAAACGGACATTTGTGAGCCTTAAACCGTGTTAGAATGTTGTTACCTTCTCAAAAACATACCTAGACCTGTTTTGTTTCATTCACACATGTTTGAATAACCCTTTTGTCTGTACATCTCGATGCTCAAAATGCTCCGTTCCACCTTGTGATGTCATGAAATGGGAGTTTGCAAATAAACAGCTACCTTTTACCTTTAGTTCAGTAGAGACTGCCAATTCCAGGGATGAAATGATCCAAATGATTCTAGTGAAGGTGTATGGAGGTTAAAAACACAGTGGAGCACTTCCTGTATTGCCATGTGACATCACTAGGTGGAACAGAGAATATTAAACTCGTACTTCTAAGAGTAGTTTTACTATTATACAGGTCTTAGCTAGAAGTTGTGGTTCCTCTTCCCTCTCTAATTCTACAAGTGACAGCTTTATGTTGAGTATGAAATAATTTGAACATTTGCATTTCTTGCTCTGCTCGTTCAGATATGATTCAGTTTGTCTCATTTGTGTGTCTGTCCTTTGAAAATACCAGATTTTGTCTATTATTAAAAGTTATAGATGAATAGCTACTCTTTAAGTTATTCTCACTCTACCACTACTTTGTACCTCTACTCGAGTAATATTATTTTGAAGTAACGTTACTTGCTTGCTACTCTACCCACCTTTGATTACAGTGTAGAAGAGCAAGACTTTGTTAATTTTTTCCAATACAGATCAGACATTTTGCATTTTCAGTGATATTATGTGGAGTTAATGACCATAACCACAGGGAATCTATGACTTGGCTGCTTGCTACATAAAAATCTAACCAACTGCAACTTGGCATCAGGTGCAGCACCAGCCATTTTTGGTTGGGAAAAACTAAAGGAGTGCTAAGGTTTTTTCAATGTAGGTGCTCACTTAACACGTTAATACAGAGCCGTTTAACGATGTGAACTCCCACCCCCTATCCTGCTGAGTTCACTGTTTTAAACAAGTTTAAATGTAGTTAGCCTCTGTAGTGATTTATAAAACCTAATGTGGAATTATTATATTTTTATTGAAGGCTCTGTGGTTGCCATTTGAACATTTTTAGTCAAGATTAGATGTGGTATGAGAGTGAGGCAAAAATCTTTGGGCGAGCTATGGGCGAGGATTAGCCATTATAGGGGAGGCTAGTGTCGACTCACGCTCCCCCTGGTGCCGCCCCTGCTGAGATCACTGCTGTGTCTGTGTGTCTGATGAAAACTTATTGTTGTGGCAAGCTAAAAACTCTGAACTACAGCACGGTAAACTGTTCAAATCTTATCAAAAATAATAATGTGATGTTTCTGGATGGTGAAGCAGGCATAAACTCTCAAACAGAATCTCACAAAGCAGAGCCATGTCCATGACCTCATATGGACTGCGACAGGTGCGCTAACTACTCTGCCGCCGGTGCTAGCATGAACGTGTTTTCGATGTGTGGAAAAGGTCTGGAAGATGGCATTTGCGGTTGGGTAAGTGGGTTTTCTCACTCTCTCTGACTCTCTCTCACTCTCAGCTCAAATCCTGCAAAATCTCCTAAACAAAACAGCTTTCTCCACTCGCTCCAGTGCTGCGGAGACGAGAGAGAGGCCCAGATTTAGGCCGCATCATGGAGGAATTATGTGGGAGTAACATGGAAGTCTGGTGAAAGATTGGACAGTTTGCTCACAGAAAACTCTCCAAGTGGAAAAGCAACATTTTCGCTCTTCTACTTTGGTGGGTAAGGGCCTGGTGGTTAAAGGTGCAGTATGTCACTTTTTGGGTTGGGGGGTCTGTCACCTGCTTACTGGTCAGATCTGTTAAAGCAGAAAAAAATTTAGTTAACCATGTTATAGTTGTTTCCCCTTACCATTTACACACAAAAAGTTATATTTGGAGTGATTCGTGCATGTTTGAGCAATCTTCCATTTTCAAGACGTCATTTTGCTGATAAACCCTAGTTTCCACCGCCACCAGCATACGCCCCCTGCTGTCTACTTTCTACATTTTCCAATTTTATTATTATTTTTTTTTACGTCAGATTTGGCAGCATCGCACATTTTTCATTTTGATACAAATGAAAAAAAAAAATCTGCTACTCGCGAGTGTGATCTGCAGGACATGGCGACGGCTTCACAGCTCTTTGTTCTGATGACGTTTTCTTGCAGCAATAAAACCCCTATAATCAAGTAATAAAAATAGTATAGTTTATTATTGCCGTACTGTGGAACATTTCAGGCAAAGCAATAACATCATGGAAACAAGCTGGAGACAGACCCCTCACCAGAAAAATTATATAGTGCACCTTAAGATTTTAGCCCACATTCCCTGTTGACCCTGATAACTATTATTCTTATTCTTAATCGTAGTTATTTACCTAAACTTATTTTATTTTAACTCAGATCTTAACTTGAAACCATGTTGTTGATATAATAATAAAGGATTTACTCCGTAGGGCCTCATTTCCGTCCGGTAGGTCTCCATAAACGGTGTGTGTATACAGGTGTTAGTCCCCAGCCCACATGTCTAATATATCCTAGCTGTTTAAAACCCCAGAGTCCCGTTTTTTAAATGCATTTTGGAAATTAATTTAAAATGATTTGTTTTTCCGGGAGTGAGCACATGTTAAACTGGTGAGTGGTACCTCTCTTAGTTCCTCTGCTGCTGTGTCTTTGTTTACACGTATTAATACAAAGCAGATTAATTAACCCAGAAACACAGGAGTTTATTAGACAGACTAAAGCTTTCAGTGACAAAGGGGGCGGGAAACAATTCACAGGCAATATCGTTTCATTAACACTTATTAGAAGAATATTATGTGGTTTTTAATCTGCCTCCCTATACACAAACTACTCAACTCACAAGCCATTAAGATGCTAGTTCCATTAAGTTAACCTAAATTCAATAATGGCATTGTGCTAAGTATCTGTCGAAGTTAATATAAACTGCAGTATTTAGTGAGGGTGCATGGGTCTTGTAGTGTCAGTGTTTTTGGGGTTAAGATCTCATTACTCCTGGTTATACCGCGCTCACAAACTCATCACAGTGACTAATTGTGATGCCAGCAATGTGTGATGAATACGTTTGGACTTAAAATGAGCTAGTTTTGTTTTTCCTGTTTTCTGATCTATGTTATAATGTTTCCTCATCACAAACATACCCAGAGTTGTGTTTTGGTTCATTCACACATGTTTAACACACAAACCCTGCACATTTACCTGCTGAGTTCTTCTTTCAAACAGAAACACTCTATTCCACCTTGTGATGTCACGTGGTGATACAGGAAGTGCTCCACTGTGTTTTTAAACTGCATACACCTTCACTAGAATCATTTGGATCATTGCAGACCTGGAATTGTCAATCTTTACAGAACAAAAGGTGAAAGTTAGATGTTAACTTGAAAACTAGGGTGGAACGGAGCATTCTGAGCTTTGGAGATGTAGACAGACTAATAATAAAGTCTTACTCAAACAAAATGCAATTCCAGGTATGTTTTTGAGGAGATAACAGCATTATAACATGGCTTAAAGCTCACGAGTACATTTTCCATGATATAGGACCTTTAAGAGAATAAAATGACATATGCCTAAACCCCTAATCCTGGTTTAGTCCTGGTTTCGTGATTTTGTCCTAGTTTACACTTGTAGAATTTTCTTTGAATGAAAGTTAATGAGAAACATATTAAATATTAGCAAATTGCTATAAGCTAACACTGTTAGAAAGTAAACCTGTCTTTCAAGTTCTCATGCACCAGATCCTCAGTATTCTCTTTCATTTTCTGAATCGACGCCAGTGAAACGTGTAGGAAGGTGTCTCTATAAAGGAGCTTTTGATTGTTTTTGTTGCATGGAACCATTTGGACTGGCATAAAAGGACACATCTCAGGCAAAAGGATAAAATGTGTGCTTTTGTATTTCTTATTTTGATGTGGAATTCAAAAGAATGAAGAAGATGCCATAGTATACGCTCTATACTTATGTTGTTCAAAGTGGAAGATTCCTGATTCATTTCGGTGCTGCCATCCAACCATACGAGCTTTCTGCTAAACTAGAACAGCGTGTTACCTCTATCTCAGTGGGGTGTTCGTCCTTTGAGGGTTGGAGAAGGTTGGCGGTTCGAATCCCACTCCCACATGTGCATTATGTTGTTGCGTCCTTGGGCAAGTATGCGTGAAGTGGTTTCTTTGTTGTAAAGGTAGAAAGGTGCCGTATAAATGTAAATATCTACATATCTATATAGGTTTGCTTTTTACTAAGCTCAAAAATAAGTTACTTTTCAAGAGAGACCAATCATGGACAAAGCAGCAGTAGTGAGCTATGGTACTAGAGCGTCTTAAAAGTTGTGGTTGGAGTTAATTGAAAATCCTGGGTTATAACAAGGTTTTGTGTGTGTGTTTGAGGGTTTTTGTTTTTTTGTTTTTCATTCATGTACACGTCTGCGTAATCCGTCAGTCGTCCAGGTATGATGCATAGTAAAAGAAAAGCCCCCCACCCCCTCCTTGCACACACACACACACACACACACACACACACACACACATACACACCCACATGTCATACTCCTCTGCACGTGGCTTTGTGACTATACTCGGGCACATGCGTCTCAGCCTCGATCTCACCTCACTGTGGGGGAATACAGCACGACTGCTAAGCTAACTGCTTTATCTTCAGCTTTATCAATGAAGAGCAGCTACGTCTATAGTGTAAAGATATCCTGGTGTTGTGTGTGTCTGTCTGGCTTATGCATAATGAAGACTGAAGCACAGGTTCATATTTAGCTCTCAGTTTCCTCACAAAGACAAAGAGCTTCATAGAAAAGTGGAAAAAAAGTGGACTTGTTACATGTGACGCAGTGGTACTGTTTAGTGCAAGTGCTTTTACTACTATTAGTACTATTACTACTACTATCGATACTACCACTACTACTACTACCGAAACTACTACTACTACTGCTACCACTACTACTACCAAAACTACTACTACTACTACTACTGAAACTACTACTACTACCATTGCTACTAATTCTGTTACAACTATTAGTGCTACTACTACTACCACTGCTACTACTTGTGATACTATTATTAGTGCTGCTACTACTACTACTACTACTACTACTACTACTTCTGTATTTATATTTTTATCTTGTTCTGTACAGTATCTTTGGGTGTTTTGAAAAGCGCTTATATAGAAAGTGTATCATCATCATCATCATCATCATCATCATCATCATCATCATCATCATCATCATCATCATCTTCATCTTCATCATCACTACTAATACCGATATTACTACTAATACCGATACCACAACTACCACCGCTACTACTACTGCTACTACTTCTACCACTACTGACGGAACAGGAGCAAATAGGGAATCTGACATGGGAAAAAGTCAAATTACCCATTTTTGTGGTAGCTCCTATTTGGAAAAAAAAAACCTCAACAAAACAAATCAATGTACTTCAGTGATTGTCTGCAAGGTCACTAACTCTGAGTGGAGCCTTCAATCTATAAGCACCAGCTTGTAACAATAACAGTAATTCTTTTCTTTGTCTTTTATTTTTTTTAGAAGTATTTGTAGAGACAGACAAATGTATGAAGTCCTGCATATGTGAATATTAAACGAGGAGCATGGTGTTACACGGTTTTAACCATGGTCCCATCAGCTAAAAAGAGCTCACTTTTAAGTCTAAACATTTGGCTGTCCATGGATGTTCAAGGCCTTAGTTATTTCTGTTTTAGATGAACCTACACTACCAGTCAAAAGTTTGGACACACCTTCAGTTTTCTTCACACATTTTAGATACACATTGAAGACATCAGATATATGAAGCGAGACATATGGAAAAACATAACTCCACTAAATATTTTTCAACAAAGCAAAGGGTGGCTCATAGGCTGTATATATAAATCGACATAGCTAACCTGTTAGCTGCCGCGTTCCAAATAGGGAGTGGTCATGAGCGCACTTCCGCCTCCATCGACTGGCTTCAATTCACTTTACATTGGAAAACTGTCACCGCTCTCTCTGTAACTGCTGTTGTCAGACTCATCATTTGGGTCTTAAAATGTTCATATTAACCCACACTACACGATCCTGGTATTTTTATTTCACTATTGTGTCCGTAAATCAAGATACGAACATTAATAAGAGACAAAATCAGCTGCCTTCTTTCCCCCAGATTGCTCCCGCTAGCGTTAGCAACAGGTTTAAATGACAGCATTGCTAAGCGCCTGACCCCGACGGTGCGGGTGGGAAGGGGCATTATCTGGTTGCTATGATACTAAACTTATACAGAAGTAATCAACAGCAGTTAGTCATAGAATTCTCACTCACCACGGTGTAAGACCTGTCATTACTTTCTTTTTAGTTTCTTGAGGTGAAGGAAATCTTCAGTCCAGTCTTTGTCCCAGCAGGGTCTCTTTGTTCCCGCATCTGTACTGTACACGTGCACCTGTATTTTTGCCCTAGGTTTAAATAAAAGGCAGAAATAAGAACGTGGACTACTTTGCTCCAAAATGGGTCAAACTGATCTTCTACAGAGAAAGGTAATGGGTCAATGCATTATTTCAGGAGATTCACTAAGAGGAAGAGCAGTGTTACATTTGCTCAAAATTACTGACTCTTTTTATATAGGTGACCCACTAGAGCGACTATATTTGTCTGTCACTCGACTTTGACCATGTCCCTTGTTATATACACATCTCATTGTGGCTGTCTAGGAAGTTTTATGGAGAGTATTAAAGGTCTGTAACTTTCTGGAGGCGGCACGTCACCTGCACGATTCCATGGAAATATAAAGTTAAAACCATACTTCAACTTTCTCCTGAAGATAGCCAAAGGAACTGCATTTCCATGGAAACAAGCAGGAGGCCCAAATGAGTCAGGTTTGTAGAGCTCATAGACTGTTCATATAAATGGACATAGCTAACCCGCTACGTTTCAAATCATAGTGAGCGTGCGTGACCTTCCGCTTCCATCAACTCCAGTTCACTTTACATTGAAAAAATGTCACCCCTCTCTGTATCTGCTGCTGTCAGGCTCATCATTGTGGTCTTAAATGTTCGTATTAACCCACTTCACAGGATCCTGGGGTTTTTATTTTGCTATTTTATCTGTGAATCAAGACACGAACGTTAATAACTGACAAATCAGGTCCCGAGGTCACTCCAGCTAGCGTTAGCAACAGGTTTGAGCTCCAAATGGGCCCCTGTAATTGCTAGTCTCAACGAGGTTCATCTGACTGGAGCCAAACGCTGTGGGTGACATCACACTCCCTTAGTCCACTTTTTTATATAGTCTATGGTGGAGATGCAGTCCCGCTCAGAATTGTATTTGTTTCGTTTTTTAGCGCAGTAAATGCAGCAAAATAAAAAATTAAAATTGGTTAAAACGTGCTGAATGGCTACTGCTACTACCACTACTACTACTACTATTACCACTACTGCTACAACAACTACTACTACTATAACTACTACCGCTACTTCTACTATAATAATTACGACTACAACTACTAGCACTACTACAACTCTACAGCTACTACTACTGCTACTACTACTACTACAACTACTACTACTACTACTACTACTACTACTACTACTACAACTACTACTACTACACTACTACAACAACTACTACTACTACTACAACTACTACTACTACTGATGCAGTAGAGCAGATAGGGACATGGAAAAAACAAAAACCTCAAAGTACCCATTTTTGAGGCAACTCATATGGAGATCAAGGTACTGTAGTAATAAATAACAATAGTATTTATTTATTTATTTATAATACTTTGTTTATTCCTAGGATGTGACAGACAGATAGATAGATGGATGTATGGACAGACAGATGGATAGTTGAAACAATTTGTGTAGTTTCTGTATAATTCCACTAGGATCTGATCCGTTTCTAAACCCAATAAAATGACCTAAGCACATTGTCCAGCTCTTTCTGAGATGTCACTTCAGATTGTCACAGATTGGCATGGCTTGAGTTACAGGACTTAACATCTCTGTGTGAGGTTTGGCCTGGACTTGGACCGAACCCATTTTTTCTAATCTAAGCTCATTTTGACCCAGCATCTCGCCCTATCTGCCATTTTCTATCACTCCATCTCTTCTCCCTGTCTGTCTCTCCACCCCTCCCCTCCCCTCTCTATCTGTCCGTCACCCCCGTAGCGAACAGGTGTATCTGCCTCCCTCCTCTCGCGTTTATTACTGCGAAGTGTCTCCATAGTCCCGGAGGACCCCTGCCGCCTAATGCTCTTACCCCACACACGGCTTATGTCAGGCGGGGTGGGTGGTCGGGGTGGGTGGTCGGGCAGCTCTCCGCTTGATCAAGACATCCGCGTCGGCGTCCATCTGGTCCGCAGTCAGTCCACTCAGAATGTACTGCTGCGGAGGACGAGAAGAGGTCAGATTGTAGTGCCAGGGAGGACGGACTAGTAGAGACGATATTGAAATTTTGTGTGACGATTATCATGGCCAACATAACTGCGATTAAGAATTATATCACGATAATTATTACAGTTGTTATGGATATGAATAATTATAACTTTAACAGAAAATATTATGGATGAGCAGGGCCGTGAACTGAAATTTGGAGGCCCAGGGCAATAAGCCTCACATGGGCCCCCTGTAATACAAATTAATAGGAAGAGGGTCTAATTCTGGGTAAAAAGAAGCTGCAAATTTGTGAATTATTTCAAAATATATAGAGATAGAAGTTAGTCTGTGACACGGCTTAAGACATTACCTCAATTGATGGAGAGGTTAAACCCATTCGCCCATAGATTAGCACCTCTCACGTGGTTGTTGTGTCCTTGGGCAAGACAGTCAAATGTTTGCGTAGACTGGTGCATGAATACTACTACTACTACTACTACTACTACTACTACTACTACTACTACTACTACTGTTGCTACTACTACTATTGCAACTTCCTCCAATGCTACTACTGCTACTACTACTACTGCTACTACTAGTACTACTACTACTACACTACTACTACTACTACTACTACTACTACTGCTACTACTACCACTGGAACTATTTCCAATACTACTATTGCTACTACTACTACTACTACACCACCACCACTACTACTAATGCTACTACTACTACTGCTACTACCACTATTGCAACTTCTTCCAATGCTACTACTACTACTACCACTGCAACTACTTCCAATATTACTACTAGTACTACTACTACACCACCACCACTACTACTACTACTACTAGTACTGCTACTACTGCTACTACTACCAATGCATCTACTTCCAATACTACTATTACTACTACTACTACACCGGTGTATGAATGTGTGCGCGGGTGACTGGTTCCTTGATGAAACGTGCTCTTATTGTCTTGAAGGTGGAAAAGCGCTATTTAAAAAAAATGTTACTATTGACCACCAGGAATAACTTGTCAAATTGGTCAAGTTAATTAGTGAATATGGACATAATATGTGACATGTGACTCTAATGAAGTTACTGGAGATACAGAGGAGGAAAAAATGACTAGAACAATAGATATGTGTTCTGTGCATGGCTGGATCACATGACAGGAGCTCTGAAGGTCGACTTCACTGGATACATGTGTGATATGAGGCTACCATCCTTCATACTGTCATCTGGGTTATAAATAAGACGCCTGCACATTCTTATGAACGCCGACTTCACCAAAATTCTCCAGGTTTATCCGTGTATGTAGAAACAAAAACAAAATCCATATTTACTTTGCATCTGCTGGAAACAAAGTGGCTGTAGTAGTAGTAAAGTATTTATAGTAGTGGCGGTGACATTTGTAGAAGCACACAAACATTGGAGCTTCTGCAGAAGAGGTAATAGGTAATACTGTGGGAGGGCTTTAGTACAAGTACGTTTCAAAGAACTAGCTGTGGAAAAATTTGATAATGCAAGTAAGAAGTAGTAACAGTGTTTGTAAGAATGGTATCAGTAGTATTAAGTATTTATAGTAGTTTATAGAAGCACACAAACACTGGTAACAAAAACCTTCTGCAGTACAGGTAAGAGTACTGTAGGAGGACTTAAGTAAAAGTATTTTACGAAGAACATAGTTGTAGAAATATTTGATAATACAAGTAAGAAGTAGCAAGAAGTAGCTGCAGAAGAGGTAATAATACTGTAGGAGGGCTTTAGTAAAAGTCCTTTACGAAGGATCTTGTAGAAATATTCGATAGTGCAAGAAAGAAGTAGTAACAGTATTTGTAAGAATGATGTCAGAAGAGAAGAGGTATTTAAGTATTTTTAATAGTAGCTGTGGAAGCTTGTAGAAACACACAAGTAAGAAGTAGTAATGCAAGTAAGAAGTAGTAAGAATGTTTGTTAGAATAGTATTAGTAGAAGAGAAGTGGTAATAAAGTATTTATAGTAGTAGCAGTGACATTTGTAGAAACACACAAACATTGGCAGAAAAAAGCTGCTGCAGTAGAAGTAATAGTACTGTATAAGGGATTTGGTGAAAGTACTTTTCGAAGGATGTAGCTGTAGAAATATTTGATAATGCAAGTAAGAAGTAGTAACAGTGTTTGTAAGAATGATGTCAGTAGAAGAGAAGAGGTAGTAAAGTATTTATAGTAGTGGCGATGACATTTGTAGAAGCACACAAACAATGGAAGAAGAAAGATGAGCAGTAGAGGTAATAGTACTGTAGGAGGGCTTTAGTAAAAGTAGTTTTCGAAGGACCTAGTTGCACAGATATTGGTAATGCAAGTATGAAGTAGTGACAGTGTTTGTAAGAATGGTATCAGTAGAAGAGAAGAGGTAGTAAAGCATTTTTAGTAGTAGCGGTGACATTTGTAGAAGCACACAAACACTGGAGCTCCTGCAGAAGAGATAATAGTACTGCAGGAGGGCTTTAGTACAAGTATTTTTTGCAGGATCTAGCTGTAGAAATATGTAATTAGTAGTATTAGTATTAGTAGAAGAGAAGTGGTAATAAAGTATTTATAGTAGTAGCGATGGCATTTGTAGAAGCACTCAAACACTAGTAGAAAAAAGCTGCTGCAGTAGAAGTAATAGTACTGTATAAGGGATTTAGTAAAAGTACTTTTTGAAGGATCTAGTTGTAGAAATATTTGATAATGCCAGTAAGAAGTAGTAACATTGTTTGTAAGAATGATATCAGAAGAGAAGCGGGAGTAAAGTATGTATAGTAGTAGCCGTGATATCTGTAGAAAAACACAAACACTGGTAGACATAAGTTACTGCAGTAGAGGGAAGAGTACTGTAGAAGGGCTTTAGTAAAAATAGTTTTCAAAGGACCTAGTTTTAGAAATATTTGATAATGCAAATAAGGATGTCTGCGCCATCTACAGTATGACTTCTTCAACCCATATGACTAAAAACCGGGACGAGGGGGCCTTTTTACTGTCACACACCTGGCATACTGTCCTAAAGAGGTCGGACTGCAGGTGGCGCTGTCGTCCATGAAGACAGCGCCAAAACCTGTCTAAATCAGCTGACCAGATCTGTCACAGCAACATCATGTGATCACTCTGAGCAGTGTAAACTGTCAGAGATGAAAACAAACAAACAAAAAAAACAAAAAAATCTAAAAAAATCTAAAATCTAAAATTTGCATATTTTAAAGAGGACTATTTTAAACGGTCACATTTTTATATAACGCTTTTCTACCTTCAAGGCGCTCAGAGCACTTTGATCAAAGAACCACCCACTCACACACACATTCACATACTGGGGGTGAGGTGGGTTAAATGTCTTGCCCAAGGACACAACAACAACATTCATCTGTGGGAGCTGGAATCGCACTGCATCGTGGATCTGCCGATGATGTTTTATGTTAAGAGCGGGAATCAAACTGCCAGGCTTCAGATCAGCGGTTGCATCAGGTTTGTGAAGTTGTACAAACTAAACCTTTGTCTGAAAAAATAAAAAAAAACAGAATTTAAAATACATGAACAGAACACCAGACGAACGTCACTGGGCTGTCAGATAGAACCATACAATTCTTCGCGATAATATTACTTTTACTCAAGTATTTCTCCCTATTAACCCTTTAGCTCAGACTGATCGGGGGCGCCAAAACAGGAGCTGAACCTTTTGACACACCAAATCCTCCGCTCCTCTCCTTCCTCTCTCCATTCTTTCCTATCACATTTTTTTCCTTGTTCATTCTTTTATCTTCCAGTTGCAAACCCTGCCCCCCCTCCCACCTTCGCAGCGGGAAATATCAAAGCAGGTTGAAAGCAAAACAAAGACTCCAGCCTGGTCCCTATAGGGCTGTGGTGTGCCGTGTGCTCTTAGATGTGTATCGTGCTAAAATGAGAACGCAGCACCTGACTCCTTTAGCTTCTCGAGCTACACTGTGGAGCTTTTGTGAGCGGGATCCATTGAAGTGCATTGCATAGGGCTTGTGTGTTCATTATCACTGCATGCACACGAAGGCAGGAGACACAGCCTGCCGCACAAGAGCTACAGGTGTGATTCAGAAGACTAGCACACCTGACAAAGTGTGACCTGGGCTGAAAAAAGGAAATTATTGCATTGATGGCACATTCGGATTATTCTTACTCTATATACAGTAGGTTAGATACAGATTGTGGAACAGGAGTCGCAGATAAGTGGGAGGTGAGGTATATTTTCTGTATTGGTTTCATCGTTCCATAAAAATGTTAAAGAGATACATAAAAATGATCAAAAACTTTATAATCAGCACATTTTAAAGAAAGGTATTTTAAACAGTCGCATTTTTCTATAGCGTTTTTCAACCTTCAAAGGAACTGTCAGCCTTCGGATCAGTGGTTGCGTCAGGTTTGTGAAGTTGTAGTATATTGTTTTGTATCATATCTTTGCATAGTTATGTAAAATTGTTGTGTGGGAGCATGGGTGATGTAGACTTGTGGGCGGAGCATTGGACAAATCTTACAGCTAACCGGGAGAGATCGCTAAATTACTCAAACGTGCAGGGATGACATCTAAAACCTCTTCAGATGTGTTTTTGATGAGGGAACAACATTATAACAGAAACCTGCACAAAGTCTATTTTGAATAATACCCCTCTTTAAATATTTAGTTTATTTTATTCCCGATATAAATATCTACTATGTAACTTTTCAGGTGTAAATTATATTGCTCTGTGTACAATGTTACACAGTACTTGACATTAAACATATCTATCTCTCACACCACCTGGTCAAGTTATAGGTCAGATCTGTGGAGAGGCAACCCCACTCACAGTAGGCATGCATATTTTTAACTTTATTCCTCAGCATTAAAACACACCTAACTAATTAAATGCATGTTAGATGAATTTTAAGTTTAATGCCATATAGTGAAACACTGGTGCATATTTAATGAATTATTTTTTTCGGTAGGCAAATGGCATTGTGATGGTTAGCATGGTGATATCAAGTTACCATAGTAATAAATAATAATGATTCGATTCGATTAGAGAGCTTAGAGAGGCAGGAATGTCAATGTAATCTGGCAACACAGGAGGGATGTTTCACATTGCAGTATGGGTAGGATCAGTATACAGCTAATAATCATGAAAAAACACCAGTCTGATAGTAGCAGCACTTACACACAGAATGCAAACTTTCATTGAGTAATAACAATGCAGACTGAACTAGCTACCGTATGCATATATTGGATGGTGAGAGGAAGCTGAAAGAATCCAGAGAAACGGCCTCCCTTCTATCAGTGTGAGAATTGAACCCAAAACCACATAGATAAAAGGCTTTCAGCTTCAGCATGTCAAAAATGTTCAAAATCAGTCCAAAAATATACAACAAAAAAGTACTTCGTCCTTAAGAAGTACAGGTGGGGATGTACTTTGAAGATGTCTGTGCAGTTGTTTCCTTTGTTTGCCATTGTCTGGGTCCTCCCTCTGTGTGTTTGTGTGGGTTAGAATCAGTGTTCAGCTATTTATGTTTTATTTATAATGAAAAAGTGCATGCAAAACAGTACATAAGCTGCTAGAGTGAGCCAAACACATTACCACCATCTAGTGGCAGCCTCAATACACCTTAATGTAATCTCCCCATCTCTTTCTTTCTTTCTCTCTTTCTTTCACACCTCTCTGTCCTCAGCTCGTGTTTTTACGCTTTTACACAATTTGGCTGTATTTTCATGTCCCTCTCAATTATGGATTCGGGTGCAGTTGCTCATCCAAATACAAAGGTGTACCTTAAAAACACTTTTGAAATCTGCGGGTGCTTTGTGTTGTACATAATGGCTGGGGGCATTTACAGAGCACTAATAAGCCTTGGCCTACAAAGTCACGAATCCATCTCCTCACCATCTGAATCAAATCTGTCAATGGCAGAACAGACAGATGGGGACGAATTTTCTCATTTATACCTCACGCTTTTATGTTGTGTCATTTTGTTTACTTGTATTTGACTAGGTAATGTCCATCTGTCTTATTATTTCGAGCAAACTAAGGTGACTTCAGTTCAGCTTTGGATTAACTGAAAAATCAGAATGGGGCCGGGTGTGTGGGTGTCTGCTATGTCATTATAATTATGCGAATACACTTGAACACATACTATTATTTTACAGTGGAGAACATAGAAAGCTTGAATAACAACCAATTACAAGACGCCTACACCTCAGATGACTTCGTACGACTATATCTATATATGTTTGTGTACAGGTGTTAAGTGATTAGAGCCGAGTTTCATATTTGCAATTCCGACCGCAAGTATCATAGCAACCAAAGAGCCAATCTGGAGCCAGGCTGTTGAAGGTAACCCTTCCTTGACACCTGCACCGCTAGTTTAGCAGGGAGTGGGCGCTTATAATGCTGTCAATCCAACCTGTTGCTAGCTAGTGGGAGCCATCGTGAGGAAAGAAGGCACTTGATTTGTCTGTTATAAATGTTCATACCTTTTACAGACAAAATAAAAAAAATACAAGGATCATAGAGAGCGGGTTAATACAAACATTTTAAGACCAAAATAATGAGCCTGACAGCAGCAGTTATAGAGAGAGGGGAGACGGGTTTTCAATAGAAAGTGAACTGGAGCCGGAGTTGATGAAGCCTGAAGCCATGCTCACTTCCTATTTGGAACGTGGCAGCTAGCAAGTTAGCTGTGTCCATTTATATATACAGTCTATGGATAGTACAGATGTTATCTGAATGGTCTTATAGTCTACTCATGTGGAAGGTGATCTATTTAGTGTTACTGTCTTAAAAGTGTGGAAAAAAAACAACTACCTGATTTTAAGTAGTTTGCAGTGGTCCAAAATTATTCCTCACTTGCCTTATGCATTCCTTATGCATTCCAAGCATCTTAATTATTCACAACGATGAGTTATAAGCACCTTTCACAAATTTCAGAGGCCAGAGCAGAGTTTTGCCATCACGGTAATGCTAACAACAACAACTAGCTTGCCAACCACGCACTTTAAACACTTTAAGATGCAGAGAGTACACAGCAGACTTATTTTGACCTTCAACAATATAACTATACTGGAGTGAGACAAAATACATGGGGGAAAAAACATGTACAGGCCCTTTAAAGCTGCATTACCAATTCTCAAACATAAATACTTAATTGCTATGCATAAATCTGAAGTCTGATTTTGTCACTGCTCTTACAGCTAATTCATTCATTTACCGCAAAATCTCTTTCAAACTCTAGGATAATAAGGCTCCTATCCAGTCGAATTGAATTAAAGTTGTCATTGAAACAGAAATACTGACTCTAATACAAGGCGATGCTGTGGAGTAAGGATAACAAGAACACCACATTAATCAGAGGTGAGACAAGTTCATTCTGAAGGATACTTAGAACGAAACAAAACAACTCCATATGAACGAGACCAGACACTTGTGCTTCTGAATGTAAAGCAGGATGAGCTGGTCAGTTTTAGATTTTCTATTTGAATCAAAGGGTCAATGATGACATTACTGAAGTGGAAATGTTAATTGACAAGAAAAAGATGCTACTCAAAAGAAACATATGCAAAAGCCACTTGATGATCTTATAATGGTTTTCCTCATCACAAGCTTATACAAAGTTGTGTTGATGATTTGCACATATCTCAGCCCATGACTCTTTAACTTCTGTGGTTATTAGAAAAACTAGACAGAATGTGTATATTTTGTGTAACATCAGCATCAAAATGACATGCTCGGATCAACGAAAGTAGGTATAAAAAGTATGCTGCTGTGTTGTTGTCATAGACAGTGTAAAGAAGTGGACTAAGTGAGTGTGACGTCACCCATAGTGTTCAGCTCCAGTCAAATGAAGCTCATCGATGCTAGCAGTTATAGGGGCCAATTTGGAGCCAAGTGCCATATTTCGAAATTCGACCAGCAGTATCATAGCAACCAGACAATTTGGAGCGGAGCTGTTGAAGGTAACGCCCCCTCCCGCCCACACTGCTGGTTTGGCATGGGGCAGCTTTGGTGATTGGCAATGCCGTTGATCAAACCTCTTGCTAATGCTAGTGGGAGCGACCTCGGGGAAAGAGGGCAGCTGATTTGTCTGTTATTAATGTTCATATCTTGAGTCACGGACACAATAATAAAATAAAAATACTAGGATCACATAGAGCTGGGAAATATGTACATTGTAAGACGAAAATCATGAGCCTGACAGCAGCATTTACAGAGAGAGGCCACATTTTTCTAATGTAAAGTGAATACGAGCCAGAGTCAAAGGAGACAGAAGAATGTGGTGACTAGCAGATTAACTATGTCCATTATATATATACAGTCTATGGTTGTGATTAAATTGTTATGTAAGGTTAGAGGAAGACAAGAATCAATCCCTCAGTTCTGTATAAGAAGTCAATGGAATTCACTTTCAATTAACTTGACTATGATACTAGATTTTTACAACAAACCAACAAACATTCATTTTAAACTTTCTGAAGCAGTACAAAGTAATTTCTAATATTTCTGAATGGTTTATGACCATTGTCACGTCCCAATTTGTCCAGGGGCGGTGGCACGTAACGAAATGGTGTTTTAACCGGGCGCAGAACAAAAGAGGAGTGTGGAGACGTGGTCAGAAAAAATATAAAGTAAATTTATTCTTACAAAAAGTGTTCAAAAAGGAATACAAAGTAAACAGAGACTTAGGACAAAAATAAACTAAATAGCCAAACAAAACTGCTGCAGCTGGGGACACCACTGGTCGTCGATGTGGTGCTCTGCTCAGGCTTTTATTCCCCCCCAGTTGATTGCGGAGCCAGGTGCGGCTCAACCAGTGGGCGGATCTGAGTCAATGAGGCAAGGCCAAATAGGACTAGTCAGTACCAACCATTTAGAAGTTTAGAAGGGCTTTTAACAACTTTTAGAGCATTTTTTTTTTTTGGATCTTAAGAGAAAGAGTTTTACCATAAACTAGCATGCTAACAGAACACTTCCTGATAACACTTTATAGTTAGATGCAGCGAGTGCACAGCAGCCTTATTTTGACCTAAAAAAAAAGGCAAAACAAGTTTTGCTCAGCTACATGGGAAAAATCAGGCGCTGCCACTTTAAGGTTTACAATGAATAGGCTCCGTGCACAACAGCGCCCGGCAACCTCACGTCACTACTTCCTGTCCAATTTTATCTCTAGGAGCTTTTTGCCATGTCATGCTAAAAATAAATAAATATTTGTCCCACCGGAGGAGGTGAAGGACGTGTCTGGGGTGAGGGAAGTCTAGGGGTCCCTGCTTAGACTGCTGCCCGTGTGACCCGGCCCCGGATAAGCAGAAGGAGATGGATGGAAATATAAGAGAGATGTTTGCGTCTCAATGCTAACGCTAATGCTATTTTTGAGGCATAATGAAACAAAACAATCCCCCAAACTGAAGTATTCTACATATAAATAATTGGATAGTCTTTATTTGAATTAATTAAAATTTTAGTGACTTTTAGCTTTGAGAAATGGTAAGCTAGCTCGGGATATTGTAAAGAAAATTGTATACTATGGAAGCCTATAGCCTCATTGTGCACTTGTCTTCTCCATTCTCCCCGCAGTACTGTTACATCCCCCTTCATGGTGCCGTGGAGGCTTCATACGGCTGATATAAGAGTATAGATTGTTAATTACAAACGCTCCATGTAATTCTTATCCACACAAAACACAAGACGGAAGGAACCAGCGCAAAATGGCACCAAATAGCAGCCCATTTTTCTAGGGTCTTATTATGTATAGTTGTGCTCTCAGCGGGGTGCCGAGCATGCTGGGAATACACAGGAACCAACTGACGTCTTTGTCCAATGTAAGTCTATGCTGACGATTCTGTACAATAAATAAATCATGACGAATGGCTTAAATTACCCAAAGTCTATTACCTACAATTCAATAGGATAAAGTGTCACATTGTGGAGCGCTGCGGCAAAGAAATACATTAGATTTAGAGCGACCTGCTGCCTTTGAAGTAGCACGCTAGTAAAAGTTAGCGGGCGGCCCTCCCTCACGCCCACACACACTCATGTCGCTACTGTACTGCAAATGTCAAAACACTCAGATCACCGAGCACATATTCACTGAAGCTTTGTATAATCATGGGAAAATCTCGTGTGTTATAAAAATGTAAAAATATATATATTAGAATAACTATGTCTACGCATGAAAGTGATGTGAATGGTATTGTCTGAGCTGCAGGATAAGTCAAATGTCACATTGAGGGTTTTAAGGTTCATATTTTGCCTCCCAAAAATAAATATAATGCTTTTTTTTTTTTAAATCCTGACCAAGACATTGATGTGGCAGTGACTACTGTTGTTGTGTCCTTTGGCAAGACACCTCGACCACTTCGGCTGCGTGAATATGACCATGCAGCTGTTGTTAGGCTGTACCGTAGCTCGTTTCTCCACAGAACTGACATGAGAGGGCGACGCTATATATGAAGGAACCACTCACCCACTCACACACACAGTCACACACACTGGGGGCGAGGTAGGTTAAGTGTCTTGCCCAACGATAGCATTCATCTGCGGGTCTGTGGACTTGACCGCTCAATCAGTGATGTTTAGGTTAAGACAAGCATGCGGCAGACCCTCCGGAAAGGTTACATAGCCCGTCTTTAATTACTCAAATAAAAAAATCTTCTCATGTTCTACCTTTGCGCGGAGGCTTAGCAGCTTATTCATGCAGCAAAATGTCCCAGTAAACCAACATTTCTGACGGAAGTAAACAGCGCACTGACAAAAGCTGAGTTTTCTAATCATTTGCATAACAGGCTCTGCTTCATGTGAATGCTTCAATAATTGTATTAGACAATGACAAGTAGTTACACATGAGAGGCGGGACCAGTTTGAGTGGCAGGTGCTAGAACAACAGTTTGACAGCTCATGCTCCGACGAGTCCGACTACTACGGCTTGTTTATTGAATGAAATGATGGACAGTTGTAGCGTTATTGTGATTCACTCGTTACAATGAGACTAACTGTCAGTCATTTGAGGTGTTAGGCCTGTAATGTAGCTTAATGTGTCAGTGATAATAGACTGCACACCATTTAGAGTGTACGCTGCAGTAGAATTATGCATGTAAACCATAGACTGTATAAAGAAGTGGACTAAGGGAGTGTGACATCACCCATGGCGTTTGGCTCCAGTCAAATGACGCTCATCGAGGCTAGTGGTTATGGGGGCGAATTTGGAGGTGCATTTTTGGAATTACGGCCGCGAGTTCCATAGCAACCAAAGAGCCAATCCAGAGCGAGGCTGTTGAAGGTCTCGTCCACACTACTGGTTTAGCATGGAGCAGGTGCTTAGCAATGCTGTCAATCAAACCTATTGCTAAAGCTAGTCGGAGCGACCTCGGGGAAAGAAGGTGCCTGATTTGTCTCTTATTAATGTTCATATCTTGATTAAACCGACACAATAACAAAATGAAACTGTACAGAATACCAGGATCATGTAGAGTGGATTAATGCGAACATTTTAAACCCAAAATTACCAGAGTCGATGGAGCCGGGAGCGTGTACATACTTGGAACATGGCGGTTAGCAGGTTAGCTATGTCCATTCATATATACAGTCCATAATGTAAATGTAGTATCATTGTTTTCAAGTGATACTGTTATTTCTTTAAAGGTGTCCTATGTAACTTTTCTGGTAGAAGATCTGCCACCTGCTTGTCTCCTTGCAGATGTAATTTCTTTGCTTGGTATGTGACACAGAATAAAATCTAATTTGTCTATCTCCATGGTGACTAGAAGGCGGTGGTAATAATAATGTTATGAAAAAAGGGATGGAATAATATTTGAGATACTTTTCTGTAGTGTTGAACAAAGGCAAACCGCAAATCAGAAGTTCAAGGTGAGTTACATTTTTATGCAAGAAGGAGTTTTATTTGATATTACTGATATAACAGCTTTTAATGAAAGTCACCACAAGTTCATAGTAGAGATAAACATTCAAAACATCCAGTGCCATACACCTGTTACATTTACACAGGTCACAAGGTTTGGTTGAGGAATCACATCCACTGACCCACAGGTTGGCGGTGCAATTCCAGCTCCCATAAATGAATATAAATACTGCTGTTGTGTCCTTGGGCAAGACACTTAACCCACCTTGCCCCCAGTGTCTGTGTACACTGGTGTGTGAATGTGTGAGTGGGCCTGTCACAATAATCACTACTGTATATTGACTTCTCTTTCAATATATGAAAGGTAGAACGATATTTTTTTGGGGTCAGTATTTTTCAGGTGTATAGTTTCTTTGCACTACTGAGAAATGTTTGGTCATTTTTTGGCTATATGATAAGATTTAAGTCGTAAAAGACTGAATTAATAACTTCCATGACTCATTACTATACAAACTAAACGTAATAAAGTGTTTAAATCTGGTCTTGGTTTTGGTGTCAGTGGCATCAATTTGTTTTATTATTATTGTTTATTGTCTGTATTTACTTCAGCAATATATCGCATTCCAAACTGTGTTATCATGACAGACCTACAGGTGAGTGGTCCTTCAATGTAAAGAGCTTTGAATGGCTAGAACAGGGGTCAGCAACCTTTAACACCCAAAGAGCCATTTGGACCCGGTTTCCACGGTAAAGAAAACACTGGGAGCCGCAAATATTTTTTGACATCTAAAATGAAGATAACACTGTTTATATTGTTTGTTTTTTTACCTTTACGCTTTGTATAAACAACTATGGTGTTTCAAATGAATTAAACGCTGAACTTAAATTATCCATGTAGCAAACAAAAAATGCCGTGAGCCGTCATCCTTATATCGGCCATGTCCCAGTTCGATTAATTCACAGTTTGTCGGGTGCACTTAAGTAACTTTCAGCGCCTCAAGGCCTGGCCCACTTCATGCACCTGACGAATGCGGCTAAAAATGTGTCCTTCGTTTCCATGGAAATCGTCCGGGAACGAAGCATGCATCCCAGCACACTTCGCGCACTGCTATATATCCCATCATGCAAGCGTGTGATTTCTTCTACTGGAGAAACAAGGTATATTTTATTTATTTTAGTTATGTAATACTAGCTACATTTGGGAAAACAATCACCTAGAACGTTATATCGCTGAATGATATTAAAAGGGAAAGATTAATTCCTTACTTCATTCAGTCTTAATATACCTTCACTCTTCTTCAATGAAATAATAAACAATTAAAAATAACACTGTAGTTATTTCAGTGTCTGTTTTACACGTTTAGGTCATGAGTCAACAGCTGTATCGCTCATTACTCAGCAGCCATCATGGTTGCTAGGCGACGTAACGTAAGCAATGTAATGTCAGACAGCGTTTGACGTACGCTCTGGGGCAGTTAAGGCTTGGCGGGTGTACCAGCTGCCACGAGTGTGACTCTTATTTTGAGCGATCACATTATTTTAGATCACAATAATCTTCCAATTTACAACTACAATTTAAAAAATCTAACACAAATAAAATACACTTCAGTTAAATACTTGTAATGTATTTTCCCAAGCCACGAGGAGCCGTATAAGGTGTAAGTATAAGGATGAAAGAGCTGCATGTGGCTCCGGAGCTGCAGGTTGCCGACCCCTGGCCTAGAAGGTAAAAAAGCGCTGTATAAAAATGGAACTACTGACCATGTGACCAACTGTTACTGTTGTCATATTTGCATGAACACAGCTCGCAAAAGCCTCTGTTACATTTGAATACTGGAAGGGACCTGGGCCATGTTTTGGATCAACCAAATTTTGCCTTCCTGCTCCCTTTTCTTCAACCACATTCATCTACTAAGGTTTTAAGGAATTTCTTTGACTTTGTCCCTTTTGGACTATTTTTGATTTTTCATTTTGGCTAGGCCCTAATCTAAAAGTTTACCAGGCAGTTCCTTAGCAACTGCAAACTCATAATTCCTCAACAGAACCAGTCCGGGCCGCAGACAAAACATGCAAATTCCCCTCTCCTCTGCTCTGTTTGGACTTCTATTTTTGCTAAAGAGGCTGAAAATGTGTCTCGCCCTTTGATGGTAAAAGCTACTTCAGCCCTTGGTCTGGGAGGTGGTCAGGCTAATATCTTGCTATAGGTGACATCAATGCTTATTTTATGCAGCACAAATTATGTTGTTCTTTTGTTTTGAAATAGTTCCTGTTCATGTCCCAAGTCATTATTTGGAATGACTTTGCCTTAAAGACTGACTTAAGAGCTTTTTGTCAAACTATGACTACTATTACTACTGCTATTGCTCATACTGTATGTTTGTAACTTTTATTATCATGGGAAAAATATGAACAAAACAACTTAAAGGTCCTATATTAGGAGTTGTGTTCTGTTTCATTACGCTGTATTATTAGTTCACCTTGTGATGTCATGTACTGGTAGTTTTCAAGTTAACAGCTACATTGACCTTTAATTCAGTAGAGACTTGCAATACCAGAGAAGAAATCATCCAAATGACTTTAGCGAAGGTGTATGTAGCTTAAAAACACAGTGGTGCACTTCCTGTATTACCACGTGACATCACAAGGTGGAACAGAGTGTTTTCAGTTTGAAGAGAAAAACTCAGCTTAAATTTGTGTGCAGGATTTGTGTGTTAAACATGTGGGAATAATAGTGCAATATGGGCCCTTTAACAAAACTTAAACCAGTCTTGGTTTTTAAAAAAGTGCTCATGAGAGAGTAAACCAAGTCATCACTCACTTTCACTCCCGATAACATCACAATAGTATTTTCACATCCATCCACACTGCCTTTAACTTGAGGGAAAAACACATATTTTTAGACTCTTGCTTGGGAGGATTGTATTATTCATTACATTTAATTGGAAGCTAGCCACATAGGGTCATAAGCTAGTTTTGTGCCATATGTATGAGGGGCTTGGGTCAAGAAGGGCAGATGGCAAAACTGAATGTGGAAACATGCAAATCACATAGCACAAAATACGATGTCGATTAGCTACGGGGAAGATAATGTTTGCTTATAATTTAAACAATAATTCTGTAAACTATGCGCACACAACATGTTGGGTTTTCATGCTTCTTGCAGACATTCCATCCACATAGATTCAGTTTTTGGAGACTGATTCTAACTTGACTTACTTGATCTTAACCTAAACCCAAACCTTAACCTCTTATGTAAACTTTAAATCAGACCTATTGTGCATGTGTCTGCTCTATAGTTATAATCTATGACACCAGTGGATCTTTATGTTATAATTTGCACATTTTAAATCACAATATTCATTTAAAACGACTTAATAAAAGAAACAAGTTTGCTGACTTCTGTGTTAGAAAACCCAAATGGGAGCTGATGTCGCTGTAAACGTCATCGCGACAAAGAGCCGTGTAGCTGTTGGCTATTGATATGGATAGCTGCAGATCACACTAGCAAGTAACAGATTTTTTTTTTCATTCGTATCACAATGGCTATGCAGTGCTGGCGAGTCCTATGGCTAGCGGTGAAAACGAGGGTTGATCGGTACATGACGTCTTGAAAAAAAACGATTAAAGATTGCTCGAAACACTCCAAATACAACTTCGAGAAAGAAAATGAGAAAACAACTGCAACGTGGTTAAAAACTCTGAAAAGTTGACTGCAGAATAGGTCTGATCTAAACCACATAAAAAAATACAATAAAAATGGAGGCTGGTCCCATGAGCGTTTATACAGATTTTAGTCCCCACAGTGTGTTAAATACCTGCTCACACAAAAATCATATTGGCGTTTCATTGCTCCATAAAAGGTTGATAGCTTGACTTAGCCCACATGTCTGCACCTAAGCCATCAGCTACAGTGTGCGGATGGATTATCAGTGAAAACACAGCATTTCCATCAAGATCTGGTAGGCGAAAATGGGTAAAAGTACGGTTGTATAGTGATGTTTAAAATAGAAAACCCACAGATGCTCGTGAGCCTGACTCCCAAATCCGCTGCACAGATGGTCTCAAATACAATCACAGGGACCTGCAGGTGTGTGCCAAAGGCGGTACTCAGATCGTGTACAGAACAAACAACAGAGATACTACTACCAACATTACTACACCTCTGCTGTCTGAACAACTTCACATTCACACGGCGCCTGTCCATTTTTATGTCAAGCTCCAAACATTGTCTTATAGTGAGCGTGGACAGGTCCCAGAGCAGCATTCATATGTAAATGTAGCGTGCGTTTGAGGATGACAACTGAATAAGCAGTGTTTGTAGAGATGACAAGGACATCAGTTGAGTGGGAGGTCTTTCGCTCTGGCCCAGGACTCATTTGCATACACTCACGGTCATGGTCGCGTGCGTGTGCCTTCACTTTGAATTCACTGATGTGATCCGCTGCGAGAACATGGCGCTGGTGTGAAATGGCTTACGTTTGCATATGTCAAATGCAGAATTCTAAGATGAACTAAATAGTGGTAGAGAACGTGGTGGTTCAGGAGCTGTTGTAGTAGTGTACTATGTGAAACTATGTGGAGGGCCGCCTGTTTGTTTTAATGAATGTTCCACAGTGTGGCTATAAAACTTATGCATCTCCATGGAGACAAGTGTGAGACGCCACTAGATGAAGTTACAGGTTAGATATGTGGAGAGGCAAGCCTGCTCACAGTAAGGACAGATAGATAGATAGATAGATAGATAGATAGATAGATAGATAGATAGATAGATAGATAGATAGATAGATAGATAGATAGATAGACCATATAGATGAATAAATAGGTTGATAGACAGATGGATAAATAGACAGAGGGATGGATAATTGGATAAATAGATGGATAGATAGATGATAGATGGAAAGATACATGCAGAAATAGACAGATAGATAGATAGATAGACCATATAGATAAATAAATAGGTAGATAGACAGATGGATAAATAATTGAATAAATACCATATAGATAGATAAATAAATAAATGAGTAAATAGATAGATAGATAGATAGATAGATGGATGATAGATGGATAGATACATGCAGAAATAGCTGGATAGATACATAAAGAAGTAGACAGACATAGATAGATAGATGATGGATAGATAGATAGATAGATAAATAAATAAATAAATAAGTAGACATATACATAAATTGATTTTCATCCCTTCTTTCCTTTAATACAAGATTAGTCAAAATCCTTCAATATATTTTGTTTAGACAAAAGGTTGTTTGATGATTTGTAAATCTTTTATAGACACATTATTTTGTCTAAAACTGTACAATTTGCAATTGTCTGTGGATTTTATTCCAAAATTGTGTATACAGCAACCAGCACAAGTGTGGATAAAAACGTCTGAGAATATGATGAGTTGATCTCTGAATGGGAAACGGTGTGATTTGCCAAGCTTTGGAATACCCTCAATAACATTTTTATTATGTTGCTTTTGTGTAAAACGACTCTTTGTAAAGTCGAGATAGTTCCATTACAGAGCTCTGTTTGTGGAAAGGATAAAACCAACTAGATGCAGCTAACAGCTCACAATATGTCATTTATTGGCACCAGCTCAAGAGTCAACATCACCTGTAATTCTGTTAAGGCCCTGTAGTAAACCAAAGAAGCCATTTTGAAGTGGGAACACCGAGGCAGACAATGTGGATTACTACCATCCAAACACCTGTCCCTCATTGTAGAAGTGCACCCATGAATTACACCAGGCACCCATTTACGCAGCGCTCCAGACTCCATCTCTGCCGTACCCTCCCATCAGGTCCAGATTGAGTTTGAACTTGGGTTGAACCTCTTAAATATGGGCTCCAGCTCCGAGGGCATGTTTGTGTGGGCTGTTGTTGCTCTGTGTATTCGCCTATTGTGCCATGAAGAACAGCAGCAGTAAGTGGGTATAAAATTAGGTAAAATGTTTGATGCTAGAATACAGGGTTTATGAAGCTGTTCTATTTCAAAGCTGTTTTAAAGCACATTTATGGAAGTTTTCAGTCTTGCAAGAATACAAGTTTTAGTCATTTGTTCTGCCATAAATATAAGATCAAACTGCTACACAAATGGGATTTAAGCCAAATAATTGATCTAATATAATCTCTACCTTCCTATTCAGTTTTGGTGTCCACACAGTCGCTAATCCACCCTATAGCAAGAATTTTTCGAGACAGATTGGTTTTACCCCAGATGCTCCTCCACGTGTTAATCTGACAGTGCTGTAGTGCTGTATGGTGCGGTTGTCTCTCAGTTACTGCAAAATCCGGACTGAATCTAAAGACATTTGATTAAAATATGTTTCAAGATTGTGGGCCAACCCCTGGACGATCGTTTGAGGCCTCGTCCCATATTAGCACCACGCGACAGGCCAAGAACATCATCTCTGACCCCAGCCATGTGCTAAACACAGAATATGTGCTGCTGCCGCCCAGGCGTAGTACTGTGTCCACGCTTTAACAGGGTCAGGCCCACACAGAGCTTCAGATGGAGCTGCCGTTTTGAATCTATGACAAAGCATTATCTATCTGTCTGTCTGTCTGTCTGTCTGTCTGTCTGTCTATCTGTCTATCTGTCTATCTGTCTATCTATCTTCTATCTATCTATCTGCCTATCTGTCTATCTGTCTATCTGTCTATCTACTTTTTCTAGGCATAAGCAGGCTGTGCAGATAAGACCACAAATGTCTATTTTTGTCACCAGTTAAGGCATTGTCCCGAAAGCATGGACAAAGGATTTTTGAATATTTAAACTGCATTTTGTATGTAAATTAATAATAATTTAATTTGCATAATAAAAACATTTTCATGCAGAAGGGGCAGTGCATCCCTTCTTGTCCCGGGCCCATAACACAGGTGGGCCTCATAGATTCTTAGCGCTCTGAGCAGCTGCGTTGGCGGCTGGTGTCGCTCTGTGATGTTATGACAGAGTTGGAGCTGGTTTGGAGTGAAAGCGCCTCTTGGGTCAGCTGTTCCACTCAAGTGCAGTGAGGGTGAAATCTGTAATGGCCCCGCTGCACTGCCCCCTGTGTGTTTGGAGACTGACCAATGCCCATTACCCACAGCTGCATCCTAAACCTCATTTTTAAGCGCCGTAATGACAATGGCGGAAATGCCTGATAAATATACTCATCAAATCCTTTAGCTCCGGGACAAATTTGATAACAATAGCGCAAATAATTCACATAGAAATGGATTTTGAATATTGTTGATCTTCAAATGACTGATTCAGGAACAATTGTATATAAAAGTCTACTGAATATAAGCACTGCCAATACCAGACGCAATCAGACTGTGTGGACTGCTGCCAAAGCCACTGGTCCAATGGTGAAAGTTAGATCTAGACTTTTATAGATCGAACAAAGTCACAAGTAAGCAACAATATAACAACAACAATATTTTTTATTGTATTTAAGCCAAAGTTAGTTGTCTCATTCAAATAAAAAAAACATTGAAATTGATGTGTTATGACCATTATCTGCATAAAGAAGTGGACGATACCCATAGAGTTCAGCTCCAGTCATATGAAGCTCATTGAGGCTAGCAGTTATAAAGGCCAATTTGGAGCCAAGCTGCATATTAGGAATTCCAACTGCAAGTATCATAGCAACCAAAGAGCCAATCCAGAGTGAAGCTGTTGAAAATAACGTCCTTTCCCGCCTGTATCGCTGGTTTAGCAGTGAGCGGGTGCTTAGCAACACTGTCAATTAAACTTGTTGCTAACACTTGTGTGAGTGACCTTGGGAAAAGCAGGCACCTGACTTGTCTGTTATTAACGTTCATATGTTAAGTTACGGACACAACAGCAAAACAAAAAATACCAGAGTCATGTAGAGCGGGTTACTATGAACATTTTAAGACCAAAATGATGAGCCTGACAGCAGCAGTTACAGAGAGAGAGGTGACAGTTTTTCTAATGTAAAGTGAATTGTGTTCATCTATCAGAGCTGGAATCGCACTGCCAAACTACAGGTCAATGGATTTGACTGCTTAACCAATTATGTTTATGTCAAGAGGGGGATTTGAACCACCAACCTTCAGGTCAGGGGAGAAAGGCTCTGCCGACTGAGTTACTGTCACCCCAATGCTGTGGAGGCAAAAGCTCTGTTGGCTGAGACAGTGACTCTAGTCTAACCACAAGGTTGGCAATTTAATAATAACTGGCAACTATTCAAAATGGAGACTACGATTGTGTACTCGGGCAAGACACTTCACCTGTTAAAATGTATCACTGCACTGCTCCCACTCCTTTTTGAGCTTAAATAAGAAAAAAATATGTGAATGTAATCTGCTTGAAATAAATAAATAAATAAAATGAAGTGTATGTGAGTGTCTGGTTTCTCAGTACCATAAAACAGTTTGAGTGTCCAATTCAACTGGAAAATCTACACATAGGAAGTATATGAGCCACTGTAAACTACATACAAACTGCACAGCGGTCCTGAAGCCTCCCATGGCTGCAGGCACAACACTGATGAGCAGAATGAAAGTAATAAGGATAATGTCACTGTAACTCATGTTTGCAATTACACTGATTGATGTTAAATCGGGGCCGCAGTATATGTCGAGTACACACAACTGCACTGCATGCACATCTAGATAATTAGACAAGCCGTCTGTTTCAAATCAGATCATAACTATTTACAACACTTTCAAACAACTCATTCAGAATGTTTGAGGTAACATTTGAAAAGTGAGTCAAATTTAATTGTGTGAGTGAATAAATGTATAACCCTACCCTCACCTACGGTCACGAGCACAGGAGTACTCACACAGGAGTAGCTTGGAGTAGAGCCGCTGCTCCTTCACGCCAAGGGACTATGATCACCCCAAGGAGCCGGGAGAAATGTGTGTGGAGAGGGCAGTCTGGGGATACCTCCTTAGACTGTTCTCTCATGCGTTTCCCTTTGAGACTATGGTGGCTCAATAGATAGACATAATCAGTACAATTTGTGAACTTCTAATTTAAAGTAACACCGTGTAACTTTCTGGAGTTTTAACTGTATGATCCCAAGGAAATATAAAGTTAAACTCATATTTTACAACATTCTCATACTGTGTCTGTGTAATCCCTCAGTCGTCCAGGTATGATCCATAGTAAAAGAAAATTCAAATCTGTCAACTGGACAAAAAGCCATACTGTGGAATATTGTATCCAATGAAACATTTCTATGGAGACGAGCAGGAGAAAGCCCTACTTCTAGCAATGCTTCATTATATTGTACATTTATCATGGTATCAGTACAGACAGTAATCTTTTAAAGCTAAACATGCAACACTTAAAACAGTTTCAGGAGGAAAAGTGCCACAGTCCAGTTGAACAGTTGAAGATAAAGTGAACCTGGCAGCCAAAAAGCATCAACAACACATTATGTGGACTTGGCTTAGGCCGTTATAGACCCCTATTTATCACAAATACAATGCAACACTTCCAAGTCCCGGGCTTTAAATCACACACGGAGCTACAGTGGAGATGCCATCCGCAGATAGGAGGCTGGAGCTATACCATTCTGCTCTGGAGAGATGGACCGTCCCAGGGGCTCAAGAAGAGTTTTATGAACCAAGCGGAAATGTGAAACTATTTTTACACTATATTCACTTTAGCGGCACTTTGAGGTGTCTGTCATCACACCCCAGGAGATTAGAAAATATAATACACTAAAGTGACAATTATGAATCTACTTTTACAGAAAGTGTTGGGATGGGAATAAAAAAATAAAAATAAAGCTACACTGTGTGGAGATGTTGTTGTTTGCCTGGAATATTTTACTGGTGTTATCGCCAATGAGATAAGTAAGTAACTCCACCAGGTCAGATCATTGTAGAGGCGAGATCGCTTACAGAAAAAAAAAAAAAAAAAAAAAAAGTTTTTTAAGGTTTGAAATAAAACCAATTGTAATATGTTTAATGTCACACTGTGGAATATTCTAGCATGCAGTATCTCCATATAGACGAGCATGTGTAGGACCATATCGAAGACTAGAGACAGGAGATCTATGTATTTAAACCAGGACGAGGGGGCCTTCTTACTCTCACACACCTGCTGGGATACTTTCCTGAAGAAGTCGGACTGCAGACGGCACTGTTGTCCTGCCCCCACCCGTAGTAAGACAACGCCAAAACCTGTTTAAATCAGCTGATCGGACATGTCACAGCAACATCACGTGACCACTCTGAGGAAGACCTCTAGTGAGAAGTCAAAACTGTCAGGTATGAAAACGAACTAAACCTTGGTCTGCAAACAGAATCTGTTTAAATAACTTACCCAGACCAGTTTTCAAAATTATGGAAAATTTTGACTTTTCATTTAGCAGTTAAAAATAGTATATCCTTGGACTGGAAAAAGCAAAACACCGCTGATGAAATGATGAAAACGGTTCCTGACTTGCATCAATAATGTTAAAATTCTCTTGCTACTAATCTGACTTCTCTTCACTGCGGTAAATCTATGTTAGTACTGAGCATGGGCAGCAGTAGCTCAGTTGGTGTTGGTCCACTGAAGGTTGCCGGTTCGAATCCCCGCTCTCAACATAAACATCATTGGGAGAGCGGTCAGATCCACTGAACCGCAGCTTGGTGGTGTGATTCCAGCTCCCACAGATGAATGCTGGCGTTGTGTCATTGGGCGAGACACTTGACCCACCTCGCTCCCAGTGTTTGCGCACAATGGTGTATGAATGTGTGTGTGAATGGGTGAGTGGTTCCTTCACATTGAGTACCTTAAAGGTGGAGAAGCACTATATAAAAATGTATTAGCAATTACAATTAACAATGTAAACCAAAATATTATATCCTTGGATGGGAAGAAGTACCCAAAATGCCATTAAACATGTCAGATATGAAATATAATATAAAATGAATGACATAATGAAACTTAAAACGGTTCGTGTCTCGCCTCAATAATCTTAAAATACTTTTGCGACTCAGTTAATTTGAGTTCTGTTCACAGGGGTAAATCAATGTTAGTACACCCATCTGATCGCGCCTTTATTACCATGTTGTGTGTTGTGCTTCTTTGACCCAGAAAATCCACATTCATTTCTGTGTTTACATGTGTACCCAATGACTGAATCCATTTTGATTATTTCTTTCAAAGCTAACACAAAGCTAACACAAAGCTAACACAATGCTCTCCATCTGGCTGCGTCTTCTCCCCATTTATGTTTATTGGAAATAGAGTCATTTTTTATTTCTTCAGCTCAAAAGCAATCCCATAATAGAGAATGATCAGCCAGACATGCCCTAGCATTTTAAGAGCGATGCAGCCATGAAATTGGATCTGCTACTCACACTTTCATCCCAAAAGCTTATTATTAATATTCTATATCATCTGCACACTCCTGCTCCACAACCCATACTGTTTAGTGGCCTTGGAGGAAACATTTGGCATTTGATTAACCATGCAATTACACTGAATTTGACACCCCAAAGTACAAAAGAGCTGGAAAGACAAATTTAGAATACAAAGGTTTAGGGAAAGGCATTCCCACTGTAAGCATAAAACTAATATATCTGACAAAGTCTTCAGTCAGCAACTTGCAGTGTTTTTAAGGACAGCTATGAACAAAGCTGGTGTATGGGAATAAGAAAATATTGAAGGAAAAATGGTCGAGCAATCTCTCAGTAACTAACACTGGGGCAAATCCCTTCTCCAGCCAGTTCGTATACTATTGTTGTGTCCTTGAGCAAGACATTTATAACGTAAAAAAATAGGTCGTCATGTCCAATGTTTTTGTAACTAAGAATAAATCAGTATTAGAAGTGTTATCGTAAAGCTATTTGAACATGTTTAACTTGTATGAGAAGTACGCAGGTAGGTCAAGATTAAAACAGGCTTATATTGTATAAAGAGCTCTTGATGTGAAAATACAGTGGTCCCTCATTTATCGCGGGGGTTACGTTCTAAAAATAGCCAAAAAAGGTGAAATCCGTGAAGTAGTCAGCTTTATTTTTACAATTATTATATATGTTTCAAGGCTGTAAAACCCCTCACTACACATTTTATACACTTTTCTCAGACAGGCATTAACATTTTCTCACATTTCTCTCTTGTTTAAACACTCTCAGAGTTCAAACCTTCATATATTATATCCTCCTTCCTCCATGATTGTTTTAAATCTATTGTTCACGTGCCTCTGCTCTAGCGGTATCTGCAGAGGCGGCCTCTCTGTGCAAAGAAACACTTAAGTCCAAAGTGTTTCTGAAATCTGTCGATGCAGAACGTTTCATCGACATTGTGGGTTTTGTCTGGGCTATTAAAAAAGGGGAAAAAAAGGCTATTAAAATTTGAGTATAAAAACATCCTTATTGGCTTAAAGAGGGGATATTGGGCAAAATAGATTTTTTAGAGCTTTTTAACATTTTTCCCTCGGCAAAAACATGCCTGAAGAGGTTTTAGGTGCGATTTTAGGTGCAATTTAGCGATCTCTCCCGGCCCCTATTCAAATCCTTCTTACAGTTAGCTCTAAGATTCTGTCCAGCGCTCTGCCCACACGCCTGCATCACCCGTGCTAACACATGACAATTCTCCATAAATATACAAAAATATAAAATAAAAAGATGCGACATGCCATAGTTTCATTAGCGAGATGCACTCTGATTGTGTTGTGATAGTGCTCTGAAGGGGAAGTGACTTAGCATGGAGAGCAAAGGAATGGAAGCCAAAAAACAAAATGACACTTACAAAACATGTTAATACTTTGTTTGTTGCGGTGTAAGGTAATAAAAAGTAACACAGTGATCTAAATATGTTACGTGTAATCTGTTAATGCCACATAGAAATAAAATACCCCCTCTTTAATGAATCCTTCTTTTGCGAGTACTTACATTTCCCCGAGCCCTCTCCAGCGGTGCCTCTGAGCTCTGCCTGCTGCGTAAGAATGTATTGTTATTAAATTATGTTCAAGTCTCTGGGAAAAGTCTTCAAGGTCTTGGGAGAGGGAAAAGGAAACTATTTTAACCACATTAGAGGTATGATCCCTCCCATAGCATCAAAGTGGGTTAGAGAGCAATGAGGATTTATAAATAGAAATGGATAAGTGTGTAGTTTGGCACTCACACTGGAGCAAAAACTGCTAAACGCGCTGACGAAGGTGAAATTTTCATAGTAACTGTAAATAGCAGCTGGAGGCGTATAACTCATTCCAACTTTGACACTGGGGTCGCTCCAAGCTTTCTAATAACGCTCACCTTTCACACACAGTTCTGATGCATACTTACTGCCAACAACCAAAGCAGTTTTTCTTGTTTGTTTGACTTTGGAAAGGATAATGACTAAAGTGAATGAGAAGTAACAATAAATGTGTGATTGGAACAATTATACAGAAATAATAGTGGCTTTGTCGAAGATAATGAAATTAGCATTAGAGCTACAAGGGCATCTGTGTAATAACTGTTTGTGCTATTAATCTCACAGCAAGAAATAAGTACACAGGGCGGTCAGGGAAATGACAGCAGAGGAATGGTACGAAGCAATAATGAAAATGTTGGCATGGGAATTATAACAGAGATTCATGCTCTAAAGAGAATGCTATGAACCATAGACTATATATATAAATGGACATAGCTAACCCGCTAGCTGCCACGTTCCAAATAGGAAGTGATCATGGCCGCGATTCTGCTCCAACAACGCTGGCTCCAATTCACCTACTACTGAAAAACCGTCACCCCTCTCTCTGTAACTGCTGCTGTCAGGCTCGTCATTTTCCTCTTAAAATGTTCTTATGGACCCGCTCCACATGATCCTGGTGTTTTTATTTCGCTATTTTGTCCGTAAATCTTTCACCAAGTTTGCTCCCGCTAGCGTTAGCAACAAATTAATTGACAGCATTGCTAAGTACCCTGCTAAACCAGCCGTGCAACCAGGAAAAAAACCTTCAACAGCCTTGATACTGATTGGCTCTTTGGTTGCTATGATACCCGCAGTTGGAAATCCAAATATGGAAATCGGTGATAACAATCTATGGTATGAACACACTGTACATTTAAAGCACACTTAACACAAGTAGCTTTTATCCCTTTCATACATACTATACTGCATTCTTATTGTTATCAAAAATGGCTTTGAGTGCTATAATTTCCATTTTTTAGATATAGACAATCATGAGATCTTGTATTCATTATTAATTATTAAATGTTCGAACAACAAACGAGTGAGATATTCGGGTAGTCTGTCTAGTAGTCCCTTATAAATACATTTTATGCAGTGTTGTTCTCTTCTGACAGACAGAGAAAGCAATGATGGGTTTTCATTGTGAGGCAAATGTGTCTAATGGCCCAAGACAAATTTCTTTTTGAGGACGGTGAAGTTTACCTTTCAGTACCTTCCATACTTTACAAGACTATAACATATGGTCTTGAAATCTATGCAGTTATCTAAAATGTTTATAGTGTGGTTACAATTAGTTACAAAAGGATATTAAAGTAGCCCTATTATGTTTGTGTCTGCTCTATAGTTATAATCTATGACACCTGTGGATCTTTATGTTATAATTTGCACATTTTAAATCACAATATTCATCTGAAATGACTTAATAAAGAAAATAAGGCTGCTGACTTCCATGTTAGAAAACTGTGGTGCTTAATTGGAGCTGATGTCGCTGTGAACGTCATCACAACAAAGAGCCGTGTAGCTGTCGGCTTTCCCTATGGATAGTTGCGGATTATGCTTGCAAGTTTTCCTTTATACTAAAATTACTATGTGATGCTGCAGAAACCTACACCTATCACCGATTAAGAAAATGAAATTGGAGAATGAAGTGGCAATACCGGTGGCAGTGAAAAAGGGGATTTATCGGCTGTATGGCGTCTTGAAAATAAGAGATTAAAGATGACTCAAACATGCACAAATCACTCCAAAAACAACTTTGATGAGGGTAAATGAGAAAGAAGCAACTACAACGTGGTTAAAATCTCTGAAAAGTCCATTTTGCAGAATAGTTCTGCTGTAAGGCCTTACATACAGCTGCTGTCCATTTCAGGACCATGGACAGCGACCTGTTCTATAACTGCTTCCTTCCATCTTCTGCAATGTATTTTCTTTCACCCATAAATCTTGTTAGTCTTCCTCTAGCTCTCTCGTCTGGCAGCTTTAAAATCAGTATTCTTTTAACCGTGTATTTTCTATTCTTCTTCTGCTCATCTCTAAGCACATTTGAACCATTTCACTAAAAGCAAACTAACTTCTTTTCTTTTTAGAAGTTCATGTTTTTCAAATTATTACTCAGTTTGGTGGGACTGTACCTGTCGTAAATATTTGTCATAGTTTTACATCAGTTAACTGTCACATTGTGGGGGAAAAAAATTAAAAGAAAAGTACAAAAATGCAGGAAGTAGCAGTGAGTTCTTGAACAGAATATGTCTACCTAATTCTATCAAAACACAGGGGAAATTTATACAAAAGGAACATATTTTTATGGCGATTTAAACATTCACTTAACAAAATAAATATGTTACAATTTATGTTTATTAGTCTAATCATAACTATTGTGTAATTTAGACACATTTTGGCTCTTAGCAACATTATGGTTGCCAGGTAACAGTTATGGAAATACTTCTATGTGTGTGTCCGAATGTCCAGCCTAACCCCTAACCCGCCATTCATTCACTCCACAACCCCGCACTCTTTAGAGGACTCTATAGAGCCTCATTCACAGAGCAATTCAGACACACAGCTCACTACATTTGGGTCATGTGACTCTGGTGTCTGAAGGAATAAAAGTCTAAAGACTAAACTCCAATAAAACTTGATTTCTGTCATAAATAATGATCACATTTGACTAGTACACAAATATTTATGGAGTAATAATAACCATACATGTTTTTGTCAAGCTGGATTTCACGTAAACATATTGGATTCATCAGCTTTTTGTCTGAAATGTGGAAATTATGGGTCGTTTAACAACTTTACACAGCAACGGTTTGTCTGTGTAATTCATCAGTCGTCCAGGTCTGATCCATAGTTAAAGCCAAAAGTAAAATCTGTCAAATGGACAAAAAGATGTAGTTGTGAAGCCGTTTTTTCAATTCTGGATCTGAACTTCAGTTCTCACTCCAGAACTGAAGCTTGGATGAGCAGTGAAACGTCTTCACTCCTACAACTTTTTGCCCAGTTGACAGATTTTACTTTTGGCTTTTACAACAGGAACAGTTTATTTAAGAGTTGTATTCATAATCAAGAATCAACAGGGCCGTAAACCAGCGCTTCTAACTGCTTCAGTCAGTCGTGTTGTGTCCAGTTAAAAAAGTCACTGCCCATTGTTGTTTTTCCAACTCCTGCAATGCATTGTGGTCTATACTGACTGGTTTTCAAGGTGCATTGTGGGAAATTTTTAAGTGCACTACTTTTTCACCACTAAAAGTGCCATGACCCCTAAATAATGTTAATGTTTTATATAGACTTGTACACTGTATTTTCTGGACTATATGTCACTCCAGAGTATAAGTCACACTGGCAAAAAAATGCATAATAATGAAGAAAAAACATATGTAAGTTGCATTTTTTTGGGATTTTTTATTTTTTTTTTTTACAAAATCTGAGACCAAGACAAGACATTTTATCTTTAAAGGCAAGTTATAATAATAGCAATAAAATGGATGTTATGGCTTTCTTTACCTTATATTTTTACTTATTATGGATCTTTTTAACCTAAGCTTCGTAATACCTGTTTTTATGTTTGGGGTTATCTCTTGTTTGTGCGTCTAGCGGCCTCCAGCCACTTTGCTTAGACTAAACGGGTATGATTGTTTTGATGGTATAAATACTCTGTATGTACTTTCATTTGTCAGCTGAGGGGAGACGACACTACTAGGGAGAACAGCTCTTTGACAATTGTGCACAATTTATTCAATAAACCAGACTTTTTGATTCAAGACAACTTCTCTGTTGATTTTGTATTTTTAAGGTTTTTACAATTACAAAATCCACAACATAGGCAACAACAAGCTTAAACAGTGCTCTGTCAGGTAAGACTTCGCATTAGCATAAAAGACTGAACTCGAAACCAGGAAGTAATTTAAACTGGACTTATGATAAACCAAACATTTACAATATTGTTCCAAATGAAAAATGTATGTAATGGGAAAATAAATATGAATTGCATAAAAGAAAATTTGTAAATTTTCTTACAGGTATTACAAACACACCATTGCCATCTAATGGGCAAACAAGTGAACTGTAACATGTATAATCAACCGTTGCATAACACACGTAAACACGTACATGAAGCAAAGACAGCAAACTGAACACGTGTCTGGTAAGTTAACATAAGATATTAACAGTTAATCTGATAACAAAAGCATAAAAAACAGGCTAACAGGTTTACTCTCGATCTCACTCCAGATCACTAAATCCATTGAAAACTTCATCCTCGGTGTCGCTTCAGAACAACTCCGCCTGCTCCAGAAGTAGATGAAGTGCTGCTTCCATGTGGCTGCCTGCTGATACACGAGCCTAAAGCGGCCTCACGCAGTTGTCAGGGTGACAGGAACAAAGATGTGAAATTATATTTTAATAATTTCACATATAAGTCGCATCTGAGTATAAGTCGCACCCCCGGACAAACTATGAAAAAAGTGCGACTTATAATCCCGAAAATACGGTACTTGTTTGTTTTGTTTGTTTTTCTGCTTATATTGTGCTTTAAACACAGCGCCCATGAAAAAGAAACCAAGTGGCTTCCACTGTATAAATAAAGATAAATAAATAAAGATAAATAAATAAAGATAAATAAATAAAAATTATAAATAGCGCCCCCTAGGAAATAGTGTGCATATTCAGACACAGCCTATGTATGTTATATTTGCTGCCCAAGTCCAACCAGGAAGTTCAGTTATAAACTTCACTAAAATATAAGATTTGTTTTGTAAAAATATGTTTTGTTGTGTTTACTGAAAAAATGACCTTTCCTCTACCAGTGTTTGACTATTTTGAATAATACCTCAGACCTGGAGCAGCGTCTGGAGCAGTCTGTCCAGGCGCCAGCTCGGCCCCAACTCTAAACTCTTTTTATGAGTTCTTTATTTTTGGAAGGCAAAGTACAAGGCAGAATCTTAAACTCGTGTGAAGCGCAGCGCGAGGGGTTTAATTGAACAGCGGGACCTTGGCAGACCAGTGAAATCGCATTCGGCCTTTGTATCCCACCTCTACATCGCCGGCGCTCTGCATTTTAAACAAAAACAAATCTATGGGTATTCTCATTCAGGCGGTTCAGATTGACTTGACAGTGGGTATACTCTCTTGATTTTTCCCAATGCACTCTTGTTGATTATAGATCATTCTCCCAGGCTTGAGACAAACAAAAATATTTAGCTGGCAGACTACAGTGCCCACCTTTTGAGGACACAAGCAAACAGCAATAGAATGAAGCATTAATAGACAGAAGATGCAAGTAATAAAAACGTGTGTGTGGATAATGAAAAGACACGTACAAGCCCCCAGCTCTCATCAGCAACCCTATTATTCACTTGGTGACTGAGCATACCAGGCAGCCAATTACAGGCCCCGTCAAGCTGTCAATCATAATGAACCAATTCAAAGAAATCAAACTGGAAACTGTCACAGGGACATTATCAGGTGGCGAAAGGAGAAAATAGGATGCTCAAGTACCAATTAAAGTGGTCCGATGTGTAGCTAAGGGCTAGCACAATCGATGTTTTGCGATGGGAAAAAGCGCCCTATTTACACTCATGTTAATAGCTGTTAACCTCAGAGTTGTGCCAAAGTGGGTCACAGCAAACTTTTCAAAATGTAGTCTATTTTGGGGGTAAGCTATGAAGTTTGAAACACAATAACACAATTTGCTTTGGCAGAAAAACTCATAAACATTTAAGTCGCTAAAGGAGACAGAAAAATTTCAACCCATCATTTTACCGTTATTCTTTCTTTGATAGTTGGTGTTGTATTCAATTTTGTATTGTATTGTAGTGAGGTTCACACTGTGTTGAGAAAGCTTGAGAAGAGAAACATCTGGAAGTAGGGACATTGGCAGAGTTTGCACGCACACCAAAAATCTGCTCATGAGCTGATCCCTGTTCACTTTATGCCGGGCGTTGCCGTGGACGTTGCCATCGTCATCGGGGTTGTATTATTTTACACAGGGCTGCCGAACTTGACACTAAATAAGTTCTATATGGACTACAGAGCTCTTTCAAAGCGAACATAGAACAGTAGAAAAGTCTTTGTTATCTTGATCCATGAAGCCGGGGAACATAACACGATCTCACGTTTGGTTCAATTGGATAAGATTGTGTATGAAATCGAAGGCATTTTACTATTCTTAAGCACACTCTTATGTGTTTACAAGTTTTATTTTAGCTATTAGATTTCCGGGAGCACAAAATAGAAAGTAGCGTTTATATCTCCTTAGTAATTGAATCCTCTCGGTGCATGGTTGCAAAAAGGATATTACATTCTTGAGATGTTGTTGTGAAAAGTTTCATCCACTCTGAGATAAACAGCGGGACCCAAACAGCTGAGGACACGGCACCCTGGGACCGCCGCTCCAAAAATGAATTTCTGCTCCCTCTTCCTGTCCTGGATTGGCTTCTGCAGAGATGTTAAAGAATTGATCGGGGCTTGGTGCCTCATAGGGGTCATGGGATAAAAGTTTGGTGTATAAAAAGTAAAATAAATACTTTTGATGCATTTGACCTGTTGGGGCGTGTTGCACAAACTTACATTGTTTAGATAAAAAAATAAAATTAAGGTCTAGGTAAATGGTTATGAAGGTGTTTCCTCATCACAAACAGACCTGGAGTGTGTTTTGTTTCATTCACACATGTTTAATACACAAACCCTGAATATTTAGTCTGAGTTCTTCTGATGTGGTAATACAGGAAGTGCTCCACTGTGTTTTTAAACTCCATACACCTTCATTAGAATCATTTGGATGATTTTTGCCCTAGAATTGCCAACCTCTGCTTTACGTTGCGTACCTGTTAACTTGAAAACTACTGCTTCATGACATCACAAGGTGGAGCAGAGCATTTTGAGCTTTGGAGATGACGACTAATAATAAAGAATTACTCAAAAATGTGTGAATAAAACAAAACACAACTCCAAGTCTGTTTTTGAGATGATAACAACATTATAACATGGCTTACAGCTCACAAGAGTCAATTTTGTGTAATACAGGACCTTTAAATGTATTTTTTTTTTCATGGCTTAACTTTTCTTGTGGTGGGTCGTCCATCTGCTTGGTGGTCTACATGAGGATGATCTTGCCTTGTCTGAAATGTTCCACAGTATAGCATTAAAGGTTCTACATTGACACTACATTGACTTCTGAGCTTTAAGCCACGTCATAATGTTGTTACCTCATCAAAAACAGACCTGGAGTTGTGTTTTGTTTCATTCACACATGTTTGAGTAACCCTGCATTATTAGTCTGTCTACATCTCCACAGCTCAGAATGCTCTGTTCCACCTTGTGATGTCATGAAGTGGTAGTTTTTAAGTTAACAGCTACCTTTTAGCTTTTGTTCAGTAGAGATTGGGAATTGATTGGCAATTCTGGGAAATCTGAAATCATCCAAATGATTCTAGTGAAGGTGAATGGAGTTTAAGAACACAGTGAAGCACTTCCTGTATCACCTAATGACATCACAAGGTGGAACAGAGTGTTTCTGTTTGCGAGAAGAACTTGCCCTAAATCTGCAGGGTTTGTGCGTTAAACATGTGTGAATGTAAGAAAACAACGAAACATTATATCATAGATCAGAAAATAGCGTAATATGAGTCTTTTAAACAAATCTATTTCCTTGACAAGCAGGTCACACTAGGTCACAGGTCAGATCTGTGGAGAGTCAACCCCAATCACAATAAGGATGCATGTTTTAAAGGCATTGTTAAATCAATAAGACTAACTGAATATATCAAGATCGATAAGTTTAATGTTATATGCTGTACATTCCAGATAAAGCAATATAATCTAAGTGATGGAGCAAGTGATGGACCCATAGAGAAATTACATAGTGCATCTTTAAAAATAGATATGGATTAAGAAAAAAAACACAAGTGTATAATGTATAACAAACTGAATTATGTATATCCCTCCGTCTAACTTGGTGCTGACTGCAGGCCTATGATGTTCTTCATGTACAACTCTAAAACTTGACTTTTAAAGGACTTTACAAACTCACTATGTTTCCAGAGTTGAGCATTTACGTAAACCGTCCAGCAACTTCAAACTCAAACTTGAACCACAGAGATCTTAACTAGCCACAAAGAAAAACCAATACAGAATCCATTTGCAGCTCACTATGTTCTGTTGGAAGCTGATGAGTGAATGTAGCGACTAACAAACAACAGAAAAGATAGGGCTCTGTGTGGGGGGCTGGTCTCTACCTGGATGCTCGTGTGTGGCCCGTTGAGCGAGCATCTCAATCACGTATCGCCTCCACCATTACGCCACCCGTCTGTGCTCGCCCATCTGTCGAGCGAGGCCGTATAGATTTGTTACAGATTCATTTAAAGGTTGGCAGGTGTTCTTGTAATTGTGATCATGGCTGTTTGTTAGCTGCGTAAAAATCGTCTGCCTCCCCGTCTATCTGTCCCATCATTTAAAACGCATCCGATCGTCTATCAAGTCAGACGGGATGACTTTAATCGGGTTTGAGCTCGTGTTTGTGCCAAAATGAAGGATTTGCACAATTCGTACACAAATAATTCAAAGTGCGTTACAGAATAAGAAAGACATTAAAATCACAATACAACAAATCAAAACATAAATAATCATCATAAAATTAAAAGAGAAAGGTGCAGAATAAAAAACCTTTCAGCCTGTCTTACACCTTCTGGAAGGCCAGGTTTTAGCTGCATAAAACTGAAAAAGCTGATTCTCCATGTTTAGTCCTGGTTTTAGTCCTGGTTTAGTCCTGTCCTGGTTTAGTCCTGGTTTAGTCCCTGGTTTAGTCCTAGTTTAGTGCTGTTTTAGTCCCTGGTTTAGTCCTGGTTTAGTCCTGGTTTAGTCCTGGTTTTTAGTCCTAGTTTAGTGCTGCCTGTTTAGTTGTTTTTTTTAGTCCTGGTTTAGTCCTGGTTTAGTCCTTGTTTTAGTCCTGGTGTTTTTAGTCCTGTTTTAGTCCTGGTTTAGTCTTAGTTTAGTCCTGGTTTTAGTCTTGGTTTAGTCCTGGTTTAGTCCTGTTTTTTAGTCCTGTTTTTAGTCTTGGTTTTTAGTCCTGGTTGGTTTAGTCCTGGTTTAGTCCTGGTTGGTTTAGTCTTAGTTTAGTCCTGGTTTAGTCCTGGTTTAGTCATGGCTCTGGACAGCAGCAGGAGGCCGGTCCCTGAAGTCCTCAAACTGCAAGATAGTTTATCTGTCGCTAACATGTGGGAGATGTACTTTGGTACATCTCCCACATGCTACATGCAGAGACTTGTACACAAGCAGAGCTGCTTTAAAGTCTATTCTCTTGGTGTTTTATTGTCCTTTTTTCATGTATTGTGTGATCTCATGTGGTCTCATGAACACTTTATAATATCTCCACCAATCTGCACTAAACTGGACACTTTATAACACCGGCCACTTTAATAAGCCATGTTTGCACTGTTGTTCTGATGCACCACACGAGCTACCACCAGAGGTGACCTGCTGATCCCCCACAGACGGACCACGTTTGGTCAGAATGTACTATCTGTCCAAGGGGGGAATAGTCTCCAGGTAACCCTGAGAGAATGTCCCACATACAGTTATTTTAAAGCACCAATGAAAAACTGGTTATGGTCAAACCAAACATGCACTCATTTATAGTAGCAATGTGATTTTAACTGTTCCATAGAGACATATTTGCATATATGGGCAAAAATGAAGGGGGTGGGTGCAGAATGTAACTGTCTTGAATGGGCCAAACTGAATGAAATAATGGGGATTGTGTAATGAATGGAATGTGCAATATTCTGTATTGGTGCAATGAGAGTAATGTGTAAAGTGCAATGTGTAATGTGTAATGAATGAAATGTGCAGTTGTGAGGAATGTGCAACTATGTGAACTGTGCAGTGAAATGTAATGTGCAATTTTAACTTGGCCCTTTTGTTACCCCAGGCCCTGGGACAACAGACGGAAATTAGCCTATGGCTATAATCTGGCATGTTTACATTCATGTTGAACCATGTTTGTTCATTAAAATGTATTGTCCCAGTCAAATAAATAAATAAAATAAAATAAACATAAACATTGTTTTTGGTGATTGATTTATTTTTATAAAAGGTAACACCGTAATCTAAATATGTTATGTGTTAGCAGTTAATACCCCATTTAAGTGTAATACCCCTTAATTATGTTGTTACTAAACCCAAATGATTCTTGATAAACTGTCAGTTATGAATTAAGTTTTTGGTTCACGAGTTATTAAGACAAGTGTACTAAGTGTACTTATTCTGAAAGTAGAAATTGTCACAGGAACATATTTGCTCCTATAGGTACACGGCTGGGCGATAGGACAAAAACAAGTCTCTCTAAAAATAAATGACAAATGTCTTTTCCTGAACATAAACAGACACAATTTTAATGTTACACTGAAAATCGTCAAATTTCTGCCTCCAAAGTCTGAACTCTGGTCCAAACCCCATGTTTTCACCAACAGAGACCAACTAAGGTGAACTTATTATAAAATAGTATTGAAAGTAGAAGTAGTCAAACAAACAGTTTTGTTACTATAAGTACACAGCTGTGTGATATGACAAAAACAAGCACTTGTGGAAGAAGTATTCAGTTTTGTTACTTAAGTAAAAGTACAGACACTGGAGCAAATAAATACTCAAGTAAAAGTACCATATGAAAAAAAAAAATACTTAAGTAAAAGTATTAAAGTACCTGTTTAAAAATGTACATTAAAGAGTTTTGAAGTATATTTTGCACAGATTTTGAGTTCTTCAAATGTGGTGATGTAGTGATAGATTTGTGCTGAAACAATTGAAAAATTCTGTTTGCTCAAACTATGAACATGTTAAAAATAAACCCCTCAGCTGTTTCTGCAGGTCACATACAATAATGAAAAATACTTTTACTTTACAGTCCAGTTCAAAAATGTAGTGAAGAAAAAAGTACAGATACCTGCTCTCAAATATAGTTAAGTAAAATATTTTTTATTTTTATTTTTTTTACATTTTTTACTGAAGTACACTACTTCTACTACTACTACTACTACTTTTTTGTTCTCTCTAAACAAACACATTTTTATTTTAATAGATTCTTTTTTCAGACCAAGGTTTAGTTTGTTTTCATTCCTGACACTAGCGCTGATCCTCAGAGTGGTCACATGTTGCTGTGACGTATCCGTTCAGCTGATTTAAACAGGTTTTGGTGCTGTCTTCCTACCGGTAGAGGCAGGACAACAGGTGTGTGAGACTAAAAAAAGCCCCCTCGTCGCCGGTTTAAAGCCCCAACTCATTTTAAATTTTACACTGAAAGCAAATTTTAAAGCCAAATTTCTTCCTCCAAAGTGTGAACTCTGCTCCAAACCACATCGCTTTTACTGACGGAACATTGGCTGTGGACCTCTTGATTGCAAAGACCTAAGACGATCATTGGTTAGCGATAGCGATAACTGAATTTCAATTAACAGCCCTATAAACACAGCACTGCAGTATGCTTTAACATGTGCTTGAGTAAATGGTAATATGTTTTGTTCAAGTTTCCATCTTCTCATAGCTGTAGCCTGCTCCTCCGCTGGCACAGCTCCAAATGCAACAGCTGCCAATACCAGCTCACTACATATACTCACACATGGGCTATAGAAGCGTGCACTCCATTTGAAAGTAATCCTTAGACAGTATTACTAAGTCTGGAAGAACAGAAATTGACTTTGGGAACAGTCATCTCCAAATTGTCGCACAGCCAGGGAAAGTTGTTTCACATTTTTTTCACAAAAGTTTCATGACTAGAAAATATGTGGGTTTCAGTGTTGCTCAGAAGGATTAAAAACGGATTGCAGGAAAAAAATATCCATGTCTATTGAAATGTAAGTGAGTGAGACAGGCTCAATATGCAACAAGCTGCATTTTTCAATTTGAATGTCAACAGTAAAAGACAAAAATGTGAATATATTCCTGCATTTCATCATCTGAAGTTTAAATTGGATTTCCAGTTTACATGCTTTTGTTTCTTTATAAGAACTGCAGTTACTTGAGGCATGGTGGGTGAAGTGACCTGCCAAAAGGATATGACTATGATATAACTATGGACTGGAAGATTAGGCATTGAAACCAGCAACCTTTTGGTAACTTTACAGGCATTAACTTCAACTTGAGCCCTTCTTGAATTTTACAAAGGGTAAAAGAGGAAAAGCAAGGCAAGGCAAGTGTATTTGTATAGAATAATTCATCCACAAAGTATTTCAAAGTGTTTTACAGAATAAGAAAGACATTAAAATCACAATACAACAAATTTGGTTCTTGCTTTGTCTGGAGTGTTCCACATGATGGCATTAGGCTTATATGTCTCAATCGCCATGGAGACAAACAGGTGACGCCATCTGTTAACGGCCAAATTTATGGAAAGACAAACCCACGCCCATGTTTTAATAATAATGACAATACTTTGCAATTATACTGTCCCTCGCTATATATCGCGATTCACCTTTCGCTGTCTCGCTGTTTTTTCAGATTTTTCCAGTGCAATTCTATATGCTTTTTTTACAATGTATGAACGCCAAGAGACTGCAGACCACCGTCAATCTATCTCCTCCGTGCCGCGTCTCCCGCACAGCACAGTATACGTTCTGCCAAATTTACATAAACGGCCAATCGACACTACAGCAAAGCGGCGCCAAAACGAACAGGCAGGGTCAGAGGAACTGTGAAATACGTGTGAGTCTCTATTAATTAATTAAACAAGAGAGAAATGTGAGAAAATGTTAATGCCTGTCTGAGAAAAGTGTATAATGTGTGTGGTGAGGGGTTTTACAGCTTTGAAACATATATAATAATTGTTAAAAAAAAGCTGACTACTTCGCAGATTTCGCCTATTGCGGGTTATTTTTGGAACGTAAACCCCACGATAAACGAGGGACCACTGTATATAATATGTCGCACTTCAAATCATGCTATCATGACAGGCCTAGTACTGTACTTACAGGCCTGTCAACGCCTCCCAAATCTCTACACCGTAATCATGATTATATTATTATTCCTCAACAGTCTTGCAACATCCGATTGTTGAGACTGATAAAGAAGAGAGACGCTGGCATCCCCTGATTGCCTTCGTTACTTCATACGACACCAGAAGAGAGAGTCATCATCATCATTCACTCCATACTCTGTGTTTACTAATGTACCCACAGCCGCCCTGGGGTAGACTGACGAGCATCACCATCATCTCTCACGCACCACTTTTATATAGCCAAAGTAGGTGAAGTGTCTTGCCAAAGGACACGACAACTTGGAAATTGATTGAGTCCTCTAACCGCTAAGCCACTTGTACATAGCCACAAATAGTTGAGAGCAACAGCGCAATAGATTAGTTTAATGTCTACACCCTCCAAGAAATATTCCATAGTGCACCTTTTAAATGTAAAAAATATAACGCCGCAATTGTACAAATGCATACAGATTGTCCAGTCAGTTTTTTATATGTTTACAGTGTTTTATATATGGTTCAAATCATGTTTTCTTCACTTACCAGTTATGCATTAGATTAGCATTTTGATCCTATGTTCAGTTTGTGTGTGAAATGGATAAAAAAAAGGCATCATTTTTGTATTCACGCTGATGTTCAAGTATCAAATGGCTCACAAACAACTGCACAGCTCATTTGCACTTGTGGTACACTGTAGCAGTAATTCAGACACAAGGCATAAAAATATATATACATTCATATTTGGATGTTTACTTCTTCTGGCTGGACTGAGATTCTCAAATAATCCATCCACCATGTTGGATATCTGGTTCATTGTCTGGTCCATAGAGCTCACAGTATCCCTGGAGCCAGCGTGTTTCTGCAGCTGAGGTGTCATCCCACTTGAGGTTCTCGATTCTTATTTTGGTCCTTCTCGCTTCCCGTATTGGAACTGGGCCCATCTGCTGTTTTGCATTCACCTGGCTGTCACAGCTGCATATAATTAGCCCCCATCCCTCACGTATTTATGCCTTGTTTACGGTGGGACATAGGAAGGTGGAGGTTTGAGGTGTCAATACCAACCTACTCAAGCAAGAAAACAGGGCTACCTATGGCTTTCATGTGCCCAACTATAAACAATGACTCACACGACAACACACAGGAGGGCGGCTCTGAAACTGTGTATCAGATTTAAAAGGGCTCTAAGGAACTTTTCTGGCGGGGGTCTGTAGCTGCTTATCTCATTAAGGTTTTTATTGCTTTACCTTCTCGTATGCATGTTCCTCAGTGTAGCATTAAACTTCCATTAGGTGTTTTTATTGCTAAACACCTTTGAAACATGAACATGCTTTTTACGGCCAACTTTCAGATTTGATGTGTAACTGTAACTGGGCCTGGTGTTATGGGATCATCTTGCTTGTCTCCAAGGAGATAAGTTTAATGCCATACTGTGCAATATTCCAGGTATAGCAATAGCGAGGAGGCAAGCAGCTGGCAGGCCGTCCACCAGAAAAGTTGCAAAGTTGAGTTAAAAAGTTAAACCAAAGGAAAAATGGTAAAACAATAGGTTATTTTAGCTAAAAACCAAAATATAACCTTTAACCTCAACTATAGTTTCTATGATGACAATATTTAAAAGAAAGTTCAACTAATGTACATATTTCTACAGAGTGAAGAATGGTTAGAGCAGGTTCTTTATGAATTGAATCAAATTTCATAAAGATTCAACAGTATCCCAGGTGTGTGATAGTAAAAAAGCCCCCTTGTCCCGGTTTATAGTCCCTACACATTCTAAAGATGTGCTGGCTGTATTTATAGCTTGCGTTTATACAACTCTGGCACATGTGAAAAGATGTAGATAAAACCTCATTTGAGACAGAAGGAATTTAAATTTGTTACATAAAATGTGTACTATGCGTCCCAGTATAATTGTATATTCCTAACAATACACACTGTACTAGGGCTATGGTCAAATGAAGACCATCCCTGTGGATTGATTCATCGACTACAAGGAGGTTTGAGGCTCTCGCAGGTTTTAATTACTACGTGTATACAGAGAAGTACTACTTAACACCATTTGAAGTGATAATGCAGATTAAACTGTCCAGCTACTCCCAAAACTCCAGATGACTCACTCCACGCCTTCTCCCCTCTGCTGTTGCACATAAAAAGCCTGATATTCTTAATGAAATAATAAAATAATCATTTAACTAATGCAAATATTTGACTAATTAAGGCACCACTGAGCAATTGCTTAACTGAGCGATTAAACGTCTACGGCCTTACACTGTATCACACACCGCCTACTCATTAACTTCTACTTGAGTAACTTTGAACTAACAGACGCAGCTCTCCCCATACGTCCCCCATTTCTGCTGTTAAGTGCAGATCTTTGCAGGCCCTGGCTCTGTGTCGTCTCTGATGGGCAGTTATATCCTTCTCATTAAGTCATCACACGGGATAATGAAGTGTAGGTTCATATGAGGCTCTCCTGCTTCTTTCAGATCCCGCCCCATTTCCTCACCCTTTTGTCTTAGCTCTCGCCGCTCTCGCACTTGGTATACAGAGTGTGTAGCTAAAGCTTTGGTCCAACAATGTCTCAGAGGGGTTATATAACATTTGTTAAGGGGTATTAATCATTTTCTTGAAGCCCCAACAGTACAGAGCATTGATGGGCACCGTCTTTTGCCAAGTAATAACTGATAGCCTCTGCTCTCGCCCGCTGCCTCGGGACCTGCTCGTGCACAAGGACACAGTGAACCGCTCTGCTCTGCTTCTGTGCGTGGACCAGGTTCAAAGAACATCTTGTGAGAACAAACTCATCTAGGTTTATGCACTTTTAGGCCCGCTCCAGTGATCAGGGGAACAGATTTAGAAACGTGATGAAATTTGAGGAGTGGGTGAAAATGGGGGTGGGGGGGGTTGATTGATCGTCTCCATGGAAACATTATTTTTATGATTTCACTATGACATTAAACATAACTATTTTGCAGGTGTTTTTATTGCACAAAAAAAGAAAAAAATATGCATTAGTAGTGAGCGGGGAGGTCTCTGTACACATTTGATCAGCCAAGCAGCAAGTCTTACGCCCATTAATGTGATAACCTCCAATTAAAGTCTCTGAGCAGGGGGCCGCAGACTGGTGGTCAGCGAGTGATTTAAAATGGACGTTTAGCTGAGGTTTGACCCAGCCATCTCATCTTCATTAAAGCAGGCCTATTCTGCAAAATTGACTTTTCAGAGCTTTTAACCATGTTAGTCATTTCATTCTCATTGGAGTGATTCGTGCATGTTTGAGTCATCTTTAACTGCCTTATTTTCAAGACACCATATTGCTGATCAATTTCTATTTCACCGCCACCGGCATACACCCACTGTGATGTACCTACTTCGTTCTCCAATTTTGTTTTCTTAATCGGTGATCCTTTTGGCATAAATGAAATAAATAAATAAATAAATCGCTACTCGCTAGTGTGATGTGCAACTATCTAAATGTATATCGAGGAGTACAACATAACATGACTCAGTGGACGCCAGTAGCTCAGTTGGACACTGGAGTATGAATGTGTATGAATGTGTGTGTGGTTCCTTGATGTAAAGTGCTTTGAAGGTGGAAAAGCTGTTTAAAATTTAACACCATTTGAAGTCAAAAGGTAGATTAAACTGTCCAGCTACTCCCAAAACTCCACATCTTCTCTTCTCTGCTGTTGTGTATAAAAATCCCGATATTAATGAAAATAATAAAATAATCACGCTAGTGTGATCTCCAGCTTTTCAAAAGAGGAACCCACTGCTCCACGGCTCTTTGTTGTGATGACGTTAACAGTGACGTCAGCCCCACTGGGCACCGCAGTTTTCTAATGCGGAACTCAGTGGACTTGTTTCTTTTATTAAGTTGTTTTAAATGAATGTTGCGATTTAAAATGTTCAAATTAAAACATCACGATCCACTGGTGTCATAGATTGTAACTATAAAGCAATAGGTCTTCTTTCAGGCATAGAACCAGGCCTGTCACTCTAATATAAATTAGGATTATAAAGAGGTTAATTAAGAGGTTATGGTGAAGGTTTTCTAACTAACAGTGTGGCTTATGGTAATTTGGTAGTGTGGACATGACTTAAGACAATGCCTAAGATAGCAGATAAAGTAAAACATTGTAGCTAACCATATTCACATTTGCTACTAGGTAGGGATGGTATTTTTCCACAGAGAAGTAAAACTCAGTTCTCATCAGTTCCTGGGGTCCTGTGCTGACCAGGGTCCATCCATGTGCTGCTGCAGCACTTTCACATGAAAGGGATTTCCGTTTCCTCGCCGTTTCACACTCTAACCTCCATAAGCTCCCAGTGTTTCTGTTGAGTATAGGCTCCTCTGTGGTTCCGAGTAATCTTATGAGATATGTAAGCCTCTTGTGTGCTCCAAATGGTACGCCAAAAAATATGACATAAAATCAGTCAATTAACAATAGTCTGATTTGAGTTGTGCTTGATTAAAGATTCTTTTTCATTTTATTGCAATGTTCTCTGGCAACAAAATATGTTTTTCTTAGGCATGCACAAAGATAATACAGCATATTGAACCTGGTCAATGCCAAGATGATGAAGATACTGAATAAATATTACATTGGTGAATGTTTACAAAGCACCTTTGTATCTAGTTGTTTCATGCCATTGTTTTCGCAAGTGAAGTGGAAAACTCACTCTACGCCTTCTCCTCTATGCTGTTCTGCATAAAAATCCTGCTATTCTTAATGAGATAATAAAATAATCATTCAACAAATACAAATATTTGGCTTATTAAGGCACCACTGAGCAATTACTTAACTGAGTGATTAAACGACTACGGCCTTACGCTTTATACTTACTTCTACTTGAGTAACTTTGTACTAACAGATGTCGTTCTCCTCATACTTCTAATATGGAGCTTTGTTCTAAACTTAATCCCCTATAAGTGCTGTTCTCGATGAGCTTCATGACGTCACACTCTCCATTTCTTCATACAGTCTATGGTTGGTAGGGGCAACAGTAGCTCAGTTGGTTGTAGCTGAGTGTTTGTCCACTAATCCAAAGGCTGGTGATTCAGATCTCGCTTTTGATGTAAAAACCATCATCGGTTGAGCAGTGCGGTTGTTTGAATGGTTGAGTGGTTCCTTGATGTAAAGTGCTTTGAGTGCCTTGAAGGTGGAAAAACACTATATAAAAGTGTGACCATGTACCCTTGTACCCTTTTATACTACGGGCTTTCATACCAAACTGTCAGTTGTTTATTTTGAACTTGGTTGTTCAGTTCCATTTTCACACATTACTGTCATGGCAGTAACTTAACATTACAAAACTTCACCAGACTTTTCTGTACCATTTGTGCAGTGTTGGGAATAACAGAGTTAAACTATAACGCCGTTTCTAACGGCGTAGTTTTTTCACTAACGGAGTAATTTAACTAATTACTTTTCCCAGCGTCCCAACGCCGTTACCGTTACTGACAGTAAAATGTGGCGCTTTACTATTACTTCAGTTCACTCTGCTCGTCATCAGAGAAGTTTCTCACAGAAGGGAGCTGCAACACTGTTGTGTTTCTTTGGTGAAAGAGGCTCAGGGTGAGATCATAGGCTTGTTTGAGATGAGCGAGGCGGGCGCAGATAATCTCGTGAGAGCGAGGCTGACGCAGGCCGTGTCTCAATTAACCAAAGTGCCTTAAATGCACCGCTCGAACGGAGCATTTAAGTCGGGCGGTACTTCGACCCGCACTTTGAACAGTTCATCCAACAGTGCATTTGGCGAATTGGGACACGGCCGCAATTTTTGAGCAAGGAGAGCGCAGCAACTCTCCACCGACTGCAGCCGACTGCATGGACTACAAACGCTTAATGCATGATGGGAAATGATGTCCTGTCACACGTGCATTAACAGCTGATTGGGTCCGAGTTGAGTTTTGATCAGAAACGTGACGCCCTGCCGCACGGCGCCTCCTCCAACTTTACACAAACTACTGCGACATATTTGATATGGACATATGTTTAAATGTGACTGAAAGTGTCCAGGCTGGTATCAGATATGAATCACTTTAAACAAATGCAATACAATTACAATCTGTTAAAGTGAAATAAATGTTAAAGGTTCACATCTGTTGTGTTTTTATTGTTTTAACATAGTAAGTAACGGCATAGTTACTTTGCCAAGTAACTAGTTACTTCTCCCAAAAAGTAACTGAGATGGTAACTCAGTTACTTTTTGGGAGAAGTAACTTGTAACTATAACTAATTACATTTTTGAAGTAAGATGCCCAACACTGCATTTGTGTACTACAGTGATGACAAACAAAAACTGCTTGAAAAGAGCAGTATAGAAGCTCGAGACAGCTGCTTCAAGAGGATTTCATTAAATATTACGAAACAATATAAAACTTCATGGCTATTTCATAAACCAATTAACTCCCCAACACTGCAACTGTTTGGGTTTTTCATAATCAGACTTTAATAATTATATTTAATGAGAGACTGAAATTAATTTCATTTGTGACATTTATGAAAGCAACACCCATCATAACATAATTAGGCTTTTATCACAAGTGTCAAAAAGCCACTGTTTGAATCTAGCTTGTCGTAAATTACTATTTGAAAATATGTATAAATGAAAGTCTAAAATCAAAAACTGGAGGACTGGGGTATCGAAATTCTTATGATTTTCAAGATTTTCATTGCAGTTCTTTTTTTTTTTTTTTTTTTTTTGACACTTTTTCAGTTACATTGTTCATATTTTAGTTTATCTATACATAAATTTAATTTTTAGATCAGTACAAGATGGGGTGGAGATAATCACACCAAGGTCAAATGCTTTATCATGGAGTTTCAGTGCATTTGAATACATTTGAATTTGTTTTGTAAGGACCAAGAGACTGAAACATAAAGTCAGACTCTCTGGAAAGGATAGGTGGAGAGTCCTGAGATCTGCATGTTGACAGCTTTTATAATGTCTCTCTATGTATGTGTTTGTGAGGCGGGTCCTCTTCTGCTTTGCATGGTGTTACACGTTAAGAAACTTTAGGCAAGGTCGAACAAGGTGAGTGTTTTACAACCCTTTCAAGTGGGGTTCACACATTCCTGAAATGTGGCTTTTTAACCAAATGACCAGAACATAGCTGTTATCTTATTGTCCACACAGTCCTTGTAATCTCCCACTTAGGTCTCCATAGCGTCTTGGTGATCCCCCACGCCTTCCTTAAGCACTGGTGGGCACGAGTTATTAACCTTAGCATTAGTAATCAAGAAACCAATTTGATGTAGTGCTGCACTGCTAGAAAATACCTTATCTGTCCATTTTCAAATACATTGTTTATATTTTACTTTATATGCTCCATACACTGTATATATAAATGGACATAACTCACCTGCTGGCCACTGTGTTCCACATAGGAAGTGATCATGGGCGCACTTCATTGACTCCAATTCGCTTTACATGAAAAAATTGTTGCCCCTCTCTCCCCTCTGTTCGCATTAACCTGCTCTACATGATCCTGGTGTTTTTATTTCGCCATTTTGTCCGTAATTCAAGATATGAACATTAATAACAGACAAATCAGGCGCCTTCTTTCCCCAAAGTCGCTCCAGCTGGCGTTAGCAACCGGTTTGATTGACAGCATTGCTAAGCGCGCACTGTGCTAAACCAGCGGTGCGGGTGGGAAGGGGCATTACCTTCAACAGCCTTGACTGGCTCTTTGTTTGCTGTTATACTCGTTGAAATTCCAAATGTGGAACTCGGCTCTGAATTTGCCGCTATAACTGCTAGCCTCAATGAGCTTGATTTGACTGGAGCCGCTATAGGTGACGTCACACTCACTTAGTCCACATCTTTACACAGTCTATGATCTGCACATAGCTGTATTTTCAAGATGGGGTAGAGTGATGATGATGATACCAAGGTTAAAGTGTTAATGGTGGAAAAGTTTAAATGCATTTGAAGTCATCGGTATCTGATTGATATTGCAAGACTTTCCATAGACTTGATATTTGAGTGAAACAAAAGTCACAGATATTATAAGACATATTAAAGTGTATTGAAGCTGCAGTCTTGTTCAATATTCAGTGAATGGCCCAGTGGCGTGATATTGCCTATGAAACATTGACAGGTTCAGATATAGGCGCAGACCTCCTCACCTGCGCTCCAGACAAAATGAGTGAAATGTGGGCTGTGTCCGGAGGGCTGCAGAAACAGGCTGAGCTCAGAGGTGACAGGCCACAGATAAATAATGTAAATGTAAAAGGCCCGGCTTTATTGAAGTACACCACATGCTTCTGCAGAGGCCATGTGGGATACAATCAAATCATATTATAGACCTGACGCAATGTGCAGCCAATAAGCAGTAACAGTCAAAATGAAATCAATGATGTTTAATGAATACTGACATAAAATGCAGCGTGTGGTAGCTGCGGGCGACAGTAGCTCAGTTGGTGGTGCGTTTGTCCACTGAGCCAGAAGGTTGGTGGTTCGAATTCCGCTCTTGACATAAATATCATTGGTTGTGTGGTCAGATCCACTTACACCCAGGTTTGCGGTGCAATTCCAGCTCTCACAGTCAAATAATGTTGTTGCATCCTTGAGCAAGACACTTAACTGTTCTTTTTAAAAACATGGTGGGCAGTTACTAACTTTAGTTCATAAATCAATAGTCTTTCTAAAGCCTCTGACATTCAAAGAATTTAACACGATTTTGTCATTACATTTATCAAGATTTTAATGAAATTTAAAAATGGTGAGATGAAGATTACATTCAAATGATTTGGTTTGTTGATTACAAAAATCGGTAGTTCTGGAAGAGTAGATCCTAAAATGTTTAAAATTTCCCTTAGAGAGGAGCTTAGTCACATGGGAGGAGCTCGGACTAGAGTCGCCCAGATCTGATCCATAGCAAAAGACGGAGTTTAAATTTGTCAACTGGACAAATTATTGTAGGAGTGAAGACGTTTCGCTGCTCATCCAAGCCGCTTCTTCAGTTCTGGTCAGATTGCTGGTGAACACTGCCTTAAACTGTACTTAAACTGTAAACAGCTATTGTCTCCAGTTTCAGCTGAAACTACCCTATTCAGCCCTTAACGACCCTACTATTGTTATCTTGGTCTGGGTCTGAGGATGGAGTTATAGATGGGGAACAGATGATGTCTAAGGCCCCCCATTCCTATTTATATATATAGATATAAGGCAGTGTCCACCAGATATCTGACCAGAACTGAAGAAGCGGCTTGGATGAGCAGCGAAACGTCTTCATTCCTACAACAATTTGCCCAGTTGACAGATTTAAACTTCATCTTTTGCTGTGCCTCCTGGATGCTTTCCTGAGGAGGTGCTCTGGGGATGTCCCACCGGAAGGAAGACCCAGGACACAATGGAGGGAGTATGTCTCTTGGCTGACCTGGGAGCGAGTTCAGAAGTTTGGGAGTCCCTGTTTAGACTGCTGCTCCTGCCACCCAGCCCCAGATAAGCGCAAGAAAATGGATGGATGTTTCAAATACAGAGTAGTTTGAATAAATGAATAAACAGATAGGTTTAAGTATCACACACAACAAGTGAGGGGACCACAAACTGCAGTGATATTAGACTTTTTACTTAGTTTGAAAGATTAAACTATCATCTGTTTGATTCACACAGCCACGAAACAAAACAAGGCAAATCCTCAAAATATGCAATAACACCAAAACCTGAACTTTAGTGCAATTACAAAGAACAAACCAGGGCCCACAGTAAGGCTCCGTATCCTGTCCATTGCATCCGTCCATATAGGCCTGTAGCTGTGTGTGTCAAAGAACCAATAACCCCACCTTCTACTGGGTTATTCCTCAAGGCCCTTTTCCCCAATAATTACAACTGTGGTTCACACATGATTAAACCTTGACATATCAAATGACTCTGCCTCTGACTTACTGTTCGCACTATATGCTCCGACACCTTATTTCTCATATAGGGTCTTTTTTTTTTAACACGGCACCACCTTTTACACTCCCATAAACCAACGGCTTGTGATAGATGGTGGATTTTACCCCAAGTTACATTAGCTGCCAAAACACACTTTGTAGGTGGCCGGGGGCTGCCTATTGACTGCTGGGGGCTCATATTTTTTGGAGGGATTTATAATGGAATAGCTTTAAGCCCGCTGCACAAATAGCCACCGTAGGCATCTGCATCAAAGTTTGCAGTAACCTAAAACCTTTTGATGAAGTCGCAGTAGGGAAAAGGTATTTTTATGGGGTAAAATATAAGCCGCGGTTTATTGTTTGTGAAGGTAACAGTCCCCGAGACACAAGCCGGGAGTAGAGAGCCCGTGTGGGTTTAAAGATGAGCAGTAATGCAGAATAAATATTAGATTATGTTAATTTTACTTTTCACTTTCTCTTTAGTATAGAGCAGTTAAAGCAGACCTATTATACAGATTCAACTTTTCAGAGATTTTAATCATGCTGCAGTTGTTGTGTTTGAGCAATCTTTCATCGTTTATTTTCTTTGCTGTGATGACGTTTACAGTGACATCAACTCCCACTGACGTCAGCGGGCTTTTTTTTTTCTTTTATTAACTCGTTTTAGATGAATATTATGATTTGAAATGTGCAAATGATAACATAATGATCCATAGGTGAAATAGATTATAACTACAGAGCAGATGCAAGCACAATAGGTCAAACATGATGAAATTCCAATACTAACCCCTATGATCACCATTTAGTGTTCCACTGTTGTCCCAAAGAATCAACTGCATATTAGTTTTAATTCACCCCCTGCACTGGTGCTGGTGGCAAACTGCTTCTGCTGCTGACCCCGGGCTGACTGAGGAAAATGTGGCTGCTAATCTTTACCAAAAGCCTCTCTGACCAGCACCAATCACAACAAAACCTGAAATGTGAACCATATGTAAATGTATTACCTTTTTCCATCTGTTTTACAAACCCTAAAGCAAAAAATAAATAAATAAATATATAAAAAATCTAAAATGTAATGCTATACTGTTGAATATTCCAAGCAAAGCAACAACACCTCAAGCAGAAAACATACATATACTTCACCTTATTCATACTTAAGCAATGTAGGTGAAGTGTTTTGCCCAAGGACATAACATCAGCAAGCTCTTGTGGGAGAGAGAGATTTAACCGCCAACCCTCGACAGTGGGGGAGCACTCTAACCACTAAGCCACTGGCGCAGCAGAGCAGCGTGAGTAACTACATAACAATGGGTGAAAGAGCATTTATTGTTTCTAACGTAATCTGATTCATGGAGCTAAATGTGCAATCAGCTGGAATGGATTACCCATAGTTTAACTTCAAACTAAATCTTTTCTGAACACTTGACAATATAACTTGATATTTTGCTTTTGCACCAGGAATAACACAGAAGATAAAGTGTAGTCCCATTTAAACGGCCTTAGCCATAGAATATGCTGATTTATGTAAATGAGCTTGATGTATGAACACGCACAAACTGTAGATTTTTCAAGCGAGCGGTTGCTGCACAACTGTTTCTCTTTATGTCCGGAGGGCTGATAAATACGGCATTTACATAAAGTTATTTTAACCATGATTCACTCCACACATATATAATCAAAATGCACACGTGTTTGACAAATCGGCGGTGTTCGGCTTACAATTCATTTTTGTGATTAACTTTAATTACAGGTGGTACTGCATGACCCCGGCTAATCTATCATGAACATTTAAAGCGGGATACCTCGCTAATGGGGAAGGCAGAGCGGCTCGGGGGGCAGCGAGTCCCTTAGCCTTATCATTAGAACTGCACTGTTAAACATCCAGTCCAATCAATGTGTTTTACAGGCAATTTCACTTCATATCTGGCAACGTAAAAAATAAGAGTTACCGGTTCAGATCAGAAAATGGATTGTTCTACTGCCAACAAAGACAGTTTCTAGGTTTATTCCTTAAAGGGCCTGTAGCAGATTTTTCCCCATGTATTTAAAGGTCCTATATAATGCAAAATTGACTGTTGTGAGCTTTAAACCATGGAGTTGTGTTTTGTTTCATTCATACATGTTTGAGTAATTCTCTCTACATCTCCAAAGCTCAAAATGTTCTGTTCCACCTTGTGATGTCATGAATCGGTAGTTTTCATGTTAACAGTTACCCTTTACCTTTAGTTCTGGAGAGATTGGCAATTTCAGGTCTGAAATTACGCAAATGATTCTAATGAAAGAGTATGGAGTTTAAAACACAGTGGCGCACTTCCTGTAGTACCACATGACATCACAAGGTGGAACGAACTCAGCCTATATATGCAGGGTTTGTCTGTTAAATGTGTGAATGAAACAAAACACAACTCCAGATATATTTGTGATGAGGAAACAACATTATAACATAGATCAGAAAATAGCATAATATGAGCCCTTTAAGCAGTTACATATGTATAAGCACCTCTTGTGTACTGTCTGCACCTAATTATTATTGTCTGAGAATCTGGAAGTGTCCAGTTAGCATGCTAGTTGTTGTTAGTGTTACCGTGACAGCAAAACTTAACTCTGGCCTCTGAAAGTTTATTGCCGTGGATACTTGAAATGCATGGAATAAGTGAAGAATGTTTTAACTTTGAAGCGTTTAAATGAGCTAATTCTATTTTTAAGACTTTTAAGCCACCATCAAAAGTGAGTCTGCAGTAAATGTGTGACAGCAATGCAAAGATAATTGATAAACTATAGTTAACACTGCTGCTGGGAAATACTTAGGAAGCTCCAAAAAGTGTGTGGACTTGCCTTAATACAGAAATAAGTCATTCTTACTTTCTTGTACTTTTAAAAACCCTGAAGCTCTATTCAGATGTGGCCATTTTGGTTCTCTCTGTGCCTGTGACAGCCGTTGCCCCAAGGCTGTTCGTCCTGGCAGATTTATGAATAAATAAATGAGAAAAATAAGAACTAAAAAGAGAATCAAATAAATAAAGAGATTGATTTGACCTTGCATTCAAAATGGGGACGTTATAATTATTTGGTAAAACATCACTTGCAAAATTTAATGAGGGACGGGGAATAGGATTGGTGTAGTCATCTGAACCCACATTGCACATTTAAGGCAGAGGATAGAAATCGAAATGTAGTAGCTCACCAGATTGGTCAAACACTAAGGTTAAACTGCATTAGTTGAGTCGCTCCTCATACTCATAGCAAACCATATCTCCATCCAGTCTTTCGCCGCTCCAAACGTTTATATTACGCTATTTTCTGATATTATGTTTTAATGTTGTTTCCTCATCACAAACAGACCTGGAGTTGTGTTTTTTTTTTTTTTTTTCCCTCATTCAACACACAAATTCTGCATATTTAGGCTCAGTCCTTCTTTCAAACTGAAAACAGGTAATAAAGGAAGTGCTCCATTGTATTTTTAAACTCCATACACTTACTCAAGACTCATTTAGATGATTTCAGCTCCTGGAATTGCCAATCTCTACTGAACAAAAGGTAAAAGGCAGCTGCTAACTTGAAACCCACTGCTTCATGAAATGACAAGGGCATTTTGAGCTTTGGAGATGTAGACAGACTAATAATAAAGGGTTACTCAAACATGTGTGAATGAAACAAAACACAAGTCCAGGTTTTTGATGAGATAACAACATTATAACACAGCTTAAACCTCACAAGACTCCATTTTATGTGATATAGGACCTTTAAATATCCTTGTAAGATTCACAGCCACATTTAAACCTTCTCAGCCTTGAGTGCTTCGCTCATTGATTCGGCAAATGTGCTATCAGTCACTCATCTGTGTTCATTTTTCTTTATTATTACTTGCTAGTGTGGTCACAATACTTAAAGTTCAAACTTGATTTGAATACCAAGGAATAGACTCGATACTTAATGCAGTTTCTGATACAACAATGATTATAAAAAGCAACACTCTTTATTTAGACAGCAGAATGTGATTTTCAACATTAAATGGTAGTACTAGTAATGGTAGTACTATTCCCATGTGGCCTTATGTGGCCTTATGTCTTATATCTGTGTAATCCCTCAGTCGTCCAGGGAGGTTCCAGTGGTCCATGGGTGTATACTAGTGTACGTGGTCTGATACTTGTTCTCATACAGCTCAATATCATTCTAAAGCTGTTCAGGAAAGGTTCATTTCTGTCTTGTTAATGTGACTTTTTTAGTATTGATACCTCCATCCATCCATTTTCTTCCACTTATCAGGGACCGGGTCGCAGGGACAGCAGTTTAAGCAGGGACTCCCAGACTTCCCTCACTCCACTTTCCTCACCCCAGACACGTCCTCCAGCTCTTCTGGTGGGACTCCAAGGCGTTCCCAGGCCAAACGAGAGACGAGAGAGTATTGATACCTGTAGTTCCATAACTATGAGTTAGTGAATTTATGAAGAAATGTGGTAGCAATGTCAAAACAATAAAAAAACGTAATATAAGTCATATTTTTGATATAGATTGTGCATGCTAGTGGATGTAAAGTGCTATAAGAGCCCCTTTGGTAGACACCATATTGTCACTATTTTGGATATTATGACCAGATGACCACGCACCTTTTATTGTTGATCTTTTTAAACAAAACTAACAGTAGAAACTAAACCTAACCCTGTTTGCAACGTTTGTGCTTACAAATTTTCATTTACTCCTCAATTTGTAGTGGTTAGATACTTTTGTAGCCGCAGCTGCCCCTGGGGTACCCAAGGACACGACAAGGACACGACAACAGTATGTTCTGGAGCCACTGCTGTCCCACTGCAGGCTACGAACATCCCACCAGAGCTGCAGATTTGAAGATATGCTGACCCATATCCACCTTGGTCCTTGTCAATTCAATAAGTATTATAATCTCTTGAAATAATATGTTACTTTATGCCTACTTCTTGTGTAAACTTTCAATCTATTGTAAAGCATTAGTTTTGAATGGTGTTCCTCATAGGTAAATCTGGCATAAACTAAGGTCTTATGCATTTGTTCAAGAAAATTATTATACTTACTCCAAATGATCTGATACTTCCAACCACTATCATTTAAACTTAGTACCTTAGTTTTCTAGTTCCAGCATCAGCATCATAATGAGCCGTACACATGAACGCTTGCCTCAAAAGTACAGCACCGCGTTCAAATATAGAAACCAAAGAGTGAAAACAACTTTACAGCTAGAGAATCCGTCTCCAGCTCTTCGCTCTCCATAAGCAGTGCACATGTTATTACAGAGTGCCAGCTCCTCGGCTGCAAATTAAGTCTATGAATTATTTAGCTGGCATTCTCGTCTTCAAATACAAACCACATTGACACAGTGCGCACACCTGTGTAAAGCCAATTGTCATGGAGGGCTGTGTTACATTATAACTAGAATTACGCGCTCATGGATGTACGCCTCCAGCAACCAGGCAGCTCAGCTAATGCAAGCCTGTCCTCACTGCTCCTGTGAATCATTTTTCAGCCTGAAACATGGGGACTATTTCGGAGACTTTTTTTTTTTTTTTTTTTTTCCACAAGAGCTGAGAGCGCCGGTGCAAAGACGGGCTCACCAAAATCGGCATTAGCAAACGCAATTAGCATTTAGCGGACTGAAAACAGAAAGTCCCGAGTACAGGTGGTACCATGGAAGATGAGTTTGCTCAGCCATTCATCTTGGTACACTGTTTTTTTTCTTTCAAGCACTGGTACTCTGGTAAAAGTCCAAAAAAGATATGCTTTTGTGATAATTTACAAAAATGTGCCGTCTGGCGTCTTTGATTTGGCCCTGTGTCCGATGGTCACGACCGACGCCCAATCAGAGAACGCATTTGTCCATTTGTGTCAAAACAAACATGGCCGCACACGAGTTATAGGGTTTGTAAGCAACTCTTCTTATGGTTCAGGCATGTGCTGGATTGGCTTTACCCTTATAAGGAAGTTTCCAATGGATATAGGGGTCAATCTGAGTTGAGTCTGAGCATGTGCAGTGGCGTCTTGTTTATGTTCATGAACTTTTCCCATATATGGAGTAAACTTCTCTGTACTTCAATGTATTAAAACGTGGGATGCCAGTAGCTCAGTTGGTAGAGTGTTTTCCACTGACCCACAGATTGGCGGTGCGATTCCAGCTCCCACAGATGCTATCATTGTGCCCTGGAGCAAGACACTTAACCCCCTCCTCACCCCCAGTGTCTGTGTGCACCGGTGTATGAATGTGTGTGTTAATGGTTGAATGGTTCCTTGATGTAAAGCGCTTTGAGTGTACATCTACCTCATTATCATAAGGGTTGAAATACTGGTGATATTCATGGTCTAGCAAGTCGATCTTGCCACATCTGAGGTGACGACTTCCTGGTGCCAGTATTATTAAAGTGTTTTGCATCCTACCTGACTCTGACTTCTTTTATGAAAACAACCACTTGATTTCAAAAGTATCGAAACTCAGATACTAATCGAAAAAATTCCACTTGGTTCCACAAGGTCTCCTCTCCTCTCTTTCTGATGACTCAGCCTTTTACTTCAGTACAGTCTTTTAATTCTTGCTAACATTCCCAAAGCCTATTATCCCCCTTTACCTTTACCCAGCGTGTCCTCCGACCTCTAAGACCAAAATTGAGTTAGTAAAATCGATGTATTAAGGTTGATGCATTTGGACATGTCATCAAATCTTCAAGGGCGCTGATTCAAAAGAGAAGTTCATTGATGGGATGTAAATGTCTGTGGAATAAATTACCCTTGACTATCTTTGACTAATGACTACCTTTCAGAAACAACAGCTGCCGCTAAATGAAGCTGTAGCTTATGGCGCTGCATCTCGCCCATGTCTAAACTAAATACTAAACAGAAAAGCCCATAAACACTGCAGCAGAACAGTGGTGAAGGGAAAGCCAAAAGGATCACTACAGATGGAATGAACTGTAGTTAATGCTTGGAAACGAAACTAAAACAATAAGTTATAAAAGTAATTAATACACGTCAAAGTAAATGCTGACTGTGGCATACCAATTAAAGAAGACCTATTGTGCTTGTGTCTGCTTTATAGTTATTATAATCTATGACACCCGTGGATCATTATGTTATAATTTGCACATTTTAAATCGCAATATTCTTCTACAATAAGTCAGTGAACTTCCACATTAGAAAACTGCAGTGCCCAATGGGAGCTGACGTCACCGTAAACGCCATCGCAAGAAAGCACCACGGAGCTGTCGGCCGCTTCTATGGATAGCTGCAACAAGTAATGGATTTAATTTTTTTTTTCATTTTTACCAGAATTACTACACTGCCGAATCCTACGTGTATTATCGATAAAGGAAATAAAATTGGAGAACGAAGTAAGTACAGAGCAGTGAGCATATGCTGGTGGCGGTGAAAAATGGGATTGATTGGCAATATGGCATCCTGAAAATAAGCAATTAAAGATTGTCCAAACATGTATAAATCACTCCAAAAACATCTCTGAGAGGGTAAATGAGAAAGGGAAACAGCTATAGTATGGTTAAAAGCTGTGAAAAGTAAATTTTGTGCTTTAAGGTGACCAGACGTCCTCATTTACTCGGGACAGTCCCTGTTTTGAACCTGGTGTCTTCTGTCCCACATTTATAAAAGAAATGTCCCAGGTGTCCCTATTTTTGACCAATTTAATCTCGTCAGCAGTAAAAGGAGGGCTACATTGTCATTTGTTTTGCTAAAATGCAGAAATTCATGCTTGAAAATGAGCAGAAGGCAAAAAAAAAGTACAACAGAAATCCCACAGATTATACTGACCCCCAAGTGAGTCGAGAATGGACAACGTTACAGCCCAATCATCCCAACCCAGGTGTGTCCCAGTTCTGAATGTTGAACATCTGGTCACCATAATACCAATACAATCACTGGAAATGCTACATGATGTTTTTTTTTTTTCTCGTTTTTTTTCTGAACACCCACAATTTCCAAAAACAATTCAAAGGGCTGTACCAGATTTTTTTCGTCCAAGAATGTTTTGCCACAGTCCAGTTATATTGTGAAAGCAGATCTTTGGGTCAAAAACTGGCAAAACTCTGGCCTGTGAGAAACATGATTATAAACTCATTGCATGAAGAAAGTTATATTAGTTTAATTCTATTGTGTCATGTTTTGTCATAGTATGCAGTTTTTTGTTGTGTGTTCTGTAGAATGTATTAGCATGGGTTTACCTTTTTGCTTCGTGTCTTCCTGGTGTTCGGCAAACCATTATGAAGGTTCCTGGCCTCCAACAATAGGTCTGCAGAACATGTTTTAAATATTCTTTCACTGGCCCTATTTCACAAAGCAGGTAGAACTAACACTTTAATTCCCGGCTCAGAGTTGTCTGACTTTGTTCACATTGAGTTTAGCTGAGGAGAAAAGCCACAATCAATGGATCCTAGAAAAAAGGATTCACCATGGCAACGGTAACGAAGTCATGTGACTGTGGACAGGTGACAGGTTTGATATTAAAATAGGGTGTTGAGTCCTGAAGTAATTAACTTTAATGAATAATTATGATGCATTAAAACATATTGTATTTTTCACACTTGTACTTTTGTAACTCATTAAATACAATTGTATTGTAAATCATTCTACACATCATCACGTTGCACATGTTGTACTTAAAGGTCAGATATATATATTTGAGCATATGGACTGTAGAAGCATAAACTTTTCTCTTATATGTGTCATTAAATACTTTTATTAGGTTAAGGCAACATTGAACTCAATTAAATTATCTATTTGCTGAATATAAATCTGATAAACTTCACCAAACTAAAGAAGCTCTCATAAGCAGTCATTTCTGTTATATTATAATGTACAAAAATAGAAAATAAATCCACTTAAAGTTAAACCCTCATTATTAAAGGTCTTGTATTACACTAAACTTGACTCTTGTGAGCTTTAAGACATGTTAAAATGCTGTCATCTCATCAAAAACATACCCGGAGTTGTTTTGTTTCATTCACAAATGTTTGAGCAATCCTTTATTGATAGTGTCTCTAGATCTCCAAAGCTCAAAATTCTCAGTTCCACCTTGTGATGTCACTTATTGGTAGTTTTACAAGTTAACATCTACCTTTTTCTTTTAGTTCAGTAGAGATCGGGAATTCCAGGGCTGAGTTTGAAAACACAGTGGAGCACTTCCTGTATTACAACACGACATCACAAGGTGGAGCAGAGTGTTTTCAGTTTGAGAGAAGAACTCATCCTAAATATGCAGGGTTTGTGTGTTAAACATGTGTGAATGAAACAAAACACAACTCCAGGTCTGTTTGTGATGAGGAAACATTATAACATAGATCAGAAAATAGTGTAATATGGGCCCTTTAAACTGTTCCTATATTTTTGTGAATGGGGAAGTGAACTGTCCAAACAGAGCTCTCCGACTCAGACTCTGGTTAAGCTATAGGTCAGCGGAATAAAACCTTTCTCTGGACCAGGTTAGGTTCAAAGAGTGAGTTGCCATGGTGACAGACTCAGGGTTTATATTAACGCTCTATGAAACTGAAAACTCTGCGTTGATGTCTTTTTAAGGTAGATAAACCCCAAGTTTGGACTTCGCCTGGTTCACAACAAGGCCATTGTGTGAAGTGTTGCTATGCAGTAAGTAAATGTTTCACGCATTGCAATATAACAAGTGACCTTCTGATTTTTTTTACATTTACATAACCCTGGCCATGACCCATTCTAAGAAACAACCTATTTTATATCGTTCTCAGAACTCCACCTGAGCGATCGTTACACAGACTAATCTCAACTCTTAACCAATCTTTCTGCTCTGCCTTGAAATAACTGTGACTCCTTTTATCACTACCTAAAATGGAATACATTTGTACAAAGCAATGGATGAATGGAAATGATTAATGCTATGTGACGTCTGATAAGCCCCATGCACTGCCTTCCTACACTTGCCTACATTTTTCTTGTATCTGCTTAAGTTCCAAGTCTTACATCTTTCTCAGGACACCCTTAAATTAGCTTGTCAAACATTGTGTTGGCTCCTAATGAGACCCATGTAACCGTGGCTGCACTCCTGTTCGCTCTGCCCCTCAGACACTCACCAAGAGGGGTGATTTTTAGCCTAATCTGGACATTACTCGCTTATTAAATTGGGGGAATCAAAAGAATAAGATCCTATTTGTCCCTTTTAAGCTCCTTTGTAAATCTATTAAAGGCGCTACGGGCTGCTAACAGACAGTGATAATGGGGTATTGAACACTTACGCATGCAATAAAGGGCTACATGAGCGCTAATATGATGTGGTGTGGAACAATGGCGTATGTCTTTGGCGGTGTCAATGGTTGTTCCTGAAGGTTCATTAGAGATCCCAAATGAGCCACAGCAACAACTATGCAATATAATGGGGTATTTATATTGAATTATTGGACAAGTTCATTCTTCCAGGTAAGGCCGCGTAATTACTCGACTTTTAATCGAGATCGATGGTGTCAATATGATGCAATAAGGATCTATTTAATCAAGAGATCTACAGCCAGTGCTAAGTAAATCCTCCGTAAAACATGTGGTTGGGAGCAAATTGTTTTTTAAGACATGACAGGGAGTAGGTTGAGAAGGGAACATCCTACTCTGGATTGGCTCTATTGGTCGCTATGACACTTGCAGTCGGAATTCCAAGTATTCCAAAATATAACTGTAATTCAAAGGAAAGAGTTTCTTCTCATCATGGAACATCTTGACCTCAACGGGAATAAGCAAAAAGCAATAATAACTGAAACTAGTGCGTGCTGTTTGGGAACCGAGCTACTTTCAACTGAAGCTTTGCGAAGATGCACCATAGATTTTTCAGCATGCACAGTTTATCAAATGCAACACCAACTTTACTGCTAAATATTGTCTTTTCCAAAACACCAGTCAAAAATCTTGCGCTTACACATTTTAACCTGCAGCAAACTGTGTTACTTGGCAGGACTCCTTTTAAGTTTGTTGTGTAATATCTTAGGGATTTTGGGGGATTCTGTAGCAAAAACATCTAAAAACACTCCACCATCTTGTTTTCTTTTCCTGTAGGACAATAAATAATTTGCTTAGCTGTTAAAGCGGAGCGTAGCACTACACACAGCTAGGATTAAGCATCGTATATAGGTCAGGGTTTGCTACTTATCACAACTTCTCCATAAAACGCTCCACAAACCTTGAAAACTATACCGATTTTCAGGTGAACCCATCAGTGTGAACTTCTATCAAAATTCTCCACCCTCTGTGCATTGGCTCATTTGAATTTCATAACCAAACACTAATATTCCTAGCTCATAAGATAGTCAGAATATGATGTAAAAGGCTTCGGGGGTCGGTGAGTGCGTGCCTTGAAATAGCAAAGCGTTTGCTAGGTACTAATTTCTGTGCTCGGAGGTGAGTGGGCCAGCGATCCTTTACGTTCATTACAGAAAGGATGCGATGATGAAGTCTTTGTCTTAGAGGCAAGTCACTTAACCTGCTCAATAACTCCAACCCCGGACGCAGCACTCTGTCACAGCGACGTGCGGCTGGGGCAATACTGCAGGGACCAATGTCATGTGAAAGTCAATGGATGGGAGAAAGAATGAAGAAGTAAATTCAAGACTGTTCTCAGCACTAAGGCCATAGTGAGATGGATTTACAGATCGCTGTACGCATCAGGCAGAAATGAGAAGTGACGTTTATTCAAGTTCATATACTTAAAAACATTTTGAAGGTGTACTGTGCAACCGCCACTTGTTTGTCTCCATGGAAATGTTGCTACTATGTATATAAATAGACATAGCTAACCTGCTAGCTGCTGTGTTCCAGATAGGATGTGAGCACGTGCGCATTTCCGACTCCAGCGGCTCTGGCTCCAGTTTACTTTCTATTGAAAAACTGTCGCCTCTCTCATCGTAACTGCTGCTGTCAGGCTCATCATATTGATCTTAAAATTGACGTATTACATGAACCTAGTGTTTTTATTTTGCTTTTGTGTCTTTAAATCAAGATATGAACATTAATAACAGACACAAATCATCTCCCGCTAGCGTTAGCAACAGGTTTGATCGACAGCGTTGCTCATTGCATTGCTACCTTCAACAGCCTCGCTTCAGATTGGCTCTTTGGTTGCTATGATACTTGCAGTCAAAATTCGAAATATGGAACTCGACTCTAAATTTGCCGCCATAACTGCTAACCTCAACTTTATTTGACTGGAGCCGAACGCTATGGGTGACGTCACACTCCTAGAATGTTCCAGGGGACAGTATTAAAAGTATCGCACATGCATTTATTCAACTACAAGTGTTTTTTTTATTGCCTTGATAACATGCTTTCTCATTGTACGCAGGGTTACCGCTCGAAAGATCTGACCTGTGACTTGTCCTGGCAACACAACCTGCTTATCTCCATGGAGACAATCGTGTAGGTAAAGCTCTAGCATCACCATGAATACAAACAGGTGGCAGACCCTCCAAAAGAAAAGTTACATTATGCACTTTTATTCATGAACTACTTACTACTTACTGGGGTGATAAGTAACAATTCTCTTACTTGAGTAAACTGACTTTGGTTTTATATAGACTAGAGACTATATATACCAAGATACAGAGATACAGAGATACAGAGAAAGCATTAACATAATACGCTCTATACATATACTGAGGGATTAAAGGCTCCTATGCCTCATAATGACATCAAATGGCAAAGGCAGCAGGTGAGTGTAACATGAACTATTTTTTGAAATTCTTTGTACATGTATTTTTAGAGGTGTGAGGATACAGTAAAGATTAAAGGGTATTTGCAACACAGAGGAAGACAATCTCAGGGTACGCTATTTACACACATCATATACAAGGTGTGAATACAAGGTGATGGTTGCTGTACAGTTGGTGGTTGGAGTTCATTTGGACCAACATGTAGATAATTATTTCACATTTGGTTAATTGGAAACAGCATTAAAATAACTTAAAGGTCACATATTATGCAAAATAGACTCTTATGAGCTTTAAGGCGTGTTATAATATCGTTACAACCTCAAAAACATGAAGCGGATTCTCACTTAATTTTGAAAAATGTGATTACAAAGTGAGCCGTGGGCGGGGACAGGTGAAAACTGAAACTCCCTAAGCACTTTCAAGCTCTGAATGACAGGACAGGATTACTCAAACATGCATGAATTAGTCAAAAGAAGAAAAAGGTCCTATATTATACATAATTAAGCTTTGAGCCATGTTATAATGTTGTTACCTTATCAAAAAACACGTGGTTAATTCAGACATGTTTGAGTAATCCTGTATTATTAGTCTGTCTACATCTTCAAAGCTCAAAATGCTCCGTTCCACCTTGTGATGTCATGAAGCAGTATTTTTCAAGTTAACAACCACGTTTTTCCTTAAATTCAGTAGAGATTGACAATTCCAGGCCTGAAATGATCCAAATGATTCTAGTGAAGGTGTATGGAGTTTAGAAACACAGTGGAGGACTTCCTGTATTACCACATGACATCACAAGGTGGAACAGAGTGTTTTCTGTTCTCTACAGCGTAAATATGCAAAGTTTGTGAATTAAACATGTGTGAATGATACAAAACACAACTCCAGGTCTGTTTGTGATGATTAAACATTATTAGATACATCAGAAAACAGCATAACATGTCCCCTTTAAAGACTCATAGACACTGATTTTTGCATTAAGGTACATGTCTTATTTAACGTAGCTCTCAGTATTTAATGAGGTACTGTACCCAATTTCCCGTTGCCATGGAGCTTGGGCAATTTTCAAAGTTGGGCTGGACATTGACATTCAAAGCTTAAATAAATTGGCTACTTTCCCTGGGTATTATAAAAATCACTGTAATTTTCATCTATCGACGAAGAGCAAACCGTGTGTACTAGCCATGTGGCAAGCTACTACTTCAGTGTCGATCCAAAGGTTTCCATAAATGTCAAACCAGAAAACTCCTTAACTCTGAAAACTGCGCCTTTATATTAAATTAAATCAAGTGTGTCATCTTTTTTCCCATTTCAGATATTAAATTGGCTTCAAAAAGTAAATCTGGCAACACAAAGAAGCCAGTGGGTATGTTTGTAGAGTGTTTACACTGCTCCTGCCATGCCAGCTACATTTTTGTCATTAAGTTTATTTACGATTGCCAATATTAATCATTCGAGCCCCAAATGAGTGTAGCAGCAGTGGGTTTTCAAAACAAAGGGAACATAAAAGTAAAAAAAAAAATACAGAAATACAACTTCCTCTCTCTGAAACCTGTGCCCTCTGAGGAGCACAATGGATTCACATTCAACCCCGTGTTGCCATGGAAACCAGGAGTAAGTTCACAGTTGAATTATGGGTTAGATGATTTTGAAGCTCAGGTGTAGGGCTTAGGTTTGGTGTGTGTAAGGCATATGTAATGATCATAATAAATATACTTTTTGGCAATTTTTTGAGATTTTTTTTAAAGACACAACATCTTTACATTGTTTCCAGGCAAATGATTCCTTCCCGATTTCAAGTATTTTCTAGATATTTTGAATTGAGTTGTGGCTATAACAACGCAGGGCCACTGCCAAAGCTTGAAACCCATATATGTTACTATTACTACTACTACTACTACTCATGTTTCTGTTAAACTGTTAATTTCACGATAAAAAGTCCATATTACAATATTTTCTGATCTGATTGATGTTATAATGTTGTTTCCTCATCACGAACAGACCTGGAGTTGTGTTTTGTTTCATTTACACATGTTTAACACATAAACCCTGCATCATATTAAGTTCTGAGGCTGAGTTCTTCTCTCAAACTGAAACCACTCTGTTCCACCTTGTGATGTCATGGGGTAATACAGGAAGTGCTCCACTGTGTTTTTAAACTCCACACACTTTCACTAGAATCAGTTGGATAATTTCAGCCCTGGAATTGTCAATCTCTGCTGAATTTAAGGTAAAAGGAGCTGTCAACATGAAAACTACTACTTCATGACATCACAAGGTAGAACAGAGCATTTTGAACTTTGTAGATGTACAACAGGCTTATTCAAACATGTGTGAATGAAACAAAATACAGCCCCAGACATGTTTTTGAGGAGGTAACAGCATTATAACATGGCTAAAAGAGTTAATTTTGCATATATAGCACCTTTAACATTTACCTATTTCCTTTCAAGTAATTTTCCTTGTGGATCAAAATAGTCAAAAAGCACAAAACAGTCATACTCTGGCATTTATAACGTGACCTTTTACTGACATTACAGATCTGGTGTAGTCTATGTAATGCTATACACCCAAATAGTACGATGAATGTGCATGAGCCACAGTGCTAAGTTATTATGAGTAGAAACATTTTTCAAGTGCTAAATTGCATGGTAACAAAATTACATTCTTGCTCATTCTTCTTTGTAAAATAGATACTTTTTGCTAGTGCGATTACCCATGCATCTGCACACGAGGGAACACGTGGGCTCGCTAACATAATCAACTGTTTATGAATTACCAACAATAAACCTGTCACTGTTCCCGTAAACGTCCCTGTAGGTAACTCAATTTGTAACATAACACTAACCAAATACAGTGTCTGCGCTGTGAACATTTCAAACGCCGACTGTGTGTAAACGCAAACAAAATCTGATCATTATCTCATTTCTGGAGTTATCAGATTATCGATGTATTCAGGTACATTTGATATAGGTAATCTGATTTCTTTCAGACGGTCCACACCTGCGTCGGTTTTGACAAAAAAAATTGGGAAAAAGGGCTAACTATTGGGGTGATGGTAGCTTAGTTGGTAGAGCGATCTGAAGTCCACTGATCTGAAGGTTGGCGGTTCGAATCCCCGGGCTCGACGTAAACATTGTCGGTATGTCGGTCGGATCCACTGGCTCACAGGCTGTTGTTGTGTCCTTGGGCAAGACACTTAACCCCCATCGCGTATGAAGGTGTGTGTAAGAATGACTGATGTAAAGAGCTCTGAGCGCCTTGAAGGTGTAAAAGCGCTGTGTAAAAAGTGAGTGATGAAGTGACAGTGGCTCAGTTGGTGGAGCGTTTGTCCACTGATCCGAAGGACGGCAGTTGGAATCTCGGTCTTGATGTAAAAAATTATTGGTTGAGCGGTCAGATGCACTGATCCACAGGTTAGCGGTGTGATTCCAGCCCCCACAGATGAATGCTGCCATTGTGTCCTTGGGCAAGACACTTAACCCCCTGTATATAAATGTCTGTGTGAGAATAGGTTGATGCAAAGAGCTTAAAGTGCACAAAGGGGCAACAGTAGCTCAGTTGGTGGAGTGTTTGTGCATCGATCCAAAGGTTGACGGTTCAATTCCTACTCTCGACATAAACATCATAGGAAGAATGGGCTGATCCACTGACCCACAAGTTGGCAGTGTGGCTCCAGCTCCCATAGGTGAATGCTGTTGTTGCGTCCTTGGGCGAGACACTTAACCCCCAGTGTCTGCATACATTGGTGTGTGAATGGGTGAGTGGTTCCTTGATGTAAAGCGCTATATAAAGATGTGACCATTTACCATTGTAGCAAAAACAAAAAATAAAAATATCTAAAAGAGTTATTTTAAAATGTATTGTACTTTGTGAAATCCCTCAGTCATCCAGGTCTGATTCATAGTAAAAGCCAAAAGTAAAATCTGTCAACTGGACACAAAGTTGTAGGAGTGAAGACGTTTCGCTGTTCATCCAAGCCTCTTCTTCAGTTCTGGTCAGATAACTGTAATAATCAGTAATCTGACCAGAACTGAAGAAGCAGCTTGGATGAACACACTCAAAAAATGTCTTCTCCAGTTGACAAAATACATATTTTGTCTTTTGCTGTGGATCACACCTGGACGACTGAAGCATTACACAGACATATGCTTCGTCTTCCAAACTCAACAGTTACTCTTCACTGATTATTAATTGACCCATGACATCAGGTGTTTTTGATGAATCCATTTAACTCCTGCACACACCAGAGATAAGGTCAAATTAATGGCTTATCTGATTTTCCCAACCATGTCTAAGTGCCCAGTCTTTGAAAGCTATATCCCTACATTTTAAAACACTTGCATTTTCCATATGATTTCAACACTAAGAAGCTGTTTGTCATTTGGACCAGAGTATCTGAACATTTGGGCGAATCCAGGGACAGCCACAAGCAATTATCAGCGTGTGTTGTCAGCGCGAGTAGATGTGTGAAAATGAAAGCATTAATCATTGTTATCATGACTGCGGCGCTAGCATCAGGCTCCTACAGTATGTGGGCTGCATTAATGTGAGGGGGACTCTTCAGGCTTTGGTAACGAGGGCCCTATGGAGGTGCAGGTTTGGAGGTGTACAATGAAACAAGCCTATTATTTCACTGCCAACGGAGAGCAAGGGTGGTCAGATATGAAGTATTGGATGTGTTGTACGGAGACAATTTAGGTCAAAAGCTCAACTGATTTATTTACTGTAGTTTATGGCCAAGGGTGTTTTTGAGAAAAGTGTGAAATTGCTTTTTTTTGACTGGTTTGACTGGTCTGATTTAAAGGTGCTCGATGCAGAAGGCACAGCACCTGCTTGTCTCCTGAGATTTACATTTCAGTAGCTGTAAACTTCCACAGTATGACATTAAACATATCTAACAATGGTACTTTGAGCGTGGTTGCTTCTCCACAGACCTGACATGTAACCTGGCCTGGTCATGGCACCCGCTTGCCTCCATGGGGTTGAATGAGTTTAACGCCATTGAACATTCCGTGCAAGGCATTGGAGAAACCTTTCACAAGAGAAGTTACAGAGCCTTTAGTAATCTTTTGTGGGTTCAGTAAATAAAACAAAGACTGCAGTTAAATACAATCTAAATCTGTACATCTAGATCTGGCAACCACCTTCAAAACGTCTTTCTTGTTCAACACTGATCCACCCGCTGGATAAGTACAAGTGCTGCACATCCCACTCCTCCAGCTCTGCCCTGGCATTCCCGAAACATTTCCAGGTAGAAACTTCCAAAAGCTGAAATCTTAAAGTTCAAGCCATTTTAGTTCCTCTGAGTGTGGAGGAGTGGCAGCTCTACTCCACAGCTGAAGCCCGCGGTGTCAAAATCACACCAAACGCCTCTAGTTGGACGCCTTCGCATTTGAGGGCAGATGCTTGAAACACGAATTTGAAAAAGTTCAGATTTTTCATTTCACTTTTCTAGTGGTTATCGTCTTCTGTCAGAGTTAAAAGGAGAGTTGTTGACCACTTTACAATGACTTCATCTTAATTAGCCTTAATAAAGCATGAATCCCATTGAATTTGAGATTGAAATTGTTTAAGCAACCTCCAAGATTATGGAGATATAATACACATGCAGACTTCAGCCTTTACTTTGAAACCTTTAGATCACAGGTGCCCAAACTTTTTTTTTTTTTTTTTTTTATCGGGGGCCACATCTCAAAACATATTTGAAGCGGAGGGCCACAGACTGGTGATCAATGCAGTGCGGTGCTTTAAATACAGCTTTAACAGAGCTGCTGTGTATTAATAAGGCTTGAAACACATTCATTTTAGGTCTGTATCACACTGCAATGTGATGTTTGAGGTTATAGTGGTAGAAATAGTTTAATTTGCTGTTAGCAGGAGGCCTGAGGGCCAATAAAAACTGGTCCGAGGGTTGCATTTGGCCCCCGGGCCATAGTTTGGACACTCCTGCTTTAGATTCATTCTTTCCCTCAGCCCTTTGTTTCATAAAAGGTGATGAATTTAAAACCCATCACTGTTCACTCTATGGAAAAGTAGGTTGGCCATCACTGTCCGTCAGAAGTGAACAACACTGTATAAATGTATTTAAAAGGGACTACACATCATAGCTGGCTTGAAAGCTCTCATGATTGTCTACATCTAAAAACTGGTCGCACTAGAACTCAAATGGGAAAAACGCTTTTGGTTATTTTGTTTCCCAAGAATAGAATATATTTCAAGAACATGCAAAACTGGATACATTGGTGCCACTAATGCACTTTAATAACATAATGATAAACATTTATACTCACACCTGCTCCTGTTGTTTTATTTGTATTGTTTTTTGAGAAGAGTCTGGTGCTCTCACTGGCCTCTCACTGTATAAATAAAAATAAATGAAAAAGAAATGAACAAAACCTTGTTGTATAATGAACAAAGGGTTTATTAATCTTGATTCTGACTCAGTAACTGGCTTAATGAACTAGCTGAGACCTGCTTAGCATAACATATTTTTATTTACACTGTAGTCATCCAGTGGTGGAAGAAGGACTCAATTTTGTTACTTAAGTAAAAGTACAGATACTGGAGCAAAAAAACAAAAAGTAAAAGCATCACATGAAAAAGTCTACTGCAGTACCTGTTTAAAATGCACTTAAAGAGTAAAAAGCAAAAGTATTTCGTATAGATTTTGAGGTCTTTTATATTAAAATGTAATGATTTTGATATTTTTTTTCTAACTGTGTCTTTGTTTACTCAAATTATGAATGTTTTAAAACTAAACCCCTCAGCCTGTTCAGCAGGTCTCAGACAACAATGAAAATACTTTTACTTTTCAGTCCTGTTCAAAAATGTAGTGAAGTACAACTAGAAAGTACAGATACCTGCTCTCAAATGTAGTGAAGTACAAGTATGGCCACACATTTTCTTTTATATATTTGGTCACCTTCAAGTCACTTAAATCGCTTTACATCAAGAAACCACTTCACACACATTCATACACCAGTGTACACAGACAGTAAAGGTGAGAGGGGTTGAGTGTCTTGCCCAAGGACACAACTACAGCACTCGTCTGTGGGAGCTGGAGTCGCATGGCCAAAATGTGAGTCTGTCTGCTCAACTAATGATGTTTATGTCGAGAGCGGGATTCGAACCGCCAACCTGTGGACCTCAGCCGACAAACACTCAACCAAGTCGCCCCAAGTATCTACTATAACACTGACTTAAGTAAAGTACAGCCAACTAGCTAACTAAAATTTGTACTTAAGTATACTTAACTACTTTTACGTCGTTACCTTCCACCAGTAGTAGTTTTAAAATCCTAATAATGACACCTCAGAATGAGAAGAAAGGCCCTGTCTACGCTCTTCGTGCTAAAGACTCGCCTCCTCTGAACTGCGACAGGCTAAATTGGCGTCTTCAGCCCAAAGAGTTCCAGATGCCAGCGGCTGTGCTCTAAAGGACAAAACACAGTGTTGTCTGAACTGCAGAAGCTTTGATACGCCATGCTTTAACTCGTTTCAGTTTTTTTGGGATCTTGTTTCTCTTTTACACAAGTCTGAAACATTTTTCTAACACATTTATCAGGAGGAAACGCTTTTGTACGAGAGTAGGCACAGAGATTGTTTCAAATTGACAATCAAACAGTGAAAGTTTTGTATAAAACAGTTAACAGAACAAATGCTTAAAAACTCGAAAGTGCTTTGTGTGTTTGATATGTCAGAACAGCGAGTTACAATACCGAAATTGGAACGTTGCTATCACAATATTAAAAGGGTTGAACGGGGTAAAGTGGTGGATTTGACTAAATAATCCCCAAAGATTTCAGAGACAGCTAAAAAGTGCAGGTTTTGACGGTATTCTGATTCAAATGCATGATCTTAAAGGTGCACTAAGGAACTTTTCTGATTCCGGAGAGTTCGCCACCTCCTTGTCTCTATGGAGATGTTACTGCTTTGCTTTTTAGTATGTCACAGTGTAGCATTAAAATGATCTGTCACTATGACCACAAGCAGCAACAACACCAGACGTGATGCTGATGAGGTTTTTCAAGGTATTTTAGCAATAAAACATCTATAATGGTGTATTAAAGAGCTGGTTGCTGTACTGTAGAACATTCTTGCTGAATCAATAACATCTCCATGGAGATAAGCAGGTGGCAGTCTCTCCATCAGGTTTCGTAAGTTTTAAATCAGGTGTGAATTTATACAGTGAAAATGTACCACCGTTTTAGAGGTGCAGCGATAGGAAGTGCTCATGGGTGCACTTCCAGCTCCATTGACTCTGGCTCCTTTTCACTTTATATTGAAAAACTATTGCCTCTCTCTCTGTAACTGCTGCTGTCAGGCTCATCATTTTGGTCTTAAAATATTTTATTAACCCATTCTTCATGATCCTGTTTTTTTGTTTTTTTTTTTGCTATTGTGTCCACAATATGGACACTGTCCATAAATCAAGGTATGGAAATTAATAGCAATCAAATCAGAGCTAGCATTGGCGACAAGTTTGATTGACAGCGTTGCTAAGTTCCCGCTCTCTGCTAAACCAGGTGTGCGAGCAGGAAAGGGCGTGACTTTCAAAAGCCTTGCTCCAGGTTGGCTTTTGGGTTGCTATGATACTTCCAGTCGGAATTCTAAACATGGAACTCTGTCGGACGCTATGGGCGCCTTCGCATTTAGTCCAGTTCTTTATACAGTCTATGCCTGAAATCTCAAAACCCTGCCCACACAACCACGAGTCTTTTGATGCTCTCATTTCAGGAATCGTTTGGAGAAATTCATGCTATCTCGACACGCCTTTTCAAGACCGGGATCTTAAGACAAGAAACACACAAGGAAAAAAGTTGTTTGGTGGTATATTGGTGCCATTGGAGACAGCAGCACCCTCTGCATGAAGATGTTTAAGTCCAAATGAAATGCGCAAAGAAATTAATTATACAAACATAGATGTAGATTAGATTTAGCCTCGGGCTGTCTCTTTGCAGTCAAGTAACACATACCATCTCCAGTGCACAAGAAGCAAATCTGAACAAAACACTCAAACATGAATATGCCAGGTCTCTGGGAGGCACAGTATGTTGGATTGAAATGTTGAATAACATGTTTTCACTACATGCACCTCCTGACAATATCTGGCTTTCCAAGTATTACCAGATTTAAGCCAGGAATACAGGATAGGTTATAGCAGTGCTAAACAAGATCGAAGCCAGGTCTAAAATACATTTCAAATAAGGAATAATTTGTAGTGATTTTGCAAAAACAGATCCACTATCAGCCAAAAGTTTGGACACACCCTCTCACACAGTTTATATATTGCTTTGTTTTTACTACTTTCTACATGTTATATAATTGGTCACATTTTTACATAGAGCTTTTCCACCTCAAATCACTTTACATCAAGGAACCAGTCACTCATTCACACACACATTCACACACCAGTGTACGCAGACACTGGAGGGGAGGTGTGTTAAGTGTCTTGCACAAGGACACAACGATAGCATTTATCTGGAGCTGGAATCGCACTCCCAACCTGTGGGTCAGTGGGTCTCATCACTGTAGTAATGATGTTTATGTTGAGAGTGAGATTCGAACCTCCAGTTTCTCTTTGGATCAGTGGACAAGCGCTCTACTAAGTCACTCTATATGAAGTGAGATATATAGACTTAACTTACAGTTTTAAAACATGTTTTATATTCAAATCCTCAAAGTAGCCACTCTACTACTACTTACTACATAATGCAGCATATCTTACTTCATATGTTTGATGTCTTCTGTATAAAATGTAAAAAGCAGTAAAAAAATAAAATGTTGAATGAGTCTTTCTGATTGGTAGTGTAAGTGCCATCTAAAAAGTATTTTCAGAAGCCAAATGAATTTTGTTGCTCTCCCTTCTTGATAAAATCCACTATACATGATTGTAATTAATAACTGAGTAGATGGTAACAAAAAGAAAAATATCTTTTGCCAATTTTCCAAAAAGATGAGCTCTGTGTTTGCAATAAACTCAAAATACAAACATGTGAACAGCTTAACTCTAAATTAAACAAATATCAAACTGCAGATGACTTGAGTCCTACTAGTGGCAGCTCCCAGACCACAGTTTGAGAAGCACTGGTAACATGAACAGTACATTCAAATTTAAATGTGTGTGATGGGACTGCTTTGCCTGGAATGTTCCACAGCATTTATTTCATGGCTGTTGTTTTTATTGCTCAGAAAAACCTTGAAAATCATGCATTCTTTCTGTGAGTGGGCTCGCCTCTTCACAGACCTGACCTGTAACTTGACCTGGTTGTGTAACTTGCTTGTGTTCATGGAGATAAGATAAGATTAATGCCTGACTGTGTGGAACATTCAACAGAATAACACGGGTGACAGTAGACCAGTTGCTGGAGTGTTCCCCCTCTGATCTGAAGATTGGTGGTTCAAATCCCACATTGTCAAATCCACTGACCCACAGGTTGGCGCTGTGAGTCCAGCTAGCACAGATGAATGCTGTGGTTGTGTCCTTGAGCAAGACACTTAACCCACCTGACCCCCATCTCTTGGTACACTGATGATGTAAAGCGCTTTGGATGTGGAAAAGCGCCACTGTATATAACAACGTGACCATTTACCAACATCACCATGGAAACAAGCAGGTGGCATATACCCGCCAGCAAAAAAGGTTACATAGTGCACTTTAATAAAGCACCTTTTGCAAATAAAACTGATAATCCAGTATAGATCCTATTGCTGTATTTTTTTTTCTTCTCATTATTGAAATAATAATAAAAAGATAGACACCGACAGCAACTCTCTGGCATCGAAACCTTTCAATTTTACAACTTGTATAAAATGAGAGCGAAGACGAAATTCATTTAAGAACTAAAACACTAAAAAAGGTTTCAATTATGGATATGAATGACTAAGGACATACTGTTGAAGTACAGTATAATGTTATAACTCTCCCAGGCAGGGCTCAGTGGTCTCCAGCAGACCTGACTGCACAAAGCCCCACACTGGCCCGGCTACTATTTCAACATTTATTATGTCATTAAAATTTATCGGCTAGGGGGAAGGTGACTCCTCTTTTTTTAAATCCTTTTTCAGCTGGGGTCATAAAAAGTCTTACTAAAGGTACGCTCATCAAAGTTTAATGCCATCAGAATTCCTAGAGGTACCACAAACGGTTAATTAACAATCCCCACTGTCAGATGTTTATGATGATTGCAAATGGGGAGCAGTGGAATAGGGAGAAGCCATGTACCAGCCCCGTGTGCGCGGTAACATGGGAACGGTGATTACGATATGAGGCATGCATAAAGATGAGGCTGGTGCCAAGCAGGAGCCATATAACGAAGCTGTCCATGGTACCAACGGTTAGTCCGAAATGCCGAAGAACATCTTGTAGTTTGGAGAATAATGGCTTGCACAAGGAATGGCAGAAGAAACTTAGCATTGTTAGAAAAAAATCTTTTGCAAAGGAGGAAGAGCTGTGTGGAAAGCAATGCTATTTTTCAGACTTTATCTTCAGTGTAAATGTATCGACACAATTCTTTTTCACAATTCTTGCCGTAGACATCAAATTCCTAATCAAAAAAGCCACAAAAAAATCCCATTGCATTGTCAATCTGTCAAATTCTCTGTATCTTATTCCAGCAATTCAGCAGTATATTTTTTCGAGTGTAATTTTGGGTTGTTGAGTACAGACAGTGGCGGGTTGTCAGACTGTGTTAATGATACGGGTTGAATGGTTGAGGTGTTCGAGGTTTGGAGAAGACCTGCAGTGTAATATTGGGGGAATATTTTATGAGTAAAAATGACAGTGATTTATGGAGGTGCTGATTGAGAGTCCTGGTTTCGTTGCCAGTGAAGTTAAAAGTTGTTAATTTGCCAAGCAGACCGATGTGTAGATCATCGTCTGTAATAATGGCACAGTGTTATCGTGAATACCAATTTTCAAAATATACCCTTTGTAGTTGCTAATTTTTTTTTATTTATTTTTTTTTATTTAACCTTTATTTAACCAGGATAAAAAAAACTCATTGAGATTAAAAATCTCTTTTTCAAGAGTGTCCTGGCCAAGAGGCAGCACCAGCACAGACACAAGACAATAACACACAATAACACACAAACCAAGCATCATAAAACGAGTCCTATGTGAGACATTTACAAATTGATCGTTCTGTTTCAAGTTCAGTTAAAAGTGATTTAAAAGAGTTCAATTTAAACTTGCAGCGGAGAAAACATTAATAAAACACATCATAGCACCATTCGCTCTGACTGTACGCAGGTGTAATGTAAGAGAAGGGGTGGAACTTAAAGTCAAAATAGTAAAGTACTGTACTTAAGTAAAATATATGTAAAATCGGTATTTTAAAGTGGATACTTTTACTTCACTACATTTGAGAGCAGGTATCTGTACTTTTTACTCAAGTACATTTTTGAACAGGACTGAAAAGTAAAAAGTATTGTTATTATTGTTTGAGACCTGCTGTAATGGATTTATTTCTAATATGCTCATAGTTTGAACAAGCAAAAATATACAGATAAAACCAGTTATGAAAAAAATACTGATTCAATTGTATCTATTGAACACAATTCAGCACAAATCTTTATCAAACTGCATTTGAAGCTTTATACGACCTCAAAATATGCAAATACTTACTTTTTACTCTGAAAGTACATTTTTAAAAGGATACTTATACTAATACCATACTAATACTAGTTTTTTTTTTTTTTTTCATGTGATGCTTTTATTTTCACTTGAGTATTTTCTTGCTCTAGTATCTGTACTTTTACGTAGTGGTGGAAGAAGTACTCAATTTTGTTACTGTGTAAGAAGTATGCTATATATGCACCACACAGAATTCATAGGAGGTGGAAGCTTGCACCATGGAAGTAGGTACATTTTGAGTCTTAAGTTTTCAATTTAAAGTTCCCTATCTGCAGGGAGACCAGCGGGCGATGCCACCAGGGCCAGATGCTGATCAGATCTGTGGAGACGCGACTCCACTCTCAGTAAGGGTTCATGCTTTTCAAGTCAAGTATAATACAAACTGATGCAATAGAATAAAGGCAAGATAGATAAGCCACACTTTTATGTTGTTTGGATCCTTCAATGCTAATATAGTAAAAAGTAAAAAAACATCTTAAAGGTCCTATATTACACAAAACTGACTCTTGTAAGCTTTAAGCCATGTCAGAATATTGTTTCCTCATCAAAATCATGCCAGGAGTTGTGTTTTGTTTCATTCACACATGTTTGAGTAACACTTTATTATTAGTCTGTCCACATCTCCAAAGCTCAAAATGCTCCGATCCACCTAGTGATGTCATGAAGTGGTAATTTTCAAGTTAACAGCTTCTTTTACCTTTTGCTCAGTAGAGATTGGCAATTCCAGGGCTGAAATCATCCAAATGATTCTAATGAAGGCGTATAAAGGTTAAAAACACAGTGGGGCACTCCCTGTATTACCACATGACATCACAAGGTGGCGATGCCTAAATATATGTGTCAGTGAAACAAAACACAACTCCAGTTATGTTTTTGACGAGAAATTTCTGATCTATAACATAGATCAGAAAATTGTGTAATATGCCCCCGTTAAATACGAGAATTTTGATTGAATAAAAAATGCTAATATATTATAATAAAGGCCTGGCTGTCGTTAATATGTACATGCACATTCTACATATAGTCTGAATTAAAGGTCCATTCGTTAATTAGTTATGTTAATTAAAAGAAAAAAAAAGTGAAGTTGGTAGGACAAAGTAATTGCATGTTTGATATGCATTAAAGGCGCCGGTGCAGTGCTTTATGGGAGTTTTTGCTGGACTCTAATTGGGTTAATGAATCTGGGCACACATCCTGAGCATAATAAGATTGAACATTACCATTGCTGGTGACTGCTGCAGATTTACACTGCAGTCCCCAGCGATCTGTTTATTTTCAATTAGGTCTGAGCACGAGTAATGGCGTGGAGGCGAAGGGGGGCAGAGGCTTCCACGGCCTGCTGCTTGTCTCCACGCTTTCAGGAAACTCCCGCTTCTCTGCACCTTACCAAGATGGCCGTCAATTTGCTTCTATTGATAAGCCTGTAATTTTATTGAGGGTAATGGCTCAAATGTGCTCCCACCATAGACTGTATAAAGAAGTGGACTAAGCGAGTGTGACGTCACCCATAGGGGCAGTTATAGGTGGAATTTGGAGCCCTTAATTGGAATTCCGACCCAGAGTATCATAGCAACCAAAGAGCCAATCTGGAGTGAGCCTGTTGAAGGTAACGCACCATTGGTTTAGCAGGGAGCGGGTGCTTAGCAACGCTGTCAATCAAACCTGCTGCTAATGCTAGCAGGAACGACCTCATGGAAAGAAGGCATCTGATTTTTCTGTTATTAATGTTCATATCTTGCATCACGGAGGAAATAGTGAAATAAAAACATCACGATCACGAAGAGAAGGTTTAAAATACCAAAGATGAAAATAACAAGGCTCACGGCACCAATTACAGAGGGAGCGGCGACAATTTTTCAATGTAAAGTGAATTGGAGCAAGAATCTGCCCTATGGATTGGATAAATGTCTTGAGAAATAGCATAATGTAAACAAGTTTAAAGGAAAAAAAAAAGCCTTTGTAATCATCAATAAAGCAGAAGCGTGTCCATGCTCACTTCCTATTTGAAACGTGGCACCTAGCGTGTTAGCTCTGTCTATTTATATACACATTCTGAGGCTCCTACTTTGAAAACAGCATTACAAACACAAAGGAACCAAGAATGGCTAGCTAATACAGAGATATGATGTCCCAGAGAGAGCTTTTCGTTTATTGGAAAGAGGTTGTAATCATTTGCCTGGCCGGCCAAGAATACCTATGCACTTCACCAACGCTTGATTTATCTCATCATTAAGTTCAGATGGGTGTGATTGACAGGTAATCCACTTGTCAATCAGACCCATCAGTTAAGCACAGGCTGGTTCATTCATATTAAAACAAACATGGCTGCTTATGGAAGGAAAAACGGAAGGAAACCAAAACACTGTTATCTGTGGTGAGCGAAGTTTGAGTTTGTTCTAAATGATAGGAAATAGGAGCTCACTGGTTGTCGATGTGTCACTGGAATAAACAAACCTGACTGGACAGCTCTGTCTGAGACGCATACTAAGAGAAGCAGTCTCGATCCCAGGAAATCTAGGATCTGGCAACCCAAAGTGCCCTATGGATCGGATCATCATCTTTAGAGTATATATTGTAAAAAAGCAGGAAAAAAAATGCTTTTGTAATCATTAATACATTTATATCTACCGGTATATTACTGTGTGAAAGTGATGCAGTGGCACTGAGCCTGGAACCATTACCACTAACAGACAGTAGGTTAGTTGCAACACGAAGGGCATCTGGTGCACAAAAGAACTGTGCGAATGTTTACCCATTAATGTCATTTTACCAAGTTATCTGGGGGAGAATACAGGACTGAAACAGAGAAACAGCCCACAAAAGACAGCAACACTCTCTCCTGCATCACAAACATGTTTTTATAATTCATTCTGTGTTTATAGGCAATTTCTTTGTCAAGTACAAGAGTTATTAGTGCTAATTACTATGTCTAGCAACTAAAGATGTCAGGAAATTTCGTATAACCAGTAGAAAACAAAGCTTTTAGTGAAGCGAATGGTATTTTGACATAAAAGTGCAGTCTTCCACGTACTACACTGTGTGGGCAGATAACTGTAAAAACACGCACTAATCACCAATATATAAATACATCCTCGCACATGGGATCAACACATAAGAATGCTTTGAGCTATGAAAAATCAAACCTCCTTTGACTTACAACAAAGACATCATCTATCTATATATGTTGTGTTATCTTTGCACATATACCTAGTACAACTTTTATATAATTTAGAGCTTGTGTCAAAAGCTACAAGGTGTAAAAAGTCTATTATAACACCCAGAACAAATCCACCATATTATCGCAAAACTACAATATTGTGCTCTCTCAACTTGCTCAAAATAAATTACCAAACCCAATTGCAGACGAGGTTTGAGAAATAGACAAGTCTACAGTTGAGTCACACTTCATTTTCAAATCTCCATCACACAGTAATTGGAATAAGACTTTGCTCCTGATACTTCTGAACTGTGTCTTATTAGATCTATGTTCTCTATAAACCATTCTCCCAAGACTTCCTGATTCTCTTAATAACGTGTTGTATTTTGAAGGATGTTCGTCGCTTCTTGTAATGACCTTATTGTTACCTTTGCTCACACAATGGTTTAAAGGTTAAACTGATTAAACCAATTTCGTTCAGCCATTCTTAAAACTGTTGTCCTGGATATACAGGGCGTCCGTAAAGGCAGTTGATAAGATATATTATTACATTTGTTCTATTGTACTCAGTGTTTATAACAGTGTTTAATCACATTGCATTTCTGTATGTCATTCTGTTGATTAAAGAGGCATCCTTTTAAACAGGGCCCAGCCTATAAGCAGACTAAGCAGCTGTTTAGGGCCCCAAGACCACCAGAAAGCCCCCAAGAGCCCATACATTTATACTGAAAATAATATAATATGTATACAGTGCTGGGGGTGTTTACAGCAGCCTAAATATCCCTCTATAAAGATTACATTTGTGTGTTTTTTTTAGTAAAAAAAAAAAAAAATATATATATATATATATATATATATATATATATATATATATATATATATATATATATATATATATATATATATATATATGTATATATATATATATATATATATAAACAAAATATCAGCTGCCTACATTTTGTTTTATCTATGTGTTTACACCCCCAAGGTACTTTTGAATGGCTGTTTTACAAGTTAGATTAAAAACATTTCAGTCTTTTGGTCATATAAATAGAAACACAATTGGACAAGGTAGTGAGAGCCTGGTCATAATGTTGTCAAATGAGACTCACCAATATCTGAGCCCAGGTACATCCACTACTTTGGGACCCGGAGACACATTCTGCTTAGGGGCCCCTGAAAGCTAGGGCCGGCCTTGCTTTTGAATGAACCCCTAAGAAATGGCTACTCCTCAAGAGAAGTCACAATGCGTATCATGGTTTAATGAGACAAAATGGGATATGCAGATTCAATAAAACTACAGAACAAAGTATGGAAGAGATCCACCATCACGTCTGTCAATTCGTCCATGACTCAAAAAATGTATGAAGACAGAGACAGTGTTGGAGACAAAGAGAAGTGGGCCACCAAGAACATCTAATGGACTATTCAAAACCAAGACCATACAGTACAGAGGTGTATTAACTGAGGTAAGGTAAGCCATGTTATAATGTTGTTCATCAAAACCATTCCAGGAGTTGTGTTTTGCTTCACTCGCACATGTTTGAGTAATCCTTTCGTATCTGTCTGTCTACATCTTCAAAGCTCAAAATGCTCTGCTCCACCTTCTGCTGTCATGAAGAAGTAGTGTTCATGTTAACAGCTCCCTTTTACCTGTTGTTTAGTAGAGATTGGCAATTCCAGGGCTGTAATGATCCAAATGATTCTAGTGAAGGTGTATGGAGTTTAAACACATAATGGAGCACTTCCTGTATAACTACATGACATCACAAGGTGGAACAGGGGGTTCTGTTTGAGAGAAAAACTCAGCCTAAATATGCAGGGTTTGTGCGAATGAAACAAAACACAACTCCAGGCATGTTTGTGATGAGGAAACAACATTATAACATAGGTCAGAAAATTGTACAAAAAATATATATATATACGTATTGTAAAATGTACGAATACCGTCATATATCAAATTAATTGCCTTTGTAATATATGTTTTACATTGCAGACTTTATGGACTCCCTGTATTTAAGTAGCGCTTTGGCAGCACGTAGCAATCAGTCTATTTTTCCACAGAGTCTTCAAACACTGTTTCCGGGATGAGAACGCTTTTGCACACCTCACACTTTGTGATCTGAAAAACCCACAAAATCATGCATGTGACTCCCAGTGATGTACCAAAGGGTTTGTGAGAGCAAGGGAAGTACTTCCTCCTTCCACAGTTTGAAAATCAAGAACCCCAGCTACAATTGGCTGTGATGGTTTATTGGGGAAAAAAATAGAGTAATTCCATGAGGACACAAGTAGAACATGCAAACTCCACACACTGTTTGTTTGGTCAGTAATTTTGGAGCTTTTTACTGTGAGGCAAGAGTGCTAACTGTTTTAATGCTCTTTCCATTCATCTCTCCATCTATTTCAAATCTTATTACGCACCAACTACTCTGTGTTTTGTTTCATTCACATGTTTAACACCCAAACCCTGTATATTTAGCCTGCGTTCTTCTCACAGACTGAAAACACTCTGTTCCACTTTGTGATGTCACAGGGTGATACAGGAAGTGCTCCACTGTGTTTTTAAACTCCATACACCTTATCATCATTTGGACCATTTCAGCACTAGAATTGTCAATCTCTACTGAACTGGGTAGCTGTTAACTTGAAAACTGCCACTTCATGACATCACAAGGTGGAAGGAGAGCATTTTGAGCTTTGGAGATATAGACAGATTAATATACCAGGATTACTCAAACACGTGCAAATGAAACAAAACACAACTCCAGGTACGTTTTCGAGGAGGTAACATCATCATAAAATGGCTTAAAGTTCACAAGAGTCAATTTCGCTTAGTATAAAACCTTTAATCCCCTGTGTTTATCAATGTAACTGTTTAACGCAGCAATAAACTCTACAGATATGGCACCCAATCCCACCTCGTAAGCTGCTTGAGTAGATTTCCTTTATAGTCACCATCTTTACTTTTCAAACAGAGGTCGGCTTAGTCGCGCCACTTCTATCTCTACACAAAAAAACAAGAGCTTAAGAAACTAATGCCCGTAGAACAAAGTGGTGCTGCCAGTCTGGTGAGCTTTGACACTGCGCTGCTTCAAATCAGAAATGACGGGCTCACAGAGGTTCCCGTGTCTTACTGCTCTCCCAGCTCCTGAAGGAATTAACAGTGCTCATGACGAAGGCCAAAACGGAGCTTTGATTAATAGTTTGGATAGCGCCCGGCCCAGATGGAGACAGCATCTTTCTAATCTCAGGGTGTGATGTGCCTTTGTCTTCGCTCGTGTGCGCAGAATAGGAAAGAGGTCGGGATTGTCCAGCCTTTGGAGATAAATTGTTTCTTGTGAAGTAGTGAGAGCTCAGATTGGAATCAGACTTACTTTTTTTTTAAATGATCAGGACATGTAATGGAGATATACTTACATCTTTAATCTACAATCTTCTATCATATACGCTGATAAACTTGACTCTCAGTTTTATGTGGTTACTGATACACTGCACAAAGAAACGTCCTAAGAATGTGTCTCACTCCTGCTGCGTTCACGAGTTAATAGATTACTGTGCTAATTCAGCAGGGAAATGTTGGGACGCGAAAGCCCAAAAAGACAATATGAAACAATTACTTACGACAAAGGCTAGTAACAATGGAATAAAAACTAAATCTTGCCTTGAAGAAGTAAATAAAGTGATCTGCTTCTTCAATAGACTCTGTGCACAGTAGCACGCTAGCTAGCTCACTGCTTCTGAAGGCTAACAGTCGCTTTTATTAAAATCATAAAACATAAAATAAACCTATTAAACCTATTAAAATTCAAATTAATTAAAATAAAGACTATCCAATTGCAGTGGTCCCTTGTTTATCGCGGGGGTTATGTTCTAAAAATAACCCGCAATAGGCGAAATCCGCGAAGTAGTCAGCTTTATTTTTTACAATTATTATACAGTATATGTTTTGCAGCTGTAAAACCCCTCAGCACACACTTTATACACTTTTCTCAGACAGATATTAAAATTTTCTCACATTTCTCTCTTGTTTAAACACTCTCAAAGTTCAAACCTTCATATATTCATATATATATCCGCCTTCCTCAATGATCGCTTTAAATGTGTTGTTCACGTGTCTCTGCTGCAGCGGTATCTGCAGAGGCACCTCTCACTTTTAAGTCCAAAGCGTTTCTGAAATCTGGCAGTGCAAAGGAAGAAAACTTGCAAACATACAGCATTTCAGAGTCACACTGTGATCAAACATTTATGTAAATTTGTCTGAACGCATTCTGTACTGTACAGGAGACACGGCACGGAGGAGACTGATGGACAATGGTCTACAGTCCCTTGGCCAATCAGGACGCAGAACACAATGGTCTACAGTCCCTTAGCCAATCAGGATGCAGAACACAATGGTCTACAGTCCCTTAGCCAATCAGGACGCAGAACACAATGCATGTTCATACACTGTAAAAAAAAAAGCATGCAAAACTGAAAAAAATAACATCTGCAAAACAGCAAGACTGCAAAAGGTGAACCTCAATATAATGAGGGACCACTGTATTTTTAAATGTAGAATACTGCAGTTTGTGCCTTTATTTTAATATTCATTACGCGTCAAAAAAACATTAGCACTGAGACACAACCATCTCTCTCTGTTCATTTGATTTGTGTAGTGTTTAACATGTCACTGACATCCACCCGCAGCTCCCTGTCCACTGTCTGATCTTTGAATATTTATTCATTTTAGCATCAGCAAAAACCTCATTTAGATACAATTGGACAGGACGCTAACAGTGAGGTTGCCAGGCTCTGACCAGTATGAGGTGTGGGCCTTTGTCTTTTTTTGAGCACAGAGCTGCATTCTAGAGAAAATTACCACAATATGTCAATTTTAATCAAAGTATCATATCACATAAATGATTTTTATTTTTTATCACCATGAGGCCCAGCCCTATAGCCCTATATAGTTTGCCATACAATCAACTCAGTGTTTTCTCAGTACAGCTTAATACCACCTCCATTATAAATCCCTCTTTCCGCTGTACTTCCCACTGTACAGTTGTATTTTGGTTTGTGCAATGTTTGAATATTAAAAGTTGTTTTTTAGTGAAGTAAGGAATCCAGGCAGATGTCCTCCCTGCGACACAATCCTTTCCCATCACTTTCACAAAGATTACACTGGGCTTTCTACATATTAAGTTCTCATCTCTTTGATTTGCTTTGACTTTATACTTTTATCTTGTGGCATTGACCTTTTAACCAAAACAGCATTTCACTTTCATTTTTCATATTCATTATCCCCTGAGCTGACCTATTCCGAGTGTTTTCTTACAACTCCGCCATCTGGATGTAAAATCTTTGCCCAGTGTTCATCTCTTTATGCAATCTTTTGGCTAATCCTTCTGATAACATCACATAAAGGCAGCTGACATTTGCGTAAACTGTGTGTTTCTGGTGGAGGCAGGTCCAGAACAAAAGGGTCTGCCAGATTTGCCTTGTTCATGAAGTCACATGTTCAAACCAGTAAAGGAAACTTTGACAATCTTTGACAATCTTTGACAATCTTTGACATGTGATGCATTATAGTGGCTTGTATGCTTTTTGTCTCATAGTATTGTTGATGATTTCAGATTTTCTAACTTAAAAAAAGATCGATTGCTTGTGTCTTGTATGTATGTATATGTATACACACACACACACACACACACACACATATATATAGATAGATAGATAGATAGATAGATAGATAGATCTATGATAGATGTTATTATCTATGGGTAAGTAGGGGATCATTATGCTATAGCTTGCACATTTTAAATTGCAATTTTCCTCTAAAATGATTTAATCATAGAAACAAATCCGCTGGCTTCTATGTTAGAAAACTGTGGTGCCCAATAGGAACTGACGTCTCCATAAACATCATCAGAACAAAGTGTCGTGTAGCTGTCGGCCCCTCCTATGAATAGCTGCAGATCACACTAGCAGCTTTAAAAAAAAAAATTTGTGCCAAAATGACGCTGCCGAATCCTGCGCGTATCATTGTTTAAGAAAATAAAACTGAAGAATGGAGTAACTACAGAGCAGTGGGCATATGCCGGTAGCCTATGTAGGGCTCCATCTACGGCAGCAGAGTGAATTACCATTGGGAAAAAGAACAAAAAACTATAGCTAGCTAATTAAAATACATTCCCCAACATGATAATATGAGGACGTAGTAGTAATGAATGCAGGATGCCCAGGGTTTCTACCTATGACATCACAATCCTGGGAAAATTCAACTGTTTTGTGATGGCACAAGGAAAGTGGACTTACTGCATATTCATCACATAATGTGTTCTTTAAAACTTGAATGTACAAACACAACAAAAAGTTGGGATTAAAGCAGGACCAAACCCAGAAGTAAACCTGGACTAAAGCAGGACTAGAACAGGGCCAAACCAGATTAGTATGCATGCACCCTTAAAGAACCAAGGGCATAGGACACACAGTTATTTAGCAATCGGCATGCTAAAAGCTAAATGTTTCAGAGTCAACAAGCTTTGACAAATCTGTAAGTGGGTTGAAATATGTTGCATAATAAATAATCCACAAAAGTGTTTAACCTAAAAAACGAATCACTCAAACCTGCATGAATGAAGCCAGAAAAGTATCTGACAGCAGTACAAAGTTATAGCTTGGTTGAAGGCAAAAAAAAAAGTTGATTTGCATTTAATACTGCAATGCAAACGTGCCCTGAATTACAACTAGACCTAGAACTTTTGAACTGTTCAATTCAACAATGGAAAATCCTTCTGTTTTGTGGCACATTTTTACAAACGTGACAATGCAACAAGCCTACTTTTTTCTCTATTCAGGGTGTTGGAAGTACTCACATACCGCTGTTGACCTCTGTGTGACCCCTGTACAAAGGTTTCCTCTGTTGAGTTCTCTGGCCTTAAAAACAGAGAGCCATCAACAGCCAATTTTATTTTCTTAATCAATGATATATGTGGAAATCTTTTTGACACAAAAAATAAATAAATAAAAAAAAATAAAACTTTACATCACCGGCATGTTAGTGCCATATGAACCATCTTTTCTGTTGGTGCCCAGAGTCAGGACTAAACATGGGGAGTTTCAGTTTTATGTAGCTTATCAATCTTCCTGAAGATGTGAGACAGGCCTCTACTTTGACAATATTTAAATCCAGCCTCAAAATGGTTCTGTTTAGCTGTGCATATGACTGAAAGGTTTTTATTCTGCTCTCTTCTCTGTTAATGTTCATTTTAAGATGATTATTTGTTTTTATTTGTTGTATTGTGATTTTAATGCAGACATGGGCAAACTATGGCCCAGGGACCACACACGGACCTTTGGGCTTATTAATCCAGCCGGCCGAACGTGACCCAATAATGTTAAAATAGTTAAGGGTAAACATTGTTCTGCTGTGTTTATTTAACTGAAATTTAATAAATTAAGTATTAATTTAATTAATGCATTTGGAAAACAATTTGTACAATGAGCCTTGTATGTTCACGCTTTGCTACATGTTACAGGCCAAATCTCTAATGTACATATATATATCCTGGCCTGGCCCCTCGGCACTGCAATTTTCCAAACCAAAAGTCAATTTATGAAGTCTTTTAAGCCAATATTGTGATTTAAAATCTCCAAAATATAACATAAAAATCCATAGGTGTCATAGATTGTAACTATATAGAACTAGACTAACACATATATCTTCTTTAGCATCATGAACATTTGTGTAACATTGAGTTGATGTTAAACTATTGCAGTACTGCGGGTATTTTGAGGATTAGCGGACAGCAGCACTTATCCAGACTCTCCTGTCGCCAGTATTGATGTAATGGCGCATGTCCAAAAGTGTTTTACATCTTGTACTCACTGTTTGTAAATCAAATATCAAGAAAGCCCAGTGTTATTATAGGCCTGCCAAAATGAGTGGTCCAGGGATAGGGACTCATCAGCAGAGGGATAATCTAATTACAGCTGCAGACAGAGATGGATGGGGCAACATGGCAAAGTACACATCTACGACCATGTTTAATCTGGGCCGTGAGACGCAGCACAAATAATGCAAGGGCTGCTAAGAAATCAGAACGAGTCTTTGAGTTCTGAGGGTTCGCTAACATAACTCAGCATGAGGCTTGTTCAGACATACTGAGAGCCTGTCAGAGCCGGCGGGAGAAATAGATGCATATTTGCCTGTGAAGCCCTGAAAAAACAAACGGGATTGACATTTTGGATGTATGACCCCTTAACGTGTGTAATTTGAACAAGTAAAAAACATCACAGCATTTTGCAGTCAAATAGCGTCTGGGAAATAGGTTAGGGTTTATTTATTTTGCCAAGGGGAGAGGATAAGAGTGCATGTGCTTACGTGTTTGGCTGTATGTTGTTTTTAGAATAGTGTCTGAACAATGTGAGCCCAGATAATATCTGTTTTAATCATAGACTGTATGAAGAAGTGGACTAAGGGCGCTCACCCTCAGGGTTTGGCCCCAGTCAAATGAAGCTCATTGAGGCTAGCAGTTATATCAGCAAAATTCGAGTCGATTTCCATATTTGGAATTCCGACCACAAGTATCATAGCAACCAAAGAGCCAATCAGGTGTGAGGCTGGTGAAGGTAACGCCCCTGCCTGCTAACACCGCTGGTTTAGCAAGAAGTAGGCGCTTAGCAACGCTGTCAATCAAACGTGTTGCTAACGTTAGCGGGGGTGACCTTGAGGTAATGTTCATATCTTGAGTTATGGACACAATAATGATGCCTTACACTTGTAATACACTTTACAGGCTTGTCAAAGTGCTACATTATAGTCATTATTCATTCAATTCCACACGTGATGGTAAGCTACTACTGTAGCCACAGCTGCCCAGGGGCAGATTGATGGAAGCGAGGCTGCCAATCTGCACCATCAGCCCCTCCGACTACCACCAATCATTCACATACTTGGCAATGTGGTGAAGTGTCTTGCCTAAGGACACAACGACAGAACTTGGTCCGAGCGGGACTTAATGCTCTAACCACTGAGCCACTGTCACCCCACCGCAATAGCAAAATCAAAATACCAAGATCATATAGAGCGGGTTAACACAAACATTTAAGACCAAAAGGACAAGCCTCATAGCAGTAGTTATAGAGGGAGAGGCAACAGATTTGTAATGTAAAGTGAATTGGAGACAGAAAAGTGCCCATGATCGCATATTTTCTGTAAACCTATTGTAAATTATCTTTCATGCTATAGCCTGGCTTCAGCATCTCTCCTATGACCTGTCTTGGTAAATGTATTGTCACGTTTGGTCACATTTTTTCACCTTCAAGGCACTCAAAATGCTTTCTATCGAGGAACCACTCACCCATTCACACACACACACATTCATGCACCAGTGTACCTAGACACCAGGGGGAGGTGGGTTAAGTGTCTTGCCCAAGGACACAGGGACAGCATTCATCTGTGGGAGCTGGAATCACACCACCAAACTGTGGTTTAGTGGATCTGACCACTCTACTAATGATATTTATGTCAAGAGTGGGATTCAAACCAACAACCTTCGCATCAGTGGACAAGCGCTCTACCACCTGAGCTAAAGCTAAAGCGAGCTACAGTCGCCCTGTTGTTGTGTCCCTGTACAAATAAACCACATACTTTACCATAATAGTCAAGCAAACACCCAAATCAATGCTGCAAATACAATGCCAAGAAGACATGTATATTGAAAAGGCTACTATTTCACAACACTGACCCTGGGAAAGCGCCGGCTCCATAGATATGCATCACCAAATAAAAATCTGACAGTTAAAGGCCTCACTGGTCCAATAATTGGATATTTGAAATGAATTGTAACCCACTGAGGTCATTTTAATCAATCCTTGTAATTACAAATTACACATGGTGTTGAGTGCCCCAGGAGCTTTGTGACAGGACTGCTCATGTGCTGCTCTGCTAATGGTTAGATCACACCTTTCTTTTTATTCAAACCAAGTCGGTAAAAGGTAATGTGCTGTAATTAATTAACAGAGAAAATTCAAATGAGTTCTGATATGTGCTGGATGATAGAATGTGTAAATAGATGTGTAAACAGATTTCACTCAAAGGGCTGTTTTTTTTTTTCTTTTTTCTCAGGGCATTTTGAACAGGTCTGTGCGAGCTAAAGAAAACATTTGATGAGCGATAGTATCAGCAGTAATAATGTGCTGTGATTGGTCATTAGAAGTGATGTACTTTAGGGGCATGGTTAAAAATAAGGTCAGGAAATGGGTTATGGTTAATGTCACTTTAAATATCTTCACAACAGCTAATGTCTGGACCATGCTCCTGGCCTTAAGGAAACTACTGATGAGGGAAAACCATTATTTCTGCTTAAAATCTTGATTTTATAGTAGAATCAAGCTGAAAAATAAGTTTGGATATCAGCTTCCAAATATGGGTTCGGCCAATATCCCAGTTGGACATATTGATGTAATAAGACGTTTTTTTGATCATAGTTGACCCCTGTGGGTTACATGCCAGTTTGAATAACAGCTATGCGACACACTTGGATCAGTTTTGTTAGGCCCGAGCCCCCTACAGGGCGTAGGGCCTATTGCTTCCGCAACGATGAGTGCCTGGGCGAAGCCCAGGCACTCATCGTTGCGGAAGCAAGACAGTTGCTAACTCATCGTTGCGGAAGCAAGACAGTTGCTAACTGTCTTGCCGAACTTGTGCGCGCAGCGCACAAGTTCGGCTGAGGTCGCGACCTTGCCCTGATTCCACTATCCCAGCAACCCATGCCGCAGGCATGGGGCATCTTTATTACTGCTAAAATGAATGGAAGTCAATGGGAGGTCAATGGCGGACCCCGACGTCATGGCGAATGACGGGCGCGTCAGCGCCCGTCATTCGCCATTGACCCCACGGTGACGTGGGGAAGGTCCAGAGCTTTTCGAAAAAACGTATAATTTGTCATTCTAATGTTATCGGATATATTGTTTTTGCTAAAAATATTATTATTAGGCCCGAGCCCCTACAGGGCGTAGGGCCTATTGCTTCCGCAACGATGAGTGCCTGGGCGAAGCCCAGGCACTCATCGTTGCTAACTGTCTTGCCGAACTTGTGCGCGCAGCGCACAAGTTCGGCTGAGGTCGTGACCTTGCCCTGACTCCAGTATCCTAGCAACCCATGCCGTAGGCATGGGATATGCATATTTGTTCTTGCTAGCATGTCATCGTCAACATTGAGTCAATGGGCGTTTCGGACGCGGTTTTAATGAGTCCCTCGCCGGGACGTTGTCTCCGGCTCGGGCCTAATAATATTTTTAGCAAAAACAATATAATTTGTCATTCTAATGTTATCGGATATATTGTTTTTGCTAAAAATATTATTATTAGGCCCGAGCCCCTACAGGGCGTAGGGCCTATTGCTTCCGCAACGATGAGTGCCTGGGCGAAGCCCAGGCACTCATCGTTGCTAAGTGTCTTGCGAACTTGTGCGCGCAGCGCACAAGTTCGGCTGAGGTCGTGACCTTGCCCTGACTCCACTATCCCAGCAACCCATGCCGCAGGCATGGGGCATCTTTATTACTGCTAAAATGAATGGAAGTCAATGGGAGGTCAATGGCGGACCCCGACGTCATGGCGAATGACGGGCGCGTCAGCGCCCGTCATTCGCCATTGACCCCACGGTGACGTGGGGAAGGTCCAGAGCTTTCAAAAAACGTATAATATGTCATTCTAATGTTTTCGGATATATTGTTTTTTGCTAAAAATATTATTAGGCCCGAGCCGGAGACAACGTCCCGGCGAGGGACTCATTAAAACCGCGTCCGAAACGGGGAAAATGGCAAAAATCAAGTGGTAAACACGCCCCGACACGCCAGTGAGTGGTGTCAAAAATTAGAACTCGCCAAGCTCTAATTGTCACCGAAGACCGCGAAAAAAATAACGCAAGACGACTCGATAGCGCCACCCTCAAACTTTGATTTTCATGGGGCCTATGGGAGCCCGACTCGGAAAAAAAGTCGACCGAAAAATCTGAAACTTGCATCAAAAAATAGAACATGTCGGGACATGACAAAAATGATATTATGGCCCCGCCCTAAAATGTACAGGAAGTCGGCCATATTGGATCAAACCCGGTGATGACAAAAGCGCACACCCTCACATTCAGGACATCTCCTCGCACAGTTTTCATCACAAACACTTAGAATTTGGCCAAAACCCCACTAAACCCACGTGAGATTAAAGATCATCAATTATATTTGAATATGACTTTGGGTGTGGTCATGGCGAATTTTATACAAAATCGTAAATTTTGGAATATTTCAATAAAATATTTCTCTTTCACACATTTTTTGTTGGGAAAACGCTAATACAGCGTTTATGCACATTTGTGAGCTGAACACAATGATATGCAAATTATGGCTTTATCTCACAAAATGACTCTCTAGCGCCCTCTTCAAATTTCATTTTCAAAAATTCGTAGCAGACAATCGATTTGTCGTCGTGGACTTGTAAAAAAAAATTCACAGGGGCCTTATTTGTGATGGGGCACAATGTGAGAAAGTCACATGACTGTAGCTTTTATGGTTTAGGAGATAAAAAATGGGTGGAAAAAAAATTTCCATTATTATTATTCTTATTATTATTATTTTTGCGGCCGGATTGAAGCCATTTTTGACCCCCTGAACGTTAACAAAAACTAAATTTTATTCGACCCAAAATTCAAGTCTGGTGAAAAAAAAAATTTTTTTTTGAAGCTTGTTTGTAAAAATATTCAACAATGACACGCTAGCGCCCCCTAATACCCCCAATTAAACTTTTGGCAAAGTTTCACGTAGACATTTGAAATTTGGCACAGCCATCCGTCTCTCGATACTGAACAAAAAAGCCAATGAGAACGTACCTCTATTTGCAACTATGTTACCATGGTAACGTCATAAATGTGCCATTGAATGAATGGGGTTCAGAGTACTGGACTTTGTTGTAGACTAATAGATGCTGCACTAATCCAACTATAATCTAAATATCAAGGTTGGCGAAAAAGTTTGTATTTTGATGTGTAAAAAAATTAATATTGCAAAATGACTCAATAGCGCCACCTCAAAAATCAAAATACATTACGGCAAAGACAGACCTTTTTCATCATAGACAAATGAAATTTGGTAGAACCATAGAACATGTCAAGACAAGTAAAAAATTATATTATGACCCCACCATAAACCCTACAGGAAGTCGGCCATTGTGGGCGAAACCCCATTTTTTCAATATTTTAACTCTAACGTTTGAATTTTTCACGCCTTGGATTTTCATTCAAGAAACTTGGAAATTGGTCAAAATGAACTACATCCATGTGGGATTATAGTCGACTCTCTTGGATTTTTCAATGTCATAAAATGTGGGTGTGGTCAGCCTGCCAAGAAAAAAGCCATGTTTTGAAGTTTCAAATTGCGCGTAACTCAGACATGCAGGGTTCTATTTATCGGCATTAATATACGTTTTGTTCAAAATGTTGATTTTAACGCACAGATATACAATTTTCATAAGTCAGATATTACATTGGTCCACAGCGCCCCCTTGAACTTTACAATGGGACCAAAAAAATTACTTTGTCAGAAACATTTGAAATTTGACAGGGGCATGTGGCTTTACATAGTGAACAAAAAAGGCAATGAGAACATACCTCTATTTGTAACTATGTTACCGTGGTAACGTCATAAATGTGTCATTGAAATGAATGGGGTTCAGAGTACTGGACTTTGTTGTCGACTAAATAGATGCTCTGCACTAATCCAACTATGACCCAAAATTCAAGGGTGGTGCAAAAATGTGTAATTTGATGTGCAAAAAAATTAATGTTTCAAAATGACTCAGTAGCGCCACCTCAAAGTTCAAAATACATTACGGCAATGACAGACCCTTTTAATCGTAGACAAATGAAATGTGGTAGAACCATAGAACATGTCAAGACAAGTAAAAAATTATATTATGACCCCACCCTAAACCCGACAGGAAGTCGGCGGAACCTAATTTTTTTGAAATTTTAACTCTCACATTTGGATTTTTTACGCCATGGATTTTCATTCAACAAACTTGCAAATTGGTCAAAATGAACTAGGGCCATGTGAGATTAAAGGCGACTCACTTGGATTTTTCTAAGTCATAAAATGTGGGTGTGGCCAGCATGCAAACAAAAATGGCGTTTTTAGAAGTATTAAATGGCACCTAATTGAAACATGCAGTGTCCTGTTGACCGGCATTAAAATACATTTCGGTCACAATGTTCATCTGAACGTAATGATATACAGTTTACATAGCTGAGATAATCCATTACTTCACAGCGCCCTCTTGAAATTTTGAATTGGACCCAAAAAATTGTACTTTTTCAAAAACTTTTGAAATTTGGCATGGACATCCCTATCCCCATACTGGGGATGGGGATTTGCAAGTGTGTTGCCATGACAACGACCGACATCTCTCATTGAAATACATGGGTTTTGGTTAACTGGGATGAAAAAATTTACTTTGTCATAGACTATTCAAATTTGGTACACATATTCCACATTCATAGAAATATTCAAATTCAAATTCAAGTAATCTAAAAGCACAATTTAAAAAAAGATGAAAAATGTTTCTGTGGCAGCCCCTTAAAAAGTCAAAATACATTACGCCAATGGAAGAAGAGGCCAAATGTTTTTAAATATACAAAAATTAAAGCAGTCATAACAATAGCACATGGAATGATGAGTACAAACTGTATTATATTGTTTATTATGTATTATTATGTATTCAGTTAAATTAAATTAAATTCAATTCATTTTTGTAAAGCCCAAAATCACGACAGCAGTCGCCTCTTAGGGCTGAACATGGAGTTGATTAACCAACAGAATTAGAAAATCAACAATGAAACAGAAACAGACAAGCAAATTAATCAACAGATAACAAGCAATGGATAACTGTCCCAGATCATCCCCTGTCCTTAGACCCTCCTTCTCGGCAAGGAAAAACTCCAAAAACCACGGTGAAGGAGAGCTCCACTCCCATGGACGAACAGGCTGCAGATGTGTCCAGGACTAAGGTGAATCCATTTGCAGATAGAGTTAAAGTCTGTAGGGCCAGAGCCCACTCAACGAGCTGTCCATTCAGGCAAGGCGATGTAGGGTCCAGCCATCACCGGACAGTCAGGAGGGGATCTAGGGTCCAGCCATCACCGGACGGTCAGGAGGTGATCTAGGGTCCAGCCATCAGCAGCGGTCAGAAGGGGATCTAGGGTCAAGCCATCACTGGACGGTCAGTAGGCAATCTAGGGTCCAGCCATCACCGCACAGTCAGGAGGGGATCTAGGGTCCAGACAGAACTGCACGGTCAGGAGGGCATCTAGGGTCCAGCCAACACCGCACAGTCAGGAGGGCATCTAGGGTCCAGCCAACACCGCACGGTCAGGAGGGGATATAGGGTCCAGCCATCACCGGATGGTCAGGAGGGCATGTAGGGTTCAGCCATCACCGCACAATCAGGAGGGGATCTAGGGTCCAGTCATCATCGGGCAGTCAGGAGGGGATCTAGGGTCCAGCCATCACCAGACGGTCAGCGGCCAGGCATCTGAAACAGTTACACTCCCCAGAGGCGAGCGGGACAGCGGACAACATGTGAATAGCAATGAACAAACTGAATAGTAAATGTTGTTACTGAATAGTAAATGTTGTTGCCATGGTAATGGAAAAAAAATACTATTGAAATACGTATGTTAGAAATTAAAATTAAAAAGCCAAAAAGTGTTTGCTAATGAGGATATTTCAATAAATATTCCATGAAAGCTTTTAATTTGTGCATAAACATAATACAACATGTTGCGAAAAGGGCTAGAGAAATGTGATTTTTTTGTTTTGTTTTTGTTTTCCGCAGTTTATTTACAGAGATATTAATACCTTCAAAATTACAATATATGTAATGTAAGATTCTTACAAAAGCAGTAGACAGATTTGGTTTGTTGACAAAAAAATTTGATTTATGTACTTCAAGCATATTAGCTACCAATATGTCCAACTTTCAAAAAAAAAAAAAAATAAATAAATAAGACTTGGCTTTATTATATTATTATTATTATTATATTTTTTATATTTATTATTATATAAGAATGTCGAATTTCACAGTGGAAAAAAAAAAAAAATAAATATCATAATTACATATATATAATTGTAAGAAAGCATGCTATGCCTTGACAAGCACTAAAATGAGGTGGAACAACTTCTAAACACAACATTTATTCAAATAAATATAATAACATATTATCAAGTGCAGACGCATCAATGCAAGTCACTATAAAATATTTTAAAAAATATTATAATTGGATGGATTTATGTACAGAGATTTTATTTTGTAGAAATAAAAATATTTACAGAACAAATGTTACTTACAGACTTTTACATAGAAAGTAATGAACACATTTACAATGAGCAGAAAATACATTTTGAATTCAAAGGAACAAAAAAAAAAAAAACATTTGGATTAGAAAAGAAAAAAAAAAAAAATCTAAACAGACTTCATCTTAAGAGTGCAGGTTATGCCCTGATGGTCACTGAAATATGTTGGAAGAACTTCTGATGAAATCTCATATTGTTGAGATTTGACATAGACATGGTCAATCAAAGTGCCTCTTTCTGTAGTTGGAGATGTGACATTCTGAACGTATCCATAATTGGTCATAAAATTGCACACTGATGATGATTTCAAGATGTCATCATTGAAATCTCCCATAACCACAATGGACTGACTTTGTGCCTCTAGCCAAGTAAGCAGTTCTTTCAAGTTCTGCTTGAACACAGACATGGGATATGTAGGTGGACGATACACAACTGCTAGTACAACCTGATGATTTACATTGTTGTAAATTAAGCACTCCAGATTAAATTTGGGTGCATCAGGAAAGTGATAGTTTGTGTTGTGGGAGCAGTACATGCCCACTCCACCGTGATGTTGACTTTTGAGTGCAGTAAGAGCCGGATGCTTGCTGTGTTCGTATGCCAGACTTCGTGGACGACTGTGAAAACTGTAACCTTCTATGTCAACACTATCAAGTGCAGACTGAAATGTTAACCATGTTTCTGTCACAGCTATACAGTCAGGCTGTAAATGCTGTGTGGATGACACCAAGTCAAGTACATGTTTTACTAAACCCTGAACATTCATCAAAAACAAGGTTAACACTTCAGCTGACTGCTTGTTTTGTGAAACATTGTCGTCCAAGAAGTGTGGCATAGATTCCAAGGCATGTTTTACCTCATCATTACAGTAAATAGCCTTTTCATCAAAGTCCTGGATAATAAGGCCATCTAGAGTTCTTACTCGACTTAAAGCCACATAAGATTGTCCTGAGGCAAACACTTGCTTTAGAGACACCACAGCATCATCAGCAGTCAGGCCCTGTACTTTGTGGATTGTAACAGCCCAGGCAAGAGCAAGAGGAAACTGACGTCGTTTTCCCCCTTTGCTGTTAGCCCTTTCCTCCTGTGGCTCTATTCGTGTGGAGTTTATTAAAGCAGGTGCAGTGGATGGGTACTTTTTCCGTCTCTGTGTACCAACATTGATGTCATCAAACTGAACATACACAGCTTCAGGAAGTCCATTTACTTCTGTCTCACTAATATGTGTTACAGTTCCACAGACTCCATTCACCAATCCATCTTCAACATCAATATTCTTACACAGCATAACTCTGGCAGGAACACCCAAAAATAGCTGTTTCTGCAGAGAAGTGAGGTTGTCTTTACTGTGAGGTGTGACTTTGCTTTCCATTTTTCCAGTTTTCTTGTTGTAGTGATAGTCCTGTGCATCAATTGTTTGATAGTCAGGACAAGTGGCTTTGAGATGGTTGAAGTTATGTTCATTTACCTGTGAATTTGTTGGGAAAATATGTAGAGCAGAAGACTGTTCTCCAGTTTCACGACTTTGTAGAATGTGAATGTCCTCAGGAAGCATGGGTGTCCCTTTAGACCGTGTTCTTAATCGGTTAAGTAATTCTGCAAATGTGGTATCCTTCTGTCTGACTATTGTTTTCAGTTCAGCCATTTTGAAACTTGACCAAAAGTTCACAGGTAGATTTTCAGTGTACAAGCCTTTTGCCATAACAGGAGGTAACTGATAGAAATCGCCAACAGCTATAAGGCTGACATTTCCAAAAGGGGAAACATCACCTCTTTGCTTGATTTGCCGAAGTCGTCCATGTATGTATGTGAGCAGTTTATGAGAGACCATTGATATTTCATCAATGATTACTAACTTAAGGTCCATATATTTAGTACGGAGAGAATTGAGTTTTTCTTCACCTAATGGTATGTATGGAAGCGTCACGTCTGTCCCAATGCTAAATGCACTGTGAATTGTAGATGCATTTAGGTTGTATGCTGCCATACCAGTGGGTGCTGTTATTAAAACACTGATGTTGTCTGGGTGGCGTCGCATTGGTGCAAACAGACGATTGGCTTCATACTGAATGGCCCGAATCAAGTGACTTTTCCCTGTGCCAGCACCACCAGTGATAAAGACATGTAAAGGTTCTGGGTCATTTCCATTGACTTTTTGTATACACCACTTTTGTACTTTGAAAAATATAGACAGCTGGATGTCATTTAAAGATCGAATTAACTCCAAACCTTCAGCTCGAGTCATTGCATTGTGTTGTTTTTCTAAATGACCAGTTTCTTTGTTAGCTATCCCTAAATCTGGAATTTGGGGCAAGGGGTCTTCATTATCCAGTTTACTCTCTGCACGTTCATCAATTGATTCCAGACGTTCTGCTTCTTGCTCAGGACAAAGCATGCACCAAGCATCCTCTAATATTTCATTAGAGTCCAAGTTATTTTTAATGTCTTCCAAATCTTCAGTTTCAATGTCATAGTGAGATCTATTTGAGTTCACAATTGACATCACTGAAACGGTCTGGTCGCCAAGCTGCACGGTGCCTTCTTTGTAGAACTGTTCACAAGAATCAAATGATGAAGGTTTCAGGTCGTTATCATGACGATAAGGGAAAAACAGCTGCAAGAGGCTTTTGTAATATAGCTCAGGATTCTTTGTTTCAGAAAACCGTGCATAGCGCACAACAGCAGGTTTGGTTCTGAATCGTTTGGAAATGTATCCACATGAATTCTGTAATTTAATCACATTTTCGGATTTCTTTTCTGATGCACTTAAGACACGGTATTCTGAGGCAAATGTGGCTATACACATATTATCAAAAGTGTCATCCTGTGGTCTGTTTTTATATCGATCCACAAGTCCAGTCATCCAAATGTCATCGTTTCCTGACTTTTTTAGTTCGTTTAGTGGTTTGGTGAGTTTGAAAATTGTGTCACCTGTGGGGATAAACACAACTTTCCTTGAACATTGTTTGAGGTGCATTTGACTGATTCTGTACACAGCTTCTTGTGCAGACACATCACGATTATGGAGATAGGCTTGACCAATCTTCTTCATAGCTTCTTTGGCATCAGCATTTCCCTGTTTTGTGGCCCTCTTGTGTGTTTTGTCTCAACAACAGCCCCATTTCTCTCTCAGATTTGACATATAGCTTATAATATAAACAATACAAGCATATACGTCGACGATGTACTGCAGGTCTAGGTTGGCATTCCAACATTTTAACAAAAATGCATTATATGGATTAATCCAAATTTCATTTACATCTCTTTGCAGGACAATTTGTGTGCGTTTTTCAACACATTTAAGTGCTTTCTCCCATACTTCTTGAGTAATGCCAACATTGTTAAACAGCTGCTGAATACTCGTAACGGGATTGTCTTTATCCAGAAGTGCTTTTTTACAGCCGTAAGTATTTTCATTGCAGTCTCTTCTTTCATGAAATTCTGTTCATTCTGAGAGCATATGCATTCAACATTGGCTTTATTTTGTTCTTGGCTGTTTGTTGCAGTGTCACCTTGGCACTTTGGGCACTTTGGTCTTTTTGGTTTTTTGGTGATGAAAGTGCGTTGAGATACAGGACGTGGGAAATTGAAACGGCAAACTGTATTCTTCTTCTTGCATGTTTTAGAATGGCGTTGAGAATGTTGCTGCACGGAGGTAACAGTTTCAGCTAATTGTTGATCTTGTGTGGGTATTTCACATGTGATGTACTTGTCAATGAATTGCACCACTTCTTCATCTGTGTTTTTTCCAATTTCAGGAGCATTCTCAATCCAAAATAAAGCGTGTACATGGGGTGATCCACGTTGTTGAAATTCTACACGATAAAAGTAATCTTTAATCTTTCCAATTGGATTCAATGGAGAGAGTAACACGTAATTCAAGAGGAGATGCCACCTGTAGTCAAACATGCGTGCTGCAGTGACAGGATGATTACGCAACAGTTCACACCTTTCAGCATATTCCAAACTCTCAGCAGTTTCTGTTCTCCCCTCTTGCTTCAAAATTGTATTTAAAAGTCCTCCCCAGCGCATGTCTGCAGAGGAAAAACTGCAAAAGAAGGTTGGTTTTCCCAGATTCCGTACCATGGCAAGTAAATCTTTTTGTGCACCTTGCCAGAAGCTTGGAGTACCTCTTATTGGCCGCAGAAAACGATATCCTTCATCAGTCTTAATGATGTCCTGCAAAGACTCAATGTTTTGGGGAGCATTTTCTTTTTGGCCAGCTGGGTTGGTGTGTCCTTTTCGTGATGCTATTGATACTTGTTGAATAACTTGCTGAACTTCTGACATGTATTGTGCAAAAAAAATGTATTCAACGCACTTTGCAAACCTTCCATCAGCGTGCAATATCCTGTTATTAAAATATCGTGCCAATGTCAGGTAGTGCTGTCTGGGCGTATGATAAGTATTGTTCCCTGATGGAAAAAGATACGGAAAGGATTTTGCTTCATTATCTTTATCTGACAAAATACGCACAGGATTGTTTCCTTCAGCAGGTGCCAGATTAATTATATCTTCAAAACCCTGATCAAGAGTTTCTTGACCAAGATCAACTGGCATGGAACAAGAATCTTGATAAATACAGTGGTTCTGCCGGTCATGGAGAGTTTCATCTTCTTCATCAGGAGACTCAGATTTTTGTGAGTTATTGTCCGAGACTTTTTCTGTGTCTTTTTCTTCTTCATGTTGAGTTTTGTCTTGTGCATCCTCAGGGGAGTTGTTCTTTTCTGCATCACCATTAGAGTTGTCTTGTACTTGGTTTTCTTCTTCCTTGGCAAACTCATTCACCCATTCTTCATTTATTTCTATGTCTTGATAATATTTATTGTTTTCCTTTAAATATTTAAGTGCTTCTTTCAGGTGATTTGTGTCCACAAAGTGATATTCATAATGTCCTTTGTAAGACAGCTTGCGCTTTAATTTGACACGTAAAAGACAACCTTCTAGATTTGAACGAGGCAAAACAGAACAAGTGTGATTTACTGAAGAAGGAACACAAAAAATTGGTCCGTGGCATCCATTTTGACCACCCTTTGGTAAAGCTAACACTTTCATAAATGGAATGTTTAAAGAAATCAAATGTTTTTCAAGATGATTCAAACAAGATAACTCAAGAGGAACTGAATCCAGTTGCAGGTTGTTGCCCCACCATTCTGCTGGGGTTACACCTCTTCTGATCTTTGAATGACAAACCTTGCACATCCAAAGCTCACCTCTTGATTCTTGTAATGGACATGGTGTATTGCACTCAGAGGAACATTCATGCAAATATTCATCAGAGACACATGTTTCCGCTGTTAATTGAGCAGCTTTATTTTTGTAGTTCTTTTGTTTGTATGGAACTACTGCTGCTTTAAACATGGATCGGAAACAAACACAGCAAACAAATTCAGGTCCATCGTTGGCTTTCTTTAAAAATTCATTCATTACAAAGTTCATCTGATCAGCCAGTACTTTTTGTTGATTTCTTTTGAATCGTTTTTCATCCAGGACTTTACGTCTAAAAGTACTGTCTTTGTGGTATTTGGCTTTATTTATTGATTTTAATTTTTCTCGAAGATCAGGGTTTGCTTTATAATTCCGGACACTTTCGGCTTTAACTGTATTTTGGTGTATCAAATTACTTCTGTATTTGTCACAACTATATGCTTTCACTTTCTCTTGATGTTCCAGGTCAGTTGTGTATTTGCCCTTGCTGGATGCTTTCTTTTTCTCTTGATGTTCCATGTCAGTTGTGTATTTGTCCTTGCTGTATGCTTTCACCTTCTCTTGATGTTCCAGGTCAGTTGTGTATTTGTCCTTGCTGTATGCTTTCACTTTGCCTTGATGTTCCAGGTTGCTTCTGTATTTGTCCTTGCTGTATCCTTTCAATTTCTCTTGATGTTCCACGTCCGTTTTGTATTTTTCTGAACTGTGCGCTTTCAATTTCTCTTTATATTCCAGGTTTGTTTTGTATTTCTCCACACCGCTTTCAATTGTTTTCAATCGATATTCCTCCTCTTTGTGATATTTCCCATTTGACATTCTCTGTTCTTCTGTGCCTTCTTTTTCCTTAAATACTTTGACAAAATGATGTTTTTCTTCTCATGTGATCTGCCAATAGTATCATCAGGAATTGAACTGAAGACACCTTCGTTTGCATGTCTTGATCTGGTGATATGTCCCCGGGGCTCACAAAACGTACACAATTTATAACAATCATGTTGTTGGCCTTGTTTAACACAAACAACATGTTCATAATGACCTCCGTGATTCTGTAGGTAGATGCCTTCAGCAGAGAGTTGTTTTTCAGTGTTGAATCTTAACCATTTGCCTTGATAGAAGGTATAAATATCAACTCCAATGCAATCGGCTGTAGCTTGAATTTCAGCTTGCGTTGCCCAGGTGTTGACATAAGACATCTTTTGCTGTTTGATGTACTCTGCCACTGTCAAATGCTGATGTTCTTGATTCAAAAGGCAGTGATATTTTTCAGCATTATTTTGTAAGTGCTTCACTGCATTTAGTCTGATTCTTCTATGATGTTTCTGTGTCCCACTTATGGCTTGAGAAACGGCACGGAAGAAACAGTTGCCGTCTGCAACAATGCTTTCATTATGACATGGCAGTCCAGCATCACCAAAGCATAAAGATTCTTTAATGTTGCAATTTTCAAATTCAACACTGATAAACTTGCAAATTGCCTTGCACACATTTTCTGAAAGAGGATTAAACTGCAGAATACTTTCCTCACTACCAACAATTATAATGTCATTTGCACCATACACTTTGGCTTTCTTCACTATATGGTTCCCTTGAACAATAGGAGAGCCACTTTTTAACTCAACCCTGCTTTGCTTTCTGTCTACAACACCACATTCACTCACAGAAGAACACACAACAGCACCAGGCTCACCACTCACACCATCACAGTCACTCACAGAAGAACACACAACAGCAGCAGGCTCACCACTCACACCATCACAGTCACTCGCAGAAGAACACACAACAGCAGCAGGCTCACCACTCACACCATCACAGTCACTCGCAGAAGAACACACAACAGCAGCAGGCTCACCACTCACACCATCACAGTCACTCGCAGAAGAACACACAACAGCAGCAGGCTCACCACTCACACCATCACAGTCACTCTCAGAAGAACACACAACAGCAGCAGGCTCAACACTCACACCATCACAGTCACTCGCAGAAGAACAACACAACAGCAGCAGGCTCAACACTCACACCATCACAGTCACTCTCAGAAGAACACACAACAGCAGCAGACTCAACACTCACACCATCACAGTCACTGTCTGAAGAACACACAACAGCAGCAGGCTCACCACTCACACCATCACAGTCACTGTCTGAAGAACACACAACAGCAGCAGGCTCACCACTCACACCCATCACAGTCACTGTCTGAAGAACACACAACAGCAGCAGGCTCACCACTCACACCATCACAGTCACTCACAGAAGAACACACATCAGCAGCAGGCTTAGCAGACACATCACATTTACTCTCACCTTTCAAACTCACTGTCACTATATTAAGCTCAAACTGAAACATTTGGCACACCGAATCCTGCTGCAAGTTGGATTATGTGGTTGTAAACTTCACTCATGCTCTTCAAAAACACCACAACACTTGAGCCATTACCATCTACCATCCCAGATTTACTGCGTGCATGGGAGTCCACAATAGCATACATGCCATTTTTAGCAATAATAGCCAATGTAGTGCCTGACATGGTGAAGAGACAAGAGCTATCAGTAGCAAGATGTTCTTCCAGAGCAGTCTTCAAAGTAACATGTAAACATGCTTTTTCAAAAGGGATGGTGACGGAAAGCAGACGTCCCATAACACTCTTAATGTCCAAACTAAACGTCTTGCCAAACAACTTCTCCTCTTCTTTAAAATCAAAAGATCCAAATAAGAGTGACCCTTAGCAATACCAAGCTTCTTCATTCTGTACAGATAATCACCTTCCAATAAAGTCATGTTTAGATCTGCCTGAGACCATTTATGCACCTCCCGCAGGTGTGTTGTGTCTAACAATTGCAGCCAAAGCAATAGCCATGCACTGCCTTCCTCTACTTTTTCTATCAAATATTGTGTCACCTTGATGAAATGACCCAACAATATTATGAAAGTGAGGAGACTTAGCTTTGCTGTCTTCATGCTGCAGAGGCTGCTGTTGGACAGATGCTTGTTTTTCATGGCAGGAATCCTTGGCCACCTTTGCTTTGCACTCTTCCAGTGACAGTCGCTGCAGTCTGACGACAGGGACTTGCTTTCCACGGCAGAACTTCTTCATTGTACCTAAAAAAACAACAATGTTATTACCATTTAATTGGAAACAGTTTCTATTACAAAACACTCATACACACTCAGCAGCACAAATGTAGCATTCACACTCTGACACACAGCTTACATATATACACATACAGACATTATTAAACAATAATGTTTAATCACTATTATATTGCATGCCATTTTGTTGTATTAGCACTATATTAACACACCTGCACATCTGCTTCTCTGTGAACACGACTGGAGGTGTTCCTGGGTCGCTTCACATCAGCCTGTACCTGCACACACAATAGATAGTGTTATGAACATGACCTGATCACATAATGCTTGCTTTATTATGTATTTTCTATCCAAATATTAAGTACATATTTTTATCAAACCTTTTTCAGCACAACTCCAGGTTGACAGCCTGATGTTGAGCTTGCTGTCTCCCCAACTCTAGCTGCATCCTTCACCTAAAAAAACATACATATAGTTACATATATTGTCAAAGACTTTTCAGCAGCACACACATAGCATTCACTCTCAGAAGCACATCAGTGCATAAAGATTACATAACATAATGTTTAATCACTATTATCATTATATTGCCATGTCCTTTTCTTTAATAAGCACTTTATTAACACACCTGCACATGTTTCTTCTCTGTGAACTGGACTGGAGGTCCTCCGGGCTCTTTTCACATCAGGCTCCACCTGCAGACACAATAGATATTGTTATGAACATGACCTAATCACATAATACTTGCTTTGATATAAAACATTCTGCCTGAACATACACTTCCACGACCACTTCAGGCTCTGTGCTGGTGGATGGAGGTGGTGACACAGACACAGCATCACTCTGCACCTAAAACAGAAGATGTCACATTTAGATATAGATCCACACACCCCACCCCACTGACATGTTTGGAAATGAATAACATACCTGCTGATCTTCTCTTGGTGCTGTGTTGATTGCTGTTGTCTTCAGCTAAAAAAAGAACCAAATACCAGTTAGACAAATCTGCACATCTTGTATTATGTATATTTATATCCAAATATGAAGTCAATATTTATATCTAACCTTCTTCAGCACAACTCGAGGTTGCCAGCTTGATGTTGAGCTCACTTCCTCAACTGTGGCTGCATCCCTTCACCTAAAAACATAGATATTGGTAGTTATTATCAAACACTTTTTCGATTTCATTTTCAAAAGCACAATAAAATGTTCTTGTGACATACCTCTCTCTTTTGGCTGACTTCTGCTCGGCACGGCAGCCCTTGCTTGACTCACCTATATTGAAATAACACATTGATGTTTTAGATTCACAACAAAACGATCTTTAAACAACACATTTATGTTTTACATTCACAATGTGAACAATAAACACATTTGTTTGTTTTACCTTCTTTGTTGCCAGGGTAGTTGGGTTCTTTGAGGTTGCAGGAGTCTTCTGTGGTGCAGACAATACACAGCAAAGCGGCCAGCCGACACGGGAATATCAGACAGACTGGTGACCTGGAAAAATATGGTTTTAGTGAGGATTTTGAAACCCAATATTAATTGATGAATTGATAAATGATGTTAACATTTTTCTAACCTGTCGCCGGGGGTGAACATTCTTGTGCTGGTGGCAGTGGACTGTAGACCCTTCTGAAAGATATAAAAGTCAATTAGCACCTTACATAAGGAAATTGGCCACAACATATATAATACAGCATATATTTTATATTTTTTTACATTTTTTTTTTTACCTTTCTAACTCCTTCCCAGCCCTCGGAGTCCGTCTCTGGAGTAGTAGATGAGACCCTGGACTGCTCTGGATGTGGGACAGCTCGCAACCACATCTGGGGGTCTTCGGCAGGGACTTGCCGGGGCTTCGGCAGGGCTTCACACACCGGGGCGGCAGGTGTCTTGGGGCTTGGGTGGGCAGAATCCACGGTGCTCTCAGACAGATCCCTGATGGCCTTAGAGATCAAGTCAGACAAGATCTGCATGCCGTCAGGTACACTCAGGTGAATCTGCATAGACAAAATCACTTGAATTATTACACTGCTCTGTCACACATGTACATTATGTCAACACACCAAAAGTATTTGTAATACTTACACCCATCCTTGGCCCACAAACGGAGGTTCTTCATAGGGAAGCGGTCCACACAGAAACTATTGCAGTCCTACAAAAAGATATAATACACTTTATAATAAACTCTTCCATATTTGACTTTCACTCAAGCACATGTACTGTGTCTTACCTTCTGCCTCTGCTGCCGCCTTGTATGCGTCACGAAAGCGGTTTTGCTGCCAGGTCTCACTGACCCCGTGACGAGCAGGGAAGTCCACCACACATGTCTACAAAAATAAAAACTTTAGTTCACAAACTATTTGAGGTGACAGTGCGTTTTGGTGAAAACAAATATGACAGGAGTGCATACCTTTGGACAAAGACGTTTCACAGTAGACAGAAGATTCTGGAAGTTCTTCTGTGCCCGCTCCCACTGTCTGGCCCCTGGGTTGAAGAGTCGTTGCCCGTAGCCAGCACCACGCATTTTTGACAAGCGTTGGTCGACAGTGGAATTCTGGACGTCACAGTGGGATGGATTCCGCGGTGCCTCCAGGACCTGCAGATGAAGGCAAAGCTGACGGAACCATCTCCTCGGATGCACACATCTCTCTCCACGAAGGATCTGAGATGGGAATCCCCGATCACCAGGACCTCAACTGGAAAAGAAAACAGCATTTATTAAACACTGAAGTGTGTAATATCCATTTTAATTATCCATGTAATATCCATTCCATTTCACTTAACAATTTTACTAATAATCTATGATATTTTGTTTTATAACAATTAATGTACAATGTCTTTGCATCTGCTGATAAAAGTGAAAACAAAACCATGCTTTCTTTCTAAACAACTTCCAAAACAACATTATCCTGGCCTCCCCACGCTCATGCCAGTTCATATGCTAAGGGAGATGACGATGGTGGCTGAGGCCTGGTTAATGGGCCATTTACTATGACTAGGCTGCCTGCACTACATTTACACACCTGCCTGACAGACTAAAATAACCTTAAAACTGTTACTATCACATCGCGTGTTTAACCCACTAAAACTTTAAAAAAGTAAATTGGACATACCTCCTTGTTCGGGGGATTCTGTGGAAAGCAGACTCTCAGCTGTTGCCGGTGAAAGAGACCGTGGCAAGCGTCGTGAGCAGCAGGACGCCGCCTGTCCCAACTCGCCACTGTAAAGATTATAAAACAATGTATTCTTAATTCATCTCTACAAACTTGTAATTAACTGCTCACTAAACAACACAACAATAATAATATAATACAAACTAAAAGCCATACCAAACATAGGAGCATCACAAAACTTCTGTGCTATCGAACAGAAAACCTCAGGAGCCCCTGTCCAAAACACACTGAAACAAAAAACAACATAAATCTTTGTAAATGCTTTTGGAAAATACATAATTAGTACATGAATCAACATTTATAATGTTCAAACAAACTCTAACACCTAGGAGGTTAGGTGTTGTTTGTTTTGCTCGGATCAAATCACATGCACTTGCCCCAAAAACATAAATATGGTTCATTTTCAGTATTACAGTTGACTGACAGTTATAATTAGTACACCATTACAAACATAACACAGTTTACACATACTAAAGACATTGTAACTCTATATAATCAAAATACTTCAACATACCTTGATGCACTGAAAGAAGACTGTGACTTGATTGAGTCGTCGCAAAACAAAAAACAAAACAACAAAAAAAAGTAAAGAATCAAAGTGGTCCAAACTAAGAGAAAGTAATCCTCTCGTAGAGTGGGAAAGTGTAAAAAGTCCAAGTGAAGTAACCCAAAATTAGAGAAACGTAATCTTCCTCGCAGAATGGGGAGTTCTTGTGTCTGGGACCAAACAAAGACTACAAAATCTCGTGTGACATGTCTTTTAACCTCTCCTTCCCAGTAACCCTACCCCCCTGGAACCATACCCCAGCCCCCTTCTCCTCACGCAGAAACCCAGCCCCATTTTGAAGGGTGTGCCTTTAACATTTTACCCTGCTAGTTCCAACTTTGCCTTATATATTATTTTTCCTTGTCATCTGACAACCTACAACATACTTTATAGCCAAATGTATTAACATGTTGCAGTTCTTTTTACTAAATGAACTGAGCCTTTATAACATGCCTACATTCTAATTGGCCCTTAAAAACATTTGTGTCATTAATAGTATCTTTACAAACTGCCCTTT
>JAIEZT010001214.1:4818880-4903013 GCA_019594935.1 Periophthalmus modestus | reverse complement strand
CCAGTGAAAGAATATTTAAAACATGTTCTGCAGACCTATTGTTGGAGGCCAGGAACCTTCATAATGGTTTGCCGAACACAGGAAGACACGAAGCAAAAAGGTAAAAACCATGCTAATACATTCTACAGAACACACAACAAAAAACTGCATACTATGACAAAACATGACACAATAGAATTAAACTAATATAACTTCCTTCATGCAATGAGTTTATAATCATGTTTCTCACAGGCCAGAGTTTTGCCAGTTTTTGACCCAAAGATCTGCTTTCACAATATGAACTGGACTGTGGCAAAACATTCTTGGACGAAAAAAATCTGGTACAGCCCTTTGAATTGTTTTTGGAAATTGTGGGTGTTCAAAAAAAACGAGAAAAAAAAAAAACATCATGTAGCATTTCCAGTGATTGTATTGGTATTATGGTGACCAGATGTTCGCACATTCAGAACTGGGACACACCTGGGTTGGGATGATTGGGCTGTAACGTTGTCCATTCTCGACTCACTTGGGGGTCAGTATAATCTGTGGGATTTCTGTTGTACTTTTTTTTGTCCTTCTGCTCATTTTCAAGCATGAATTTCTGCATTTTAGCAAAACAAATGACAATGTAGCCCTCCTTTTACTGCTGACGAGATTAAATTGGTCAAAAATAGGGACACCTGGGACATTTCTTTTATAAATGTGGGACAGAAGACACCAGGTTCAAAACAGGGACTGTCCCGAGTAAATGAGGACGTCTGGTCACCTTAAAGCACAAAAATTTACTTTTCACAGCTTTAACCATACTATAGCTGTTTCCCTTTCTCATTTACCCTCTCAGAGATGTTTTTGGAGTGATTTATACATGTTTGGACAATCTTTAATTGCTTATTTTCAGGATGCCATATTGCCAATCAATCCCATTTTTCACCGCCACCAGCATATGCTCACTGCTCTGTACTTACTTCGTTCTCCAATTTTATTTCCTTTATCGATAATACACGTAGGATTCGGCAGTGTAGTAATTCTGGTAAAAATGAAAAAAAAAATTAAATCCATTACTTGTTGCAGCTATCCATAGAAGCGGCCGACAGCTCCGTGGTGCTTTCTTGCGATGGCGTTTACGGTGACGTCAGCTCCCATTGGGCACTGCAGTTTTCTAATGTGGAAGTTCACTGACTTATTGTAGAAGAATATTGCGATTTAAAATGTGCAAATTATAACATAATGATCCACGGGTGTCATAGATTATAATAACTATAAAGCAGACACAAGCACAATAGGTCTTCTTTAATTGGTATGCCACAGTCAGCATTTACTTTGACGTGTATTAATTACTTTTATAACTTATTGTTTTAGTTTCGTTTCCAAGCATTAACTACAGTTCATTCCATCTGTAGTGATCCTTTTGGCTTTCCCTTCACCACTGTTCTGCTGCAGTGTTTATGGGCTTTTCTGTTTAGTATTTAGTTTAGACATGGGCGAGATGCAGCGCCATAAGCTACAGCTTCATTTAGCGGCAGCTGTTGTTTCTGAAAGGTAGTCATTAGTCAAAGATAGTCAAGGGTAATTTATTCCACAGACATTTACATCCCATCAATGAACTTCTCTTTTGAATCAGCGCCCTTGAAGATTTGATGACATGTCCAAATGCATCAACCTTAATACATCGATTTTACTAACTCAATTTTGGTCTTAGAGGTCGGAGGACACGCTGGGTAAAGGTAAAGGGGGATAATAGGCTTTGGGAATGTTAGCAAGAATTAAAAGACTGTACTGAAGTAAAAGGCTGAGTCATCAGAAAGAGAGGAGAGGAGAGACCTTGTGGAACCAAGTGGAATTTTTTCGATTAGTATCTGAGTTCGATACTTTGAAATCAAGTGGTTGTTTTCATAAAAGAAGTCAGAGTCAGGTAGGATGCAAAAACACTTTAATAATACTGGCACCAGGAAGTCGTCACCTCAGATGTGGCAAGATCGACTTGCTAGACCATGAATATCACCAGTATTTCAACCCTTATGATAATGAGGTAGATGTACACTCAAAGCGCTTTACATCAAGGAACCATTCAACCATTAACACACACATTCATACACCGGTGCACACAGACATGGGGGGTGAGGAGGGGTTAAGTGTCTTGCTCCAGGGCACAATGATAGCATCTGTGGGAGCTGGAATCGCACCGCCAATCTGTGGGTCAGTGGAAAACACTCTACCAACTGAGCTACTGGCATCCCACGTTTTAATACATTGAAGTACAGAGAAGTTTACTCCATATATGGGAAAAGTTCATGAACATAAACAAGACGCCACTGCACATGCTCAGACTCAACTCAGATTGACCCTATATCCATTGGAAACTTCCTTATAAGGGTAAAGCCAATCCAGCACATGCCTGAACCATAAGAAGAGTTGCTTACAAACCTATAACTCGTGTGCGGCCATGTTTGTTTTGACACAAATGGACAAATGCGTTCTCTGATTGGGCGTCGGTCGTGACCATCGGGACACAGGGCCAAATCAAAGACGCCAGACGGCACATTTTTGTAAATTATCACAAAAGCATATCTTTTTTGGACTTTTACCAGAGTACCAGTGCTTGAAAAGAAAAAAACAGTGTACCAAGATGAATGGCTGAGCAAACTCATCTTCCATGTACCCACTGTACTCGGGACTTTCTGTTTTCAGTCCGCTAAATGCTAATTGCGTTTGCTAATGCCGATTTTGGTGAGCCCGTCTTTGCACCGGCGCTCTCAGCTCTTGTGGAAAAAAAAAAAAAAAAAAAGTCTCCGAAATAGTCCCCATGTTTCAGGCTGAAAAATGATTCACAGGAGCAGTGAGGACAGGCTTGCATTAGCTGAGCTGCCTGGTTGCTGGAGGCGTACATCCATGAGCGCGTAATTCTAGTTATAATGTAACACAGCCCTCCATGACAATTGGGCTTTACACAGGTGTGCGCACTGTGTCAATGTGGTTTGTATTTGAAGACGAGAATGCCAGCTAAATAATTCATAGACTTAATTTGCAGCCGAGGAACGCTGGCACTCTGTAATAACATGTGCACTGCTTATGGAGAGCGAAGAGCTGGAGACGGATTCTCTAGCTGTAAAGTTGTTTTCACTCTTTGGTTTCTATATTTGAACGCGGTGCTGTACTTTTGAGGCAAGCGTTCATGTGTACGGCTCATTATGATGCTGGAACTAGAAAACTAAGGTACTAAGTTTAAATGATAGTGGTTGGAAGTATCAGATCATTTGGAGTAAGTATAATAATTTTCTTGAACAAATGCATAAGACCTTAGTTTATGCCAGATTTACCTATGAGGAACACCATTCGAACTAATGCTTTACAATAGATTGAAAGTTTACACAAGAAGTAGGCATAAAGTAACATATTATTTCAAGAATTTATAATACTTATTGAATTGACAAGGACCAAGGTGGATATGGGTCAGCATATCTCCAAATCTGCAGCTCTGGTGGGATGTTCGTAGCCTGCAGTGGGACAGCAGTGGCTCCAGAACATACTGTTGTCGTGTCCTTGTCGTGTCCTTGGGTACCCCAGGGGCAGCTGCGGCTACAAAAGTATCTAACCACTACAAATTGAGGAGTAAATGAAAATTTGTAAGCACAAACGTTGCAAACAGGGTTAGGTTTAGTTTCTACTGTTAGTTTTGTTTAAAAAGACAACAATAAAAGGTGCGTGGTCATCTGGTCATAATATCCAAAATAGTGACAATATGGTGTCTACCAAAGGGGCTCTTATAGCACTTTACATCCACTAGCATGCACAATCTATATCAAAAATATGACTTATATTACGTTTTTTTATTGTTTTGACATTGCTACCACATTTCTTCATAAATTCACTAACTCATAGTTATGGAACTACAGGTATCAATACTCTCTCGTCTCTCGTTTGCCTGGGAACGCCTTGGAGTCCCACCAGAAGAGCTGGAGGACGTGTCTGGGGTGAGGAAAGTGGAGTGAGGGAAGTCTGGGAGTCCCTGCTTAAACTGCTGTCCCTGCGACCCGGTCCCTGATAAGTGGAAGAAAAGGATGGATGGAGGTATCAATACTAAAAAAAGTCACATTAACAAGACAGAAATGAACCTTTCCTGAACAGCTTTAGAATGATATTGAGCTGTATGAGAACAAAAGTATCAGACCACGTACACTAGTATACACCCATGGGACCACTGGAACCTCCCTGGACGACTGAGGGATTACACAGATATAAGACATAAGGCCACATAAGGCCACATGGGAATAGTACTACCATTACTAGTATACCATTTAATGTGAAAATCACATTCTGCTGTCTAAATAAAGAGTGTGCTTTTTATAATCATTGTTGTATCAGAAACTGCATTAAGTATCGAGTCTATTCCTTGGTATTCAAATCAAGTTTGACTTTAAGTATTGTGACCCACACTAGCAAGTAATAATAAAGAAAAATGAACACAGATGAGTGACTGATAGCACATTTGCCGAATCAATGAGCGAAGCACTCAAGGCTGAGAAGGTTAAATGTGGCTGTGAATCTTACAAGGATATTTAAAGGTCTTATATATCACATAAAATGGAGTCTTGTGAGGTTTAAGCTGTGTTATAATGTTGTTATCTCATCAAAACCTGGACTTGTGTTTTGTTTCATTCACACATGTTTGAGTAACCCTTTAGTATTAGTCTGTCTACATCTCCAAAAGCTCAAAATGCCCTTGTCATTTCATGAAGCAGTGGGTTTCAAGTTAGCAGCTGCCTTTTACCTTTTGTTCAGTAGAGATTGGCAATTCCAGGAGCTGAAATCATCTAAATGAGTCTTGAGTAAGTGTATGGAGTTTTAAAAATACAATGGAGCACTTCCTCTTATTACCTGTTTTCAGTTTGAAAGAAGGACTGAGCCTAAATATGCAGAATTTGTGGTGTTAAATGAGTTAATGAAAAAAAAACAAAAAACACAACTCCAGGTCTGTTTGTGATGAGGAAAAAACATTAAAACATAGATCAGAAAATAGCGTAATATCAACGTTTGGAGCGGCGAAAGACTGGATGGAGATATGGTTTGCTATGAGTATGAGGAGCGACTCAACTAATGCAGTTCAACTTTAGTGTTTGACCAATCTGGTGAGCGGCTACATTTCGATTTCTATCACTGCCTTAAATGTGCAATGTGGGTTCAGATGACTACACCAATCCTAATCCCCGTCCCTCATTAAATTTTGCAAGTGATGTTTTACAAATAATTATAACGTCCCATTTTGAATGCAAGGTCAAATCAATCTCTTTATTTATTTGATTCTCTTTTAGTTCTTATTTTTCTCATTTATTTATTCATAAATCTGCCAGGACGAACAGCCTTGGGGCAACGGCTGTCACAGGCACAGAGAGAACCAAAATGGCCACATCTGAATAGAGCTTCAGGGTTTTAAAAGTACAAGAAAGTAAGAATGACTTATTCTGTATTAAGGCAAGTCCACACACTTTTTGGAGCTTCCTAAGTATTTCCCAGCAGCAGTGTTAACTATAGTTTATCAAATATAGTTAACACTGCTGTGGGGAAAATACTTAGGAAGCTCCAAAAAGTGTGTGGACTTGCCTTAATACAGAAATAAGTCATTCTTACTTTCTTGTACTTTTAAAAACCATGAAGCTCTATTCAGATGTGGCCATTTTGGTTCTCTCTGGGCCTGTGACAGCGTTGCCCCAAGGCTGTTCGTACTGGCAGATTTATGAATAAATAAATGAGAAAAATAAGAACTAAAAAGAGAATCAAATAAATAAAAGAGATGATTTGACCTTGCATTCAAAATGGGGACGTTATAATTATTGGGTAAAACATCACTTGCAAAATTTAATGAGGGGACGGGGAATAGGATTGGTGTAGTCATCTGAACCCACATTGCACATTTAAGGCAGTGATAGAAATCGAAATGTAGCAGCTCACCAGATTGGTCAAACACTAAAGTTGAACTGCATTAGTTGAGTCGCTCCTCATACTCATAGCAAAACCATATCTCCATCCAGTCTTTCGCCGCTCCAAACGTTGATATTACGCTATTTTCTGATCTATGTTTTAATGTTGTTTCCTCATCACAAACAGACCTGGAGTGTGTGTTTTGTTTTTTTTTTCATTAACTCATTTACACACAAATTCTGCATATTTAGGCTCAGTCCTTCTTTCAAACTGAAAACAGGTAATAAAGGAAGTGCTCCATTGTATTTTTAAACTCCATACACTTACTCAAGACTCATTTAGATGATTTCAGCTCCTGGAATTGCCAATCTCTACTGAACAAAAAGGTAAAAGGCAGCTGCTAACTTGAACCCACTGCTTCATGAAATGACAAGGGCATTTTGAGCTTTGGAGATGTAGACAGACTAATAATAAAGGGTTACTCAAACATGTGTGAATGAAACAAAACACAAGTCCAGGTTTTTGATGAGGAGCTAACAACATTATAACACAGCTTAAACCTCACAAGACTCCATTTTATGTGATATAGGGACCTTTAAATATCCTTGTAAGATTCACAGCCACATTTAAACCTTCTCAGCCTTGAGTGCTTCGATCATTGATTCGGCAAATGTGCTATCAGTCACTCATCTGTGTTCATTTTTCTTATTATTACTTGCTAGTGTGGTCACAATACTTAAAGTTCAAACTTGATTTGAATACCAAGGAATAGACTCGATACTTAATGCAGTTTCTGATACAACAATGATTATAAAAAGCAACACTCTTTATTTAGACAGCAGAATGTGATTTTCAACATTAAATGGTAGTACTAGTAATGGTAGTACTATTCCCATGTGGCCTTATGTGGCCTTATGTCTTATATCTGTGTAATCCCTCAGTCGTCCAGGGAGGTTCCAGTGGTCCATGGGTGTATATAGTGTACGTGGTCTGATACTTGTTCTCATACAGCTCAATATCATTCTAAAGCTGTTCAGGAAAGGTTCATTTCTGTCTTGTTAATGTGACTTTTTTAGTATTGATACCTCCATCCATCCATTTTCTTCCACTTATCAGGGACGGGTCGCAGGGACAGCAGTTTAAGCAGGGACTCCCAGACTTCCCTCACTCCACTTTCCTCACCCCAGACACGTCCTCCAGCTCTTCTGGTGGGACTCCAAGGCGTTCCCAGGCCAAACGAGAGACGAGAGAGAGTATTGATACCTGTAGTTCCATAACTATGAGTTAGTGAATTTATGAAGAAATGTGGTAGCAATGTCAAAAACAATAAAAAAACGTAATATAATCATATTTTTGATATAGATTGTGCATGCTAGTGGATGTAAAGTGCTATAAGAGCCCCTTTGGTAGACACCATATTGTCACTATTTTGGATATTATGACCAGATGACCACGCACCTTTTATTGTTGTCTTTTAAACAAAACTAACAGTAGAAACTAAACCTAACCCTGTTTGCAACGTTTGTGCTTACAAAATTTTCATTTACTCCTCAATTTGTAGTGGTTAGATACTTTTGTAGCCGCAGCTGCCCCTGGGGTACCCAAGGACACGACAAGGACACGACAAACAGTATGTTCTGGAGCCACTGCTGTCCCACTGCAGGCTAAGAACATCCCACCAGAGCTGCAGATTTGGAGATATGCTGACCCATATCCACCTTGGTCCTTGTCAATTCAATAAGTATTATAAATTCTTGAAATAATATGTTTACTTTATGCCTACTTCTTGTGTAAACTTTCAATCTATTGTAAAGCATTAGTTCGAATGGTGTTCCTCATAGGTAATCTGGCATAAACTAAGGTCTTATGCATTTGTTCAAGAAAATTATTATACTTACTCCAAATGATCTGATACTTCCAACCACTATCATTTAAACTTAGTACCGTAGTTTTCTAGTTCCCAGCATCATAATGAGCCGTACACATGAACGCTTGCCTCAAAAGTACAGCACCGCGTTCAAATATAGAAACCAAAGAGTGAAAACAACTTTACAGCTAGAGAATCCGTCTCCAGCTCTTCGCTCTCCATAAGCAGTGCACATGTTATTACAGAGTGCCAGCGTTCCTCGGCTGCAAATTAAGTCTATGAATTATTTAGCTGGCATTCTCGTCTTCAAATACAAACCACATTGACACAGTGCGCACACCTGTGTAAAGCCCAATTGTCATGGAGGGCTGTGTTACATTATAACTAGAATTACGCGCTCATGGATGTACGCCTCCAGCAACCAGGCAGCTCAGCTAATGCAAGCCTGTCCTCACTGCTCCTGTGAATCATTTTTCAGCCTGAAACATGGGGACTATTTCGGAGACTTTTTTTTTCCACAAGAGCTGAGAGCGCCGGTGCAAAGACGGGCTCACCAAAATCGGCATTAGCAAACGTAATTAGCATTTAGTGGACTGAAAACAGAAAGTCCCGAGTACAGGTGGTACCATGGAAGATGAGTTTGCTCAGCCATTCATCTTGGCACACTGTTTTTTCTTTCAAGCACTGGTAAACTCTGGTAAAAGTCCAAAAAAGATATGCTTTTGTGATAATTTACAAAAATGTGCCGTCTGGCGTCTTTGATTTGGCCCTGTGTCCTGATGGTCACGACCGACGCCCAATCAGAGAACGCATTTGTCCATTTGTGTCAAAACAAACATGGCCGCACACGAGTTATAGGGTTTGTAAGCAACTCTTCTTATGGCTCAGGCATGTGCTGGATTGGCTTTACCCTTATAAGGAAGTTTCCAATGGATATAGGATATATGGATATATACTTAAATGTATTAAAACGTGGGATGCCAGCAGCTCAGTTGGTAGAGTGTTTTCCACTGATCCACAGATTGGCGGTGCGATTCCAGCTCCCACAGATGCTATCACTGTGCCCTTGAGCAAGACACTTAACCCCTCCTCACCCCCAGTGTCTGTGTGCACCGGTGTATGAATGTGTGTGTTAATGGTTGAATGGTTCGTTGATGTAAAGCGCTTTGAGTGTACATCTATCTCATTATCATAAGGGTTGAAATACTGGTGATATTCATGGTCTAGCAAGTCGATCTTGCCACATCTGAGGTGACGACTTCCTGGTGCCAGTATTATTAAAGTGTTTTGCATCCTACCTGACTCTGACTTCTTTTATGAAAACAACCACTTGATTTCAGGGTCGTCAAAAGTATCGAAACTCAGATACTAATCGAAAAAATTCCACTTGGTTCCACAAGGTCTCCTCTCCTCCCTTTCTGATGACTCAGCCTTTTACTTCAGTACAGTCTTTTAATTCTTGCTAACATTCCCAAAGCCTATTATCCCCCTTTACCTTTACCCAGCGTGTCCTCCGACCTCTAAGACCAAAATTGAGTTAGTAAAATCGATGTATTAAGGTTGATGCATTTGGACATGTCATCAAATCTTCAAGGGCGCTGATTTCAAAAGAGAAGTTTCATTGATGGGATGTAAATGTCTGTGGAATAAATTACCCTTGACTATCTTTGACTAATGACTACCTTTCAGAAACAACAGCTGCCGCTAAATGAAGCTGTAGCTTATGGCGCTGCATCTCGCCCATGTCTAAACTAAATACTAAACAGAAAAAGCCCATAAACACTGCAGCAGAACAGTGGTGAAGGGAAAGCCAAAAGGATCACTACAGATGGAATGAACTGTAGTTAATGCTTGGAAACGAAACTAAAACAATAAGTTATAAAAGTAATTAATACACGTCAAAGTAAATGCTGACTGTGGCATACCAATTAAAGAAGACCTATTGTGCTTGTGTCTGCTTTATAGTTATTATAATCTATGACACCCGTGGATCATTATGTTATAATTTGCACATTTTAAATCGCAATATTCTTCTACAATAAGTCAGTGAACTTCCACATTAGAAAACTGCAGTGCCCAATGGGAGCTGACGTCACCGTAAAACGCCATCGCAAAAGAAAGCACCACGGAGCTGTCGGCCGCTTCTATGGATAGCTGCAACAAGTAATGGATTTAATTTTTTTTTTCATTTTTACCAGAATTACTACACTGCCGAATCCTACGTGTATTATCGATAAAGGAAATAAAATTGGAGAACGAAAGTAAGTACAGAGCAGTGAGCATATGCTGGTGGCGGTGAAAAAATGGGATTGATTGGCAATATGGCATCCTGAAAATAAGCAATTAAAGATTGTCCAAACATGTATAAATCACTCCAAAAACATCTCTGAGAGGGTAAATGAGAAAGGGAAACAGCTATAGTATGGTTAAAAGCTGTGAAAAGTAAATTTTGTGCTTTAAGGTGACCAGACGTCCTCATTTACTCGGGACAGTCCCTGTTTTGAACCTGGTGTCTTCTGTCCCACATTTATAAAAGAAATGTCCCAGGTGTCCTATTTTTGACCAATTTAATCTCGTCAGCAGTAAAAGGAGGGCTACATTGTCATTTGTTTTGCTAAAATGCAGAAATTCATGCTTGAAAATGAGCAGAAGGCAAAAAAAAAGTACAACAGAAATCCCACAGATATATACTGACCCCAAGTGAGTCGAGAATGGACAACGTTACAGCCCAATCATCCCAACCCAGGTGTGTCCCAGTTCTGAATGTTGAACATCTGGTCACCATAATACCAATACAATCACTGGAAATGCTACATGATGTTTTTTTTTTTTCTCGTTTTTTTTCTGAACACTCACAATTTCCAAAAACAATTCAAAGGGCTGTACCAGATTTTTTTCGTCCAAGAATGTTTTGCCACAGTCCAGTTATATTGTGAAAGCAGATCTTTGGGTCAAAAAACTGGCAAAACTCTGGCCTGTGAGAAACATGATTATAAACTCATTGCATGAAGAAAGTTATATTAGTTTAATTCTATTGTGTCATGTTTTGTCATAGTATGCAGTTTTTTGTTGTGTGTTCTGTAGAATGTATTAGCATGGGTTTACCTTTTTGCTTCGTGTCTTCCTGGTGTTCGGCAAACCATTATGAAGGTTCCTGGCCTCCAACAATAGGTCTGCAGAACATGTTTTAAATATTCTTTCACTGGCCTATTTCACAAAGCAGGTAGAACTAACACTTTAATTCCCGGCTCAGAGTTGTCTGACTTTGTTCACATTGAGTTTAGCTGAGGAGAAAAGCCACAATCAATGGATCCTAGAAAAAAGGATTCACCATGGCAACGGTAACGAAGTCATGTGACTGTGGACAGGTGACAGGTTTGATATTAAAATAGGATGTTGAGTCCTGAAGTAATTAACTTTAATGAATAATTATGATGCATTAAAACATATTGTATTTTCACACTTGTACTTTTGTAGCTCATTAAATACAATTGTATTGTAAATCATTCTACACATCATCACGTTGCACATGTTGTACTTAAAGGTCAGATATATATATATTTGAGCATATGGACTGTAGAAGCATAAACTTTTCTCTTATATGTGACATTAAATACTTTTATTAGGTCAAGGCAACATTTAACTCAATTAAATTATCTATTTGCTGAATATAAACCTGATAAACTTCACCAAACTAAAGAAGCTCTCATAAGCAGTCATTTGTGTTATATTATAATGTACAAAAATAGAAAATAAATCCACTTAAACTTAAACCCTCATTATTAAAGGTCTTGTATTACACTAAACTTGACTCTTGTGAGCTTTAAGACATGTTAAAATGCTGTCATCTCATCAAAAAACATACCCGGAGTTGTTTTGTTTCATTCACAAATGTTTGAGCAATCCTTTATTGATAGTGTCTCTAGATCTCCAAAGCTCAAAATTCTCAGTTCCACCTTGTGATGTCACTTATTGGTAGTTTTACAAGTTAACATCTACTTTTTCTTTTAGTTCAGTAGAGATCGGGAATTCCAGGGCTGAGTTTGAAAACACAGTGGAGCACTTCCTGTATTACAACACGACATCACAAGGTGGAGCAGAGTGTTTTCAGTTTGAGAGAAGAACTCAGCTAAATATGCAGGGTTTGTGCGTTTAAACATGTGTGAATGAAACAAAACACAAACTCCAGGTCTGTTTGTGATGAGGAAACATTATAACATAGATCAGAAAAATAGTGTAATATGGGGCCCTTTAAACTGTTCCTATATTTTTGTGAATGGGGAAGTGAACTGTCCAAACAGAGCTCTCCGACTCAGACTCTGGTTAAGCTATAGGTCAGCGGAATAAAACCTTTCTCTGGACCAGGTTAGGTTTCAAAGAGTGAGTTGCCATGGTGACAGACTCAGGGTTTATATTAACGCTCTATGAAACTGAAAACTCTGCGTTGATGTCTTTTTAAGGTAGATAAACCCCAAGTTTGGACTTCGCCTGGTTCACAACAAGGCCATTGTGTGAAGTGTTGCTATGCAGTAAGTAAATGTTTTCACACATTGCAATATAACAAGTGACCTTCTGATTTTTTTTACATTTACATAACCCTAACATGACCCATTCTAAGAAACAACCTATTTTATATCGTTCTCAGAATTCCACCTGAGCGATCGTTACACAGACTAATCTCAACTCTTAACCAATCTTTCTGCTCTGCCTTGAAATAACTGTGACTCCTTTATCACTACCTAAAATGGAATACATTTGTACAAAGCAATGGATGAATGGAAATGATTAATGCTATGTGACGTCTGATAAGCCCCATGCACTGCCTTCCTACACTTGCCTACATTTTTCTTGTATCTGCTTAAGTTCCAAGTCTTACATCTTTCTCAGGACACCCTTAAATTAGCTTGTCAAACATTGTGTTGGCTCCTAATGAGACCCATGTAACCGTGGCTGCACTCCTGTTCGCTCTGCCCCTCAGACACTCACCAAGAGGGGTGATTTTTAGCCTAATCTGGACATTACTCGCTTATTAAATTGGGGGAATCAAAAGAATAAGATCCTATTTGTCCCTTTTAAGCTCCTTTGTAAATCTATTAAAGGCGCTACGGGCTGCTAACAGACAGTGATAATGGGGTATTGAACACTTACGCATGCAATAAAGGGCTACATGAGCGCTAATATGATGTGGTGTGGAACAATGGCGTATGTCTTTGGCGGTGTCAATGGTTGTTCCTGAAGGTTCATTAGAGATCCCAAATGAGCCACAGCAACAACTATGCAATATAATGGGGTATTTATATTGAATATTGGACAAGTTCATTCTTCCAGGTAAGGCCGCGTAATTACTCGACTTTTAATCGAGATCGATGGTGTCAATATGATGCAATAAGGATCTATTTAATCAAGAGATCTACAGCCAGTGCTAAGTAAATCCTCCGTAAAACATGTGGTTGGGAGCAATTTGTTTTTTTAAGACATGACGGGGGTAGGTTGAGAAGGGAACAGCCTACTCTGGATTGGCTCTATTGGTCGCTATGACACTTGCAGTCGGAATTCCAAGTATCCCAAAATATAACTGTAATTCAAAGGAAAGAGTTTCTTCTCATCATGGAACATCTTGACCTCAAAGGGAATAAGCAAAAAGCAATAATAACTGAAACTAGTGCGTGCTGTTTGGGAACCGAGCTACTTTCAATTGAAGCTTTGCGAAGATGCACCATAGATTTTTCAGCATGCACAGTTTATCAAATGCAACACCAACTTTACTGCTAAATATTGTCTTTTCCAAAACACCAGTCAAAAATCTTGCGCTTACACATTTTAACCTGCAGCAAACTGTGTTACTTGGCAGGACTCCTTTTAAGTTTGTTGTGTAATATCTTAGGGATTTTGGGGGATTCTGTAGCAAAAACATCTAAAAACACTCCACCATCTTGTTTTCTTTTCCTGTAGGACAATAAATAATTTGCTTAGCTGTTAAAGCGGAGCGTAGCACTACACACAGCTAGGATTAAGCATCGTATATAGGTCAGGGTTTGCTACTTATCACAACTTCTCCATAAAACGCTCCACAAAACTTGAAAACTATACCGATTTCAGGTGAACCCATCAGTGTGAACTTCTATCAAAATTCTCCACCCTCTGTGCATTGGCTCATTTGAATTTCATAACCAAACACTAATATTCCTAGCTCATAAGATAGTCAGAATATGATGTAAAAGGCTTCGGGGGTCGGTGAGTGCGTGCCTTGAAATAGCAAAGCGTTTGCTAGGTACTAATTTCTGTGCTCGGAGGTGAGTGGGCCAGCGATCCTTTACGTTCATTACAGAAAGGATGCGATGATGAAGTCTTTGTCTTAGAGGCAAGTCACTTTAACCTGCTCAATAACTCCAACCCCGGACGCAGCACTCTGTCACAGCGACGTGCGGCTGGGGCAATACTGCAGGGACAATGTCATGTGAAAGTCAATGGATGGGAGAAAGAATGAAGAAGTAAATTCAAGACTGTTCTCAGCAGTAAGGCCATAGTGAGATGGATTTACAGATCGTTGTACGCATCAGGCAGAAATGAGAAGTGACGTTTATTCAAGTTCATATACTTAAAAACATTTTGAAGGTGTACTGTGCAACCGCCACTTGTTTGTCTCCATGGAAATGTTGCTACTATGTATATAAATAGACATAGCTAACCTGCTAGCTGCTGTGTTCCAGATAGGATGTGAGCACGAGCGCATTTCCGACTCCAGCGGCTCTGGCTCCAGTTTACTTTCTATTGAAAAACTGTCGCCTCTCTCATTGTAACTGCTGCTGTCAGGCTCGTCATATTGATCTTAAAATTTACGTATTACATGATCCTAGTGTTTTTATTTTGCTTTTGTGTCTTTAAATCAAGATATGAACATTAATAACAGACACAAATCATCTCCCGCTAGCGTTAGCAACAGGTTTGATCGACAGCGTTGCTCATTGCATTGCTACCTTCAACAGCCTCGCTTCAGATTGGCTCTTTGGTTGCTATGATACTTGCAGTCAAAATTCGAAATATGGAACTCGACTCTAAATTTGCCGCCATAACTGCTAGCCTCAGTGAACTTCATTTGACTGGAGCCGAACGCTATGGGTGACGTCACACTCCTAGAATGTTCCAGGGGACAGTATTAAAAGTATCGCACATGCATTTATTCAACTACAAGTGTTTTAGTTGCCTTGAAAACATGCTTTCTCATTGTACGCTCCAAAGATCTGACCTGTGACTCGTCCTGGCAACACAACCTGCTTATCTCCATGGAGACAATCGTGTAGGTAAAGCTCTAGCATCACCATGAATACAAACAGGTGGCAGACCCTCCAAAAGAAAAGTTACATTATGCACTTTTATTCATGAACTACTTACTACTTACTGGGGTGACAAGTAACAATTCTCTTACTTGAGTAAACTGACTTTGGTTTTATATATAGACTAGAGACTATATATACCAAGATACAGAGATACAGAGATACAGAGATACAGAGAAAGCATTAACATAATACGCTCTATACATATACTGAGGGATTAAAGGCTCCTATGCCTCATAATGACATCAAATGGCAAAGGCAGCAGGTGAGTGTAACATGAACTATTTTTTGAAATTCTTTGTACATGTATTTTTAGAGGTGTGAGGATACAGTAAAGATTAAAGGGTATTTGCAACACAGAGGAAGACAATCTCAGTGTACGCTATTTACACACATTTTACACAAGGTGTGAATACAAGGTGATGGTTGCTGTACAGTTGGTGGTTGGAGTTCATTTGGACCAACATGTAGATAATTATTTCACATTTGGTTAATTGGAAACAGCATTAAAATAACTTAAAGGTCACATATTATGCAAAATAGACTCTTATGAGCTTTAAGGCGTGTTATAATATTGTTACAACCTCAAAAACATGAAGCGGATTCTCACTTAATTTTGAAAAATGTGATTACAAAGTGAGCCATGGGCGGGGACAGGTGAAAACTGAAACTCCCTAAACACTTTCAAGCTCTGAATGACAGGACACGATTACTCAAACATGCATGAATTAGTCAAAAGAAGAAAAAGGTCCTATATTATACATAATTAAGCTTTGAGCCATGTTATAATGTTGTTACCTTATCAAAAAACACGTGGTTAATTCAGACATGTTTGAGTAATCCTGTATTATTAGTCTGTCTACATCTTCAAAGCTCAAAATGCTCCGTTCCACCTTGTGACGTCATGAAGCAGTATTTTTCAAGTTAACAACCACGTTTTTCCTTAAATTCAGTAGAGATTGACAATTCCAGGCCTGAAATGATCCAAATGATTCTAGTGAAGGTGTATGGAGTTTAGAAACACAGTGGAGGACTTCCTGTATTACCACATGACATCACAAGGTGGAACAGAGTGTTTTTTGTTTGAGAGAAGGACTCTACAGCGTAAATATGCAAAGTTTATGAATTAAACATGTGTGAATGATACAAAACACAACTCCAGGTCTGTTTGTGATGATTAAACATTATTAGATACATCAGAAAACAGCATAACATGTCCCCTTTAAAGACTCATAGACACTGATTTTTGCATTAAGGTACATGTCTTATTTAACGTAGCTCTCACTATTTAATGAGGTACTGTACCCAATTTCCCGTTGCCATGGAGCTTGGGCAATTTTCAAAGTTGGGCGTGGACATTGACATTCAAAGCTTAAATAAATTGGCTACTTTCCCTGGTATTATAAAAATCACTGTAATTTTCATCTATCGACGAAGAGCAAACCGTGTGTACTAGCCATGTGGCAAGCTACTTCAGTGTCGATCCAAAGGTTTCCATAAATGTCAAACCAGAAAACTCCTTAACTCTGAAAACTGCGCCTTTATATTAAATTAAATCAAGTGTGTCATCTTTTTCCCATTTCAGATATTAAATTGGCTTCAAAAAGTAAATCTGGCAACACAAAGAAGCCAGTGGGTATGTTTGTAGAGTGTTTACACTGCTCCTGCCATGCCAGCTACATTTTTGTCATTAAGTTTATTTACGATTGCCAATATTAATCATTCGAGCCCCAAATGAGTGTAGCAGCAGTGGGTTTTCAAAACAAAGGGAACAATAAAAGTAAAAAAAAAATACAGAAATACAACTTCCTCTCTCTGAAACCTGTGCCCTCTGAGGAGCACAATGGATTCACATTCAACCCCGTGTTGCCATGGAAACCAGGAGTAAGTTCACAGTTGAATTATGGGTTAGATGATTTTGAAGCTCAGGTGTAGGGCTTAGGTTTGGTGTGTGTAAGGCAAATGTAATGATCATAATAAATATATACTTTTTGGCAATTTTATGAGATTTTTTTTAAAGACACACCATCTTTACATTGTTTCCAGGCAAATGATTCCTTCCCGATTTCAAGTATTTTCTAGATATTTTGAATTGAGTTGTGGCTATAACAACGGAGGGCCACTGCCAAAGCTTGAAACCCATATATGTTACTATTACTACTACTACTACTACTTATATTTCTGTTAAACTGTTAATTTCACGATAAAAAGTCCATATTACAATATTTTCTGATCTGATTGATGTTATAATGTTGTTTCCTCATCACGAACAGACCTGGAGTTGTGTTTTGTTTCATTTACACATGTTTAACACATAAACCCTGCATCATATTAAGTTCTGAGGCTGAGTTCTTCTCTCAAACTGAAACCACTCTGTTCCACCTTGTGATGTCATGGGGTAATACAGGAAGTGCTCCACTGTGTTTTTAAACTCCACACACTTTCACTAGAATCAGTTGGATAATTTCAGCCCTGGAATTGTCAATCTCTGCTGAATTTAAGGTAAAAGGAGCTGTCAACATGAAAACTACTACTTCATGACATCACAAGGTAGAACAGAGCATTTTGAACTTTGTAGATGTACAACAGGCTTTATCAAACATGTGTGAATGAAACAAAATACAGCCCCAGACATGTTTTTGAGGAGGTAACAGCATTATAACCTGGCTAAAAGAGTTAATTTTGCATATATAGCACCTTTAACATTTACCTATTTCCTTTCAAGTAATTTTCCTTGTGGATCAAAATAGTCAAAAAGCACAAAACAGTCATACTCTGGCATTTATAACGTGACCTTTTACTGACATTACAGATCCGGTGTAGTCTATGTAATGCTATACACCCAAATAGTACGATGAATGTGCATGAGCCACAGTGCTAAGTTATTATGAGTAGAAACATTTTTCAAGTGCTAAATTGCATGGTAACAAAATTACATTCTTGCTCATTCTTCTTTGTAAAATAGATACTTTTTGCTAGTGCGATTACCCATGCATCTGCACACGAGGGAACACGTGGGCTCGCTAACATAATCAACTGTTTATGAATTACCAACAATAAACCTGTCACTGTTCCCGTAAACGTCCCTGTAGGTAACTCAATTTGTAACATAACACTAACCAAATACAGTGTCTGCGCTGTGAACATTTCAAACGCCGACTGTGTGTAAACGCAAACAAAATCTGATCATTATCTCATTTCTGGAGTTATCAGATTATCGATGTATTCAGGTACATTTGATATAGGTAATCTGATTTCTTTCAGACGGTCCACACCTGCGTCGGTTTTGACAAAAAAAATTGGGAAAAAGGGCTAACTATTGGGGTGATGGTAGTTTAGTTGGTAGAGCGATCTGAAGTCCACTGATCTGAAGGTTGGCGGTTCGAATCCCCGGTCTCGACGTAAATATTGTAGGTATGTCAGTCGGATCCACTGGCTCACAGGCTGTTGTTGTGTCCTTGGGCAAGACACTTAACCCCCATCGCGTATGAAGGTGTGTGTAAGAATGACTGATGTAAAGAGCTCTGATCGCCTTGAAGGTGTAAAAGCGCTGTGTAAAAAGTGAGTGATGAAGTGACTGTGGCTCAGTTGGTGGAGCGTTTGTCCACTGATCCGAAGGATGGCAGTTGGAATCTCGGTCTTGATGTAAAAAATTATTGGTTGAGCGGTCAGATGCACTGATCCACAGGTCAGCGGTGTGATTCCAGCCCCCACAGATGAATGCTGTCATTGTGTCCTTGGGCAAGACACTTAACCCCCTGTATATAAATGTCTGTGTGAGAATAGGTTGATGCAAAGAGCTTAAAGTGCACAAAGGGGCAACAGTAGATCAGTTGGTGGAGTGTTTGTGCATCGATCCAAAGGTTGACGGTTCAAATCCTACTCTCGACATAAACATCATAGGAAGAATGGGCTGATCCACTGACCCACAAGTTGGCAGTGTGGCTCCAGCTCCCATAGGTGAATGCTGTTGTTGCGTCCTTGGGCGAGACACTTAACCCCCAGTGTCTGCATACATTGGTGTGTGAATGGGTGAGTGGTTCCTTGATGTAAAGCGCTATATAAAGATGTGACCATTTACCATTGTAGCAAAAACAAAAAATAAAAATATCTAAAAGAGTTATTTTAAAATGTATTGTACTTTGTGAAATCCCTCAGTCATCCAGGTCTGATTCATAGTAAAAGCCAAAAGTAAAATCTGTCAACTGGACACAAAGTTGTAGGAGTGAAGACGTTTCGCTGTTCATCCAAGCCTCTTCTTCAGTTCTGGTCAGATAACTGTAATAATCAGTAATCTGACCAGAACTGAAGAAGCAGCTTGGATGAACACTCAAAAAATGTCTTCTCCAGTTGACAAAATACATTATTTTGTCTTTTGCTGTGGATCACACCTGGACGACTGAAGCATTACACAGACATATGCTTCGTCTTCCAAACTCAACAGTTACTCTTCACTGATTAATTGACCCATGACATCAGGTGTTTTTGATGAATCCATTTAATTCCTGCACACACCAGAGATAAGGTCAAATTAATGGCTTATCTGATTTTCCCAACCATGTCTAAGTGCCCAGTCTTTTAAAGCTATATCCCTCATTTTAAAACACTTGCATTTTCCATATGATTTCAACACTAAGAAGCTGTTTGTCATTTGGACCAGAGTATCTGAACATTTGGGCGAATCCAGGGACAGCCACAAGCAATTATCAGCGTGTGTTGTCAGCGCGAGTAGATGTGTGAAAATGAAAGCATTAATCATTGTTATCATGACTGCGGCGCTAGCATCAGGCTCCTACAGTATGTGGGCTGCATTAATGTGAGGGGGACTCTTCAGGCTTTGGTAACGAGGGCCCTATGGAGGTGCAGGTTTGGAGGTGTACAATGAAACAAGCCTATTATTTCACTGCCAACGGAGAGCAAGGGTGGTCAGATATGAAGTATTGGATGTGTTGTACGGAGACAATTTAGGTCAAAAGCTCAACTGATTTATTTACTGTAGTTTATGGCCAAGGGTGTTTTTGAGAAAAGTGTGAAATTGCTTTTTTTTGACTGGTTTAACTGGTCTGATTTAAAGGTGCTCGATGTGGAAGGCACAGCACCTGCTTGTCTGCTGAGATTTACATTTCAGTAGCTGTAAACTTCCACAGTATGACATTAAACATATCTAGCGTGGTTGCTTCTCCACAGACCTGACATGTAACCTGGCCTGGTCATGACACCCGCTTGTCTCCATGGGGTTGAATAAGTTTAACGCCATTGAACATTCCGTGCAAGGCATTGGAGAAACCTTTCACAAGAGAAGTTACATTTAGTAGCCTTTAGTAATCTTTTGTGGGTTCAGTAAATAAAACAAAGACTGCAGTTAAATACAATCTAAATCTGTACATCTAGATCTGGCAACCACCTTCAAAACATCTTTCTTGTTCAACACTGATCCACCCGCTGGATAAGTACAAGTGCTGCACATCCCACTCCTCCAGCTCTGCCCTGGCATTCCCGAAACATTTCCAGGTAGAAACTTCCAAAAGCTGAAATCTTAAAGTTCAAGCCATTTTAGTTCCTCTGAGTGTGGAGGAGTGGCAGCTCTACTCCACAGCTGAAGCCCGCGGTGTCAAAATCACACCAAACGCCTCTAGTTGGACGCCTTCGCATTTGAGGGCAGATGCTTGAAACACGAATTTGAAAAAGTTCAGATTTTTCATTTCACTTTTCTAGTGGTTATCGTCTTCTGTCAGAGTTAAAGGGAGAGTTGTTGACCACTTTACAATGACTTCATCTTAATTAGCCTTAATAAAGCATGAATCCCATTGAATTTGAGATTGAAATTGTTTAAGCAACCTCCAAGATTATGGAGATATAAAACACATGCAGACTTCAGCCTCTACTATGAAACCTTTAGATCACAGGTGCCCAACTTTTTTTTTTTTTTTAATCGGGGGCCACATCTCAAAACATATTTGAAGCGGAGGGTCACAGACCGGTGATCAATGCAGTGCGGTGCTTTAAATACAGCTTTAACAGAGCTGCTGTGTATTAATAAGGCTTGAAACACATTCATTTTAGGTCTGTATCACACTGCAATGTGATGTTTGAGGTTATAGTGGTAGAAATAGTTTAATTTGCTGTTAAAAGTACTGCTGGGCCATAGTTTGGACACTCCTGCTTTAGATTCACTCTTTCCCTCAGCCCTTTGTTTCATAAAAGGTGATGAATTTAAAACCCATCACTGTTCACTCTATGGAAAAGTAGGTTGGCCATCACTGTCTGTCAGAAGTGAACAACACTGTGTAAATGTATTTAAAAGGGACTACACATCATAGCTGGCTTGAAAGCTCTCATGATTGTCTACATCTAAAAACTGGTCGCACTAGAACTCAAATGGGAAAACGCTTTTGGTTATTTTGTTTCCCAAGAATAGAATATATTTCAAGAACATGCAAAACTGGATACATTGGTGCCACTAATGCACTTTAATAACATAATGATAAACATTTATACTCACACCTGCTCCTGTTGTTTTATTTGTATTGTTTTTTGAGAAGAGTCTGGTGCTCTCACTGGCCTCTCACTGTATAAATAAAAATAAATGAAAAAGAAATGAACAAAACCTTGTTGTATAATGAACAAAGGGTTTATTAATCTTGATTCTGACTCAGTAACTGGCTTAATGAACTAGCTGAGACCTGCTTAGCATAACATATTTTTATTTACACTGTAGTCATCCAGTGGTGGAAGAAGGACTCAATTTTGTTACTTAAGTAAAAGTACAGGTACTGGAGCAAAAAAACAAAAAGTAAAAGCATCACATGAAAAAAATCTACTGCAGTACCTGTTTAAAATGCACTTAAAGAGTAAAAACCAAAAGTATTTCATACAGATTTTGAGGTCTTATAAGGCTTAAAATGTAATGATTTTGATATTTTTTCTAACTGTGTCTTTGTTTACTCAAATTATGAATGTGTTAAAACTAAACCCCTCAGCCTGGTCTCAGACAACAATGAAAATACTTTTACTTTTCAGTCCTGTTCAAAAATGTAGTGAAGTACAACTAGAAAGTACAGATACCTGCTCTCAAATGTAGTGAAGTACAAGTATGGCCACACATTTTTTTAATATATTTGGTCACCTTCAAGTCACTTAAATCGCTTTACATCAAGAAACCACTTACCCATTCACACATACACATTCATACACCAGTGTACACAGACAGTAAAGGTGAGAGGGGTTGAGTGTCTTGCCCAAGGACACAACTACAGCACTCGTCTGTGGGAGCTGGAGTCGCATCGCCAAAATGCGAGTCTGTCTGCTCAACTAATGATGTTTATGTCAAGAGCGGGATTTGAACCGCCAACCTGTGGACCTCAGCCGACAAACACTCAACCAAGTCGCCCCAAGTATCTACTATAACATTGACTTAAGTAAAGTACAGCCAACTAGGTAAGTAAAATTTGTACTTAAGTATACTTTACTACTTTTACGTCGTTACCTTCCACCAGTAGTAGTTTTAAAATCCTAATAATGACACCTCAGAATGAGAAGAAAGGCCCTGTCTACGCTCATCGTGCTAAAGACTCGCCTCCTCTGAACTGCGACAGGCTAAATTGGCGTCTTCAGCCCAAAGAGTTCCAGATGCCAGCGGCTGTGCTCTAAAGGACAAAACACAGTGTTGTCTGAACTGCAGAAGCTTTGATACGCCATGCTTTAACTCGTTTCAGTTTTTTGGGATCTTGTTTCTCTTTTACACAAGTCTGAAACATTTTTCTAACACATTTATCAGGAGGAACGCTTTTGTACGAGAGTAGGCACAGAGATTGTTTCAAATTGACAATCAAACAGTGAAAGTTTGTATAAAACAGTTAACAGAACAATGCTTAAAAACTCGAAAGTGCTTTGTGTGTTTGATATGTCAGAACAGCGAGTTACAATACCGAAATTGGAACGTTGCTATCACAATATTTAAAAGGGTTGAACGGGTAAAGTGGTGGATTTGACTAAATAATCCCCAAAGATTTCAGAGACAGCTAAAAAGTGCAGGTTTTGACGGTATTCTGATTCAAATGCATGATCTTAAAGGTGCACTAAGGAACTTTTCTGATTCCGGAGAGTTCGTCACCTCCTTGTCTCTATGGAGATGTTACTGCTTTGCTTTTTAGTATGTCACAGTGTAGCATTAAAATGATCTGTCACTATGACCACAAGCAGCAACCACACCAGACGTGATGCTGATGAGGTTTTTCAAGGTATTTTAGCAATAAAACATCTATAATGGCAAGGCAAGGCAAGTTTATTTGTATAGCACAATTCGTACACAAGGTAATTCAAAGTGCTTTACAGAATAAGAAAAACATTAAAATCACACAAATCAAACATGAATAATCACAAATAATCATCATAAAATTGACATTAAAACATTAAAACAAAGAGTGCAGAATAAAAAATAAATAAGACTCTCTCAGTCATATGCACAGATAAACAGAACCGTTTTGAGCCTGGATTTAAACATTGTCAAAGTAGAGGACTGTCTCACATCTTCAGGAAGACTGTTCCAGGTTTTATCTGCATAAAACTGGAACGCTGATTCCCCATGTTTAGTCCTGACTCTGGGCACCAGCAGGAGGCTGGTCCCTGAAGTCCTCAGAGTGCGAGATGGTTCATATGGCACTAACATGTCAGAGATGTACTTTGGACCTAAGCCATGAATAGACTTGTACACAAGCAGAGCTGCTTTAAAGTCTATTCTTTGAGCTACAGGAAGCCAGTGCAGAGACCTGAGCACAGGACTTATGTGCTCGTACTTCCTGGTTCTGGTCAGGACCCGAGCAGCAGCGTTCTGGATGTACTGCAGCTGTCTTAAGGCCCGTTTGGAGAGGCCAGTGAGCAGGCCGTTACAGTAGTCTAACCTACTGGAGACAAATGCATGGATAAGTCTCTCTAAGTCTGGTTTTGACAGTATACCTTTGATTTTTGCAATGTTTTTTAGATGGTAAAAATAATGGTGTATTAAAGAGCTGGTTGCTGTACTGTAGAACATTCTTGCTGAATCAATAACATCTCCATGGAGATAAGCAGGTGGCAGTCTCTCCATCAGGTTTCATAAGTTTTAAATCAGGTGTGAATTTATACAGTGAAAATGTACCACCGTTTTAGAGGTGCAGCGATAGGAAGTGCTCATGGGTGCACTTCCAGCTCCATTGACTCTGGCTCCTTTTCACTTTATATTGAAAAACTATTGCCTCTCTCTCTGTAACTGCTGCTGTCAGGCTCATCATTTTGGTCTTAAAATGTTTTATTAACCCATTCTTCATGATCCTGTTTTTTTTTTGGTTTTTTTTTTTGCTATTGTGTCCACAATATGGACACTGTGTCCATAAATCAAGGTATGGAAATTAATAGCAATCAAATCAGAGCTAGCATTGGCGACAAGTTTGATTGACAGCGTTGCTAAGTTCCCGCTCTCTGCTAAACCAGGTGTGTGAGCAGGAAAGGGCGTGACTTTCAAAAGCCTTGCTCCAGGTTGGCTTTTTGGTTGCTATGATACTTCCAGTCGGAATTCTAAATATGGAACTCTGTCGGACGCTATGGGCGCCTTCGCATTTAGTCCAGTTCTTTATACACTCTATGCCTGAAATCTCAAAAACCCTGCCCACACAACCACGAGTCTTTTGATGCTCTCATTTCAGGAATCGTTTGGAGAAATTCATGCTATCTCGACACGCCTTTTCAAGACCGGGATTTTAAGACAAGAAACACACAAGGAAAAAAGTTGTTTGGTGGTATATTGGTGCCATTGGAGACAGCACACCTCTGCATGAAGATGTTTAAGTCCAAATGAAATGCGCAAAGAAATTAATTATACAAACATAGATGTAGATTAGATTTAGCCTCGGGCTGTCTCTTTGCAGTCAAGTAACACATACCATCTCCAGTGCACAAGAAGCAAATCTGAACAAAACACTCAAACATGAATATGCCAGGTCTCTGGGAGGCACAGTATGTTGGATTGAAATGTTGAATAACATGTTTTCACTACATGCACCTCCTGACAATATCTGGCTTTCCACGTACTACCAGATTTAAGCCAGGAATACAGGATAGTTATAGCAGTGCTAAACAAGATCGAAGCCAGGTCTAAAATACATTTCAAACGAGGAATAATTTGTAGTGCTTTTGCAAAAACAGATCCACTATCAGCCCAAAGTTTGGACACACCCTCTCACACAGTTTATATATTGCTTTGTTTTTACTACTTTCTACATGTTATATAAATGGTCACATTTGTATATAGAGCTTTTCCACCTCAAAGGACTTTACATCAAGGAACCAGTCACTCATTCACACACACATTCACACACCAGTGTACGCAGACACTGGAGGGGAGGTGTGTTAAGTGTCTTGCACAAGGACACAACGATAGCATTTATCTGGAGCTGGAATCGCACTCCCAACCTGTGGGTCAGTGGGTCTCATCACTGTAGTAATGATGTTTATGTTGAGAGTGAGATTCGAACCTCCAGTTTCTCTTTGGATCAGTGGACAAGCGCTCTACTAAGTCACTCTATATGAAGTGAGATATATAGACTTAACTTACAGTTTTAAAACATATTTTATCTTCAAATCCTCAAACTAGCCACTCTTTGCTTTGTGGGAAAAGTATTTAGAGTTTTTTTGTGTGTTTGTTTGTTTTACTACATAATTCAGCATATCTTACTTCATATGTTTGATGTCTTCTGTATAAAATGTAAAAAGCAATTTTTAAAAAAAAAAGAAAAAATGTTGAATGAGACTTTCTGATTGGTAGTGTAAGTGCCATCTAAAAAGTATTTTCAGAAACAAATGAATTTTGTTGCTCTCCCTTCTTGATAAAATCCACTATACATGATTGTAATTAATAACTGAGTAGATGGTAACAAAAAGAAAAATATCTTTTGCCAATTTTCCAAAACGATGAGCTCTGTGTTTGCAATAAACTCAAAATACAAACATGTGAACAGCTTAACTCTAAATTAAACAAATATCAAACTGCAGATGACTTGAGTCCTACTAGTGGCAGCTCCCAGACCACAGTTTGAGAAGCACTGATAACATGAACAGTACATTCAAATTTAAATGTGTGTGATGGGACTGCTTTGCCTGGAATGTTCCACAGTATGACATTAAACCTCTAGCATTTATTTCATGGCTGTTGTTTTTATTGCTCAGAAAAACCTTGAAAATCATGCATTCTTTCTGTGAGTGGGCTCGCCTCTTCACAGACCTGACCTGTAACTTGACCTGGTTGTGTAACTTGCTTGTGTTCATGGAGATAAGACAAGATTAATGCTTGACTGTGTGGAACATTCAACAGAATAACACGGGTGACAGTAGACCAGTTGTTGGAGTGTTCTCCCTCTGATCTGAAGGTTGGTGGTTCAAATCCCACATTGTCAAATCCACTGACCCACAGGTTGGCGCTGTGATTCCAGCTAGCACAGATGAATGCTGTGGTTGTGTCCTTGAGCAAGACACTTAACCCACCTGACCCCCATCTCTCGGTACACTGATGATGTAAAGCGCTTTGAATGTGGAAAAGCGCTACTGTATATAACAACGTGACCATTTACCAACATCACCATGGAAACAAGCAGGTGGCATATACCCGCCAGCAAAAAAGGTTACATAGTGCACTTTAATAAAGCACCTTTTGCAAATAAAACTGATAATCCGGTATAGATCCTATTGCTGTATTTTTTTTTTTCTTCTCATTATTGAAATAATAATAAAAAGATAGACACCGACAGCAACTCTCTGGCATCGAAACCTTTCAATTTTACAACTTGTATAAAATGAGAGCGAAGACGAAATTCATTTAAGAACTAAAACACTAAAAAAGGTTTCAATTATGGATATGAATGACTAAGGACATACTGTTGAAGTACAGTATAATGTTATAACTCTCCCAGGCAGGGCTCAGTGGTCTCCAGCAGACCTGACTGCACAAAGCCCCACACTGGCCCGGCTACTATTTCAACATTTATTATGTCATTAAAATTTATCGGCTAGGGGGAAGGTGACTCCTCTCTTTTTTAAATCCTTTTTCAGCTGGGGGGTCATAAAAAGTCTTACTAAAGGTACGCTCATCAAAGTTTAATGCCATCAGAATTCCTAGAGGTACCACAAACGGTTAATTAACAATCCCCACTGTCAGATGTTTATGATGATTGCAAATGGGGAGCAGTGGAATAGGGAGAAGCCATGTACCAGCCCCGTGTGCGCGGTAACATGGGAACGGTGATTACGATATGAGGCATGCATAAAGATGAGGCTGGTGCCAAGCAGGAGCCATATAACGAAGCTGTCCATGGTACCAACGGTTAGTCCGAAATGCCGAAGAACATCTTGTAGTTTGGAGAATAATGGCTTGCACAAGGAATGGCAGAAGAAACTTAGCATTGTTAGAAAAAAATCTTTGCAAAGGAGGAAGAGCTGTGTGGAAAGCAATGCTATTTTTCAGACTTTATCTTCAGTGTAAATGTATCGACACAATTCTTTTTCACAATTCTTGCCGTAGACATCAAATTCCTAATCAAAAAAGCCACAAAAAATCCCATTGCATTGTCAATCTGTCAATTCTCTGTATCTTATTCCAGCAATTCAGCAGTATATTTTTCGAGCGTAATTTTGGGTTGTTGAGTACAGACAGTGGCGGGTTGTCAGACTGTGTTAATGATACGGGTTGAATGGTTGAGGTGGTCGAGGTTTGGAGAAGACCTGCAGTGTAATATTGGGGGAATATTTTATGAGTAAAAATGACAGTGATTTATGGAGGTGCTGATTGAGAGTCCTGGTTTCGTTGCCAGTGAAGTTAAAAGTTGTTAATTTGCCAAGCAGACCGATGTGTAGATCATCGTCTGTAATAATGGCACAGTGTTATCGTGAATACCAATTTTCAAAATATACCCTTTGTAGTTGCTAATTTAAACTTGCAGTGGAGAAAACATTAATTAAACACATCATAGCACCATTCGCTCTGACTGTACGCAGGTGTAATGTAAGAGCAGGGGCGGAACTTAAAGTCAAAATAGTAAAGTACTGTACTTAAGTAAAATATATGTAAAATCGGTATATTTGCCATTTTAAAGTGGATACTTTTACTTCACTACATTTGAGAGCAGGTATCTGTACTTTTTACTCAAGTACATTTTTGAACAGGACTGAAAAGTAAAAAGTATTGTTATTATTGTTTGAGACCTGCTGTAAAGCCCAATGGATTTATTTCTAATATGCTCATAGTTTGAACAAGCAAAAATATACAGATAACACCAGTTATGAAAAAAATACTGATTCAATTGTATCTATTGAACACAATTCAGCAAATGCGCAAATACTTAATTTTTACTCTTTAAGTACATTTTTAAAAGGATACTTATACTAATACCATACTAATACTAGTTTTTTTTCATGTGATACTTTTACTTTCACTTGAGTATTTTTTTGCTCCAGTATCTGTACTTTTACGTAGTGGTGGAAGAAGTACTCAATTTTGTTACTGTGTAAGAAGTATGCTATATATGCACCACACAGAATTCATAGGAGGTGGAAGCTTGCACCGTGGAAGTAGGTACATTTTGAGTCTTAAGTTTTCAATTTAAAGTTCCCTATCTGCAGGGAGACCAGCGGGCGATGCCACCAGGGCCAGATGCTGATCAGATCTGTGGAGACGCGACTCCACTCACAGTAAGGGCTCATGCTTTTCAAGTCAAGTATAATACAAACTGATGCAATAGAATAAAGGCAAGATAGATAAGCCACACTTTTATGTTGTTTGGATCCTTCAATGCTAATATAGTAAAAAGTAAAAAAACATCTTAAAGGTCCTATATTACACAAAACTGACTCTTGTAAGCTTTAAGCCATGTCAGAATATTGTTTCCTCATCAAAATCATGCCAGGAGTTGTGTTTTGTTTCATTCACACATGTTTGAGTAACACTTTATTATTAGTCTGTCCACATCTCCAAAGCTCAAAATGCTCTGATCCACCTAGTGATGTCATGAAGTGGTAATTTTCAAGTTAACAGCTTCTTTTACCTTTTGCTCAGTAGAGATTGGCAATTCCAGGGCTGAAATCATCCAAATGATTCTAATGAAGGCGTATAAAGGTTAAAAACACAGTGGGGCACTCCCTGTATTACCACATGACATCACAAGGTGGCGATGCCTAAATATACAGAATTTGTGTGTTAAATATATGTGTCAGTGAAACAAAACACAACTCCAGTTATGTTTTTGACGATAAATTTCTGATCTATAACATAGATCAGGAAATTGTATAATATGCCCCCTTTAAATACGAGACTTTTTGATTGAATAAAAAATGCTAATATGTTATAATAAAGGCCTGGCTGTCGTTAATATTTACATGCACATTCTACATATAGTCTGAATTAAAGGTCCATTCTTTAATTAGTTATGTTAATTAAAAGAAAAAAAAAAGTGAAGTTGGTAGGACAAAGTAATTGCATGTTTGATATGCATTAAAGGCGTCGGTGCAGTGCTTTATGGGAGTTTTTGCTGGACTCTAATTGGGTTAATGAATCTGGGCACACATCCTGAGCATAATAAGATTGAACATTACCATTGCTGGTGACTGCTGCAGATTTACACTGCAGTCCCCAGCGATCTGTTTATTTTCAATTAGGTCTGAGCACGAGTAATGGCGTGGAGGCGAAGGGGGGCAGAGGCTTCCACGGCCTGCTGCTTGTCTCCACGCTTTCAGGAAACTCCCGCTTCTCTGCACCTTACCAAGATGGCCGTCAATTTGCTTCTATTGATAAGCCTGTAATTTTATTGAGGGTAATGGCTCAAATGTGCTCCCACCATAGACTGTATAAAGAAGTGGACTAAGCGAGTGTGACGTCACCCACAGAGGCAGTTATAGGTGGAATTTGGAGCCCTTAATTGGAATTCCGACCCAGAGTATCATAGCAACCAAAGAGCCAATCTGGAGTGAGCCTGTTGAAGGTAACGCACCATTGGTTTAGCAGGGAGCGGGTGCTTAGCAACGCTGTCAATCAAACCTGCTGCTAATGCTAGCAGGAACGACCTCATGGAAAGAAGGCGTCTGATTTTTCTGTTATTAATGTTCATATCTTGCATCACGGAGAATATAGTGAAATAAAAACATCACGATCACGTAGAGAAGGTTAAAATACCAAAGATGAAAATAACAAGGCTCACGGCACCAATTACAGAGGGAGCGGCGACAATTTTTCAATGTAAAGTGAATTGGAGCAAGAATCTGCCCTATGGATTGGATAAATGTCTTGAGAAATAGCATAATGTAAACAAGTTTAAAGGAAAAAAAAAAGCCTTTGTAATCATCAATAAAGCAGAAGCGTGTCCATGCTCACTTCCTATTTGAAACGTGGCACCTAGCGTGTTAGCTCTGTCTATTTATATACACATTCTGAGGCTCCTACTTTGAAAACAGCATTACAAACACAAAGGAACCAAGAATGGCTAGCTAATACAGAGATATGATGTCCCAGAGAGCTTTTGGTTTATTGGAAAGAGGTTGTAATCATTTGCCTGGCCGGCCAAGAATACCTATGCACTTCACCAACGCTTGATTTTATCTCATTAAGTTCAGATGGGTGTGATTGACAGGTAATCCACTTGTCAATCAGACCCATCAGTTAAGCACAGGCTGGTTCATTCATATTAAAACAAACATGGCTGCTTATGGAAGGAAACCAAAACACTGTTATCTGGGGTGAGCGAAGTTTGAGTTTGTTCTAAATGATAGGAAATAGGAGCTCACTGGTTGTCGATGTGTCACTGGAATAAACAAACCTGACTGGACAGCTCTGTCTGAGACGCATACTAAGAGAAGCAGTCTCGATCCCGGGAAATCTAGGATGTGGCAACCCAAAGTGTCCTATGGATTGGATCATCATCTTTAGAGTGTATATTGTAAAGAAGAAGAAAAAAAATGCTTTGTAATCTTTAATAAATTTATATCTACTGGTATATTACTGTGTGAAAGTGATGCAGTGGCAGTGAGCCTGGAACCATTACCACTAACAGACAGTAGGTTAGTTGCAACACGAAGGGCATCTGGTGCACAAAAGAACTGTGCGAATGTTTACCCATTAATGTCATTTTACCAAGTTATCTGGGGAGAACACAGGACTGAAACAGAGAAACAGCCCACAAAAGACAGCAACACTCTCTCCTGCATCACAAACATGTTTTTTATAATTCATTCTGTGTTTATAGGCAATTTCTTTGTCAAGTACAAGAGTTATTAGTGCTAATTACTATGTCTAGCAACTAAAGATGTCAGGAAATTTCGTATAACCAGTAGAAAACAAAGCTTTTAGTGAAGCGAATGGTATTTTGACATAAAAGTGCAGTCTTCCACGTACTACACTGTGTGGGCAGATAACTGTAAAAACACGCACTAATCACCAATATATAAATACATCCTCGCACATGGGATCAACACATAAGAATGCTTTGAGCTATGAAAAATCAAACCTCCTTTGACTTACAACAAAGACATCATCTATCTATATATGTTGTGTTATCTTTGCACATATACCTAGTACAACTTTTATATAATTTAGAGCTTGTGTCAAAAGCTACAAGGTGTAAAAGTCTATTATAACACCCAGAACAAATCCACCATATTATCGCAAAACTACAATATTGTGCTCTCTCAACTTGCTCTCAAAATAATTACCAAACCCAATTGCAGACGAGGTTTGAGAAATAGACAAGTCTACAGTTGAGTCACACTTCATTTTCAAATCTCCATCACACAGTAATTGGAATAAGACTTTGCTCCTGATACTTCTGAACTGTGTCTTATTAGATCTATGTTCTCTATAAACCATTCTCCCAAGACTTCCTGATTCTCTTAATAACGTGTTGTATTTTGAAGGATGTTCGTCGCTTCTTGTAATGACCTTATTGTTACCTTTGCTCACACAATGGTTAAAGGTTAAACTGATTAAACCAATTTCTTTCAGCCATTCTTAAAACTGTTGTCCTGGATATACAGGGCGTCCGTAAAGGCAGTTGATAAGATATATTAATTACATTTGTTCTATTGTACTCAGTGTTTATAACAGTGTTTAATCACATTGCATTTCTGTATGTCATTCTGTTGATTAAAGAGGCATCCTTTTAAACAGGGCCCAGCCTATAAGCAGACTAAGCAGCTGCTTAGGGCCCCAAGACCACCAGAAAGCCCCCAAGAGCCCATACATTTATACTGAAAATAATATAATATGTATACAGTGCTGGGGGTGTTTACAGCAGCCTAAATATCCCTCTATAAAGATTACATTTGTGTGTTTTTTTTAGTAAAAAAAAAAAAAAATATATTATATATATATTATATATATATATATATATATATATATATATATATATATATATATATATATATATATATATATATATATATATATATATATATATATATAAACAAAATATCAGCTGCCTATTTTGTGTTTTATCTATGTGTTTACACCCCCAAGGTACTTTTGAATGGCTGTTTTACAAGTTAGATTAAAACATTTCAGTCTTTTGGTCATATAAATAGAAACACAATTGGACAAGGTAGTGAGAGCCTGGTCATAATGTTGTCAAATGAGACTCACCAATATCTGAGCCCAGGTACATCCACTACTTTGGGACCCGGAGACACATTCTGCTTAGGGGCCCCTGAAAGCTAGGGCCGGCCTTGCTTTTTGAATGAACCCCTAAGAAATGGCTACTCCTCAAGAGAAGTCACAATGCGTATCATGGTTTAATGAGACAAAATGGGATATGCAGATTCAATAAAACTACAGAACAAAGTATGGAAGAGATCCACCATCACGTCTGTCAATTCGTCCATGACACAAAAAATGTATGAAGACAGAGACAGTGTTGGAGACAAAGAGAAGTGGGCCACCAAGAACATCTAATGGACTATTCAAAACCAAGACCTTACAGTACAGAGGTGTATTAACTGAGGTAAGGTAAGCCATGTTATAATGTTGTCATCAAAACCATTCCAGGAGTTGTGTGTTTTGCTCACTCGCACATGTTTGAGTAATCCTTTCGTATCTGTCTGTCTACATCTTCAAAGCTCAAAATGCTCTGCTCCACCTTCTGCTGTCATGAAGAAGTAGTGTTCATGTTAACAGCTCCCTTTACCTGTTGTTTAGTAGAGATTGGCAATTCCAGGGCTGTAATGATCCAAATGATTCTAGTGAAGGTGTATGGAGTTTAAACACATAGTGGAGCACTTCCTGTATTACCACATGACATCACAAGGTGGAACAGGAGAAAAAGAAAAGAGAAAAACTCAGCCTAAATATGCAGGGTTTGTGCGAATGAAACAAAACAGAACTCCAGGCATGTTTGTGATGAGGAAACAACATTATAACATAGATCAGAAAATTGTACAAAAAAATATATATATACGTATTGTAAAATGTACGAATACCGTCATATATCAAATTAATTGCCTTTGTAATATATGTTTTACATTGCAGACTTTATGGACTCCCTGTATTTAAGTAGCGCTTTGGCAGCACGTAGCAATCAGTCTATTTTTCCACAGAGTCTTCAAACACTGTTCCGGGATGAGAACGCTTTTGCACACCTCACACTTTGTGATCTGAAAAACCCACAAAATCATGCATGTGACTCCCAGTGATGTACCAAAGGGTTTGTGAGAGCTAGGAAAGTACTTCCTCCTTTCACGGTTTGAAAATCAAGAACCCCAGCTACAATTGGCTGTGATGGTTTATTGGGAAAAAAAAAAATAGAGTAATTCCACGAGGACACAAGTAGAACATGCAAACTCCACACACTGTTTGTTTGGTCAGTAATTTTGGAGCTTTTTACTGTGAGGCAAGAGTGCTAACTGTTTTAATGCTCTTTCCATTCATCTCTCCATCTATTTCAAATCTTATTACGCACCAACTACTCTGTGTTTTGTTTCATTCACATGTTTAACACACAAACCCTGTATATTTAGCCTGCGTTCTTCTCACAGACTGAAAACACTCTGTTCCACTTTGTGATGTCACAGGGTGATACAGGAAGTGCTCCACTGTGGTTTTAAACTCCATACACCTTCATCATCATTTGGACCATTTCAGCACTAGAATTGCCAATCTCTACTGAACTGGGTAGCTGTTAACTTGAAAACTACCACTTCATGACATCACAAGGTGGAAGGAGAGCATTTTGAGCTTTGGAGATGTAGACAGATTAATATACCAGGATTACTCAAACACGTGCAAATGAAACAAAACACAACTCCAGGTACGCTTTCGAGAAGGTAACATGGCTTAAAGTTCACAAGAGTCAATTTCGCTTAGTATAAAACCTTTAATCCCCAGTGTTTATCAATGTAACTGTTTAACGCAGCAATAAACTCTACAGATATGGCACCCAATCCCACCTCGTAAGCTGCTTGAGTAGATTTCCTTTATAGTCACCATCTTTACTTTTCAAACAGAGGTCGGCTTAGTCGCGCCACTTCTATCTCTACACAAAAAAACAAGAGCTTAAGAAACTAATGCCCGTAGAACAAAGTGGTGCTGCCAGTCTGGTGAGCTTTGACACTGCGCTGCTTCAAATCAGAAATGACGGGCTCACAGAGGTTCCCGTGTCTTACTGCTCTCCCAGCTCCTGAAGGAATTAACAGTGCTCATGACGAAGGCCAAAACGGAGCTTTGATTAATAGTTTGGATAGCGCCCGGCCCAGATGGAGACAGCATCTTTCTAATCTCAGGGTGTGATGTGCCTTTGTCTTCGCTCGTGTGCGCAGAATAGGAAAGAGGTCGGGATTGTCCAGCCTTTGGAGATAAATTGTTTCTTGTGAAGTAGTGAGAGCCCAGATTGGAATCAGACTTACTTTTTTTTTTAAATGATCAGGACATGTAATGGAGATATACTTACATCTTTAATCTACAATCTTCTATCATATACGCTGATAAACTTGACTCTCAGTTTTATGTGGTTACTGATACACTGCACAAAGAAACGTCCTAAGAATGTGTCTCACTCCTGCTGCGTTCACGAGTTAATAGATTACTGTGCTAATTCAGCAGGGAAATGTTGGGACGAAAGCCCAAAAAGACAATATGAAACAATTACTTACGACAAAGGCTAGTAACAATGGAATAAAAACTAAATCTTGCCTTGAAGAAGTAAATAAAGTGATCTGCTTCTTCAATAGACTCTGTGCACAGTAGCACGCTAGCTAGCTCACTGCTTCTGAAGGCTAACAGTCGCTTTTATTAAAATCATTAAAACATAAAATAAACCTATTAAACCTATTAAAATTCAAATTAATTAAAATAAAGACTATCCAATTGCAGTGGTCCCTTGTTTATCGCGGGGGTTATATTCTAAAAATAACCCGCAATAGGCGAAATCCGCGAAGTAGTCAGCTTTATTTTTTACAATTATTATACAGTATATGTTTTGCAGCTGTAAAACCCCTCAGCACACACTTCATACACTTTTCTCAGACAGACATTAACATTTTCTCACATTCACACACTCTTGTTTAAACACTCTCAAATTTCAAACCTTCATATATTATATCCGCCTTCCTCAATGATCGCTTTAAATGTGTTGTTCACGTCTCTCTGCTGCAGCGGTATCTGCAGAGGCACCTCTCACTTTTAAGTCCAAAGCATTTCTCAAATCTGGCAGTGCAAAGGGAGAAAACTTGCAAACATACAGCACTTCAGAGTCACACTGTGATCAAACATTTATGTAAATTTGTCTGAACACATTCTGTACTGTACAGGAGACACGGCACAGAGGAGACTGATGGACAATGGTCTACAGTCCCTCAGCCAATCAGGACGCAGAACACAATGCACGTTCATACACTGTAAAAAAAAAAGCATGCAAAACTGAAAAAAAAAAATATATATATATATATCCGCAAAACAGCAAGACCGCAAAAGGTGAACCTCAATATAACGAGGGACCACTGTATTTTTAAATGTAGAATACTGCAGTTTGTGCCTTTATTTTAATATTCATTACGCGTCAAAAAAAACATTAGCACTGAGACACAACCATCTCTCTCTCTGTTCATTTGATTTGTGTAGTGTTTAACATGTCACTGACATCCACCCGCGGCTCCCTGTCCACTGTCTGATCTTTGAATATTTATTCATTTTAGCATCAGCCAAAACCTCATTTAGATACAATTGGACAGGACGCTAACAGTGAGGTTGCCAGGCTCTGACCAATATGAGGTGTGGGTCTTTGTCTTTTTTTGAGCACAGAGCTGCATTCTAGAGAAAATTACCACAATATGTCAATTTTAATCAAAGTATCATATCACATAAATGATTTTTATTTTTTATCACCATGAGGCCCAGCCCTATAGCCCTATATAGTTTGCCATACAATCAACTCAGTGTTTTCTCAGTACAGCTTAATACCACCTCCATTATAAATCCCTCTTTCCGCTGTACTTCCCACTGTACAGTTGTATTTTGGTTTGTGCAATGTTTGAATATTAAAAGTTGTTTTAGTGAAGTAAGGAATCCAGGCAGATGTCCTCCCTGCGACACAATCCTTTCCCATCACTTTCACAAAGATTACACTGGGCTTTCTACATATTAAGTTCTCATCTCTTTGATTTGCTTTGACTTTATACTTTTATCTTGTGGCATTGACCTTTTAACCAAAACAGCATTTCACTTTCATTTTTCATATTCATTATCCCCTGAGCTGACCTATTCCGAGTGTTTTCTTACATCTCCGCCATCTGGATGTAAAATCTTTGCCCAGTGTTCATCTCTTTATGCAATCTTTTGGCTAATCCTTCTGATAACATCACATAAAGGCAGCTGACATTTGCGTAACTGTGTGTTCTGGTGGAGGCAGGTCCAGAACAAAAGGGTCTGCCAGATTTGCCTTGTTCATGAAGTCACATGTTCAAACCAGTAAAGGAAACTTTGACAATCTTTGACAATCTTTGACAATCTTTGACATGTGATGCATTATAGTGGCTTGTATGCTTTTGTCTCATAGTATTGTTGATGATTTCAGATTTAAAAAAAGATCGATTGCTTGTGTCTTGTATGTATGTATATGTATATACACACACACACACACACACACACACACATATATATATATATAGATAGATAGATAGATAGATAGATAGATAGATAGATAGATAGATAGATATGTTATTATCTATGGGTAAGTAGGGGATCATTATGCTATAGCTTGCACATTTTAAATTGCAATTTTCCTCTAAAATGATTTAATCATAGAAACAAATCCGCTGGCTTCTATGTTAGAAAACTGTGGTGCCCAATAGGAACTGACGTCTCCGTAAACATCATCAGAACAAAGTGTCGTGTAGCTGTCGGCCCCTCCTATGGATAGCTGTAGATCACACTAGCAGCTTTTAAAAAAAAATATTTGTGCCAAAATGATGCTGCCGAATCCTGCGCGTATCATTGTTTAAGAAAATAAAACTGAAGAATGGAGTAACTACAGAGCAGTGGGCATATGCCAGTAGCCTATGTAGGGCTCCATCTACGGCAGCAGAGTGAATTACCATTGGGAAAAAGAACAAAAAACTATAGCTAGCTAATTAAAATACATTCCCCAACATGATAATATGAGGACGTAGTAGTAATGAATGCAGGATGCCCAGGGTTTCTACCTATGACATCACAATCCTGGGAAAATGCAACTGTTTTGTGATGGCACAAGGAAAGTGGACTTACTGTATATTCATCACATAATGTGTTCTTTAAAACTTGAATGTACAAACACAACAAAAAGTTGGGATTAAAGCAGGACCAAACCCAGAACTAAACCTGGACTAAAGCAGGACTAGAACAGGGCCAAACCAGATTAGTATGCATGCACCCTTAAAGAACCAAGGGCATAGGATACACAGTTATTTAGCAATCGGCATGCTAAAAGCTAAATGTTTCAGAGTCAACAAGCTTTGACAAATCTGTAAGTGGGTTGAAATATGTTGCATAATAAATAATCCACAAAAGTGTTTAACCTAAAAAACGAATCACTCAAACCTGCATGAATGAAGCCAGAAAAGTATCTGACAGCAGTACAAAGTTATAGCTTGGTTGAAGGCAAAAAAAAAAAGTTGATTTGCATTTAATACTGCAATGCAAACGTGCCCTGAATTACAACTAGACCTAGAACTTTTGAACTGTTCAATTCAACAATGGAAAATCCTTCTGTTTTTCGGCACATTTTTACAAACGTGACAATGCAACAAGCCTACTTTTTTCTCTATTCAGGGTGTTGGAAGTACTCACATACCGCTGTTGACCTCTGTGTGACCCCTGTACAAAGGTTTCCTCTGTTGAGTTCTCTGGCCTTAAAAACAGAGAGCCATCAACAGCCAATTTTATTTTCTTAATCAATGATATATGTGGAAATCTTTTTGACACAAAAAAAAACAAAAAAAACTTTACATCACCGGCATGTTAGTGCCATATGAACCATCTTTTCTGTTGGTGCCCAGAGTCAGGACTAAACATGGGGAGTTTCAGTTTTATGTAGCTATCATTCTTCCTGAAGATGTGAGACAGGCCTCTACTTTGACAATGTTTAAATCCAGCCTCAAAATGGTTCTGTTTAGCTGTGCATATGACTGAAAGGTTTTTATTCTGCTCTCTTCTCTGTTAATGTTCATTTTAAGATGATTATTTGTTATTATTTGTTGTATTGTGATTTTAATGCAGACATGGGCAAACTATGGCCCAGGGACCACACACGGACCTTTGGGCTTATTAATCCAGCCGGCCGAACGTGACCCAATAATGTTAAAATAGTTAAGGGTAAACATTGTTCTGCTGTGTTTATTTAACTGAAATTTAATAAATTAATTATTGATTTAATTAATGCATTTGAAAAACAATTTGTACAATGAGCCTTGTATGTTCACGCTTTGCTACATGTTACAGGCCAAATCTCTAATGTACATATATATATCCTGGCCCGGGCCCTCGGCACTGCAATTTTCCAAACCAAAAGTCAATTTATGAAGTCTTTTAAGCCAATATTGTGATTTAAAATCTCCAAAATATAACATAAAAATCCATAGGTGTCATAGATTATAACTATATAGAACTAAACTAACACATATATCTTCTTTAGCATCATGAACATTTGTGTAACATTGAGTTGATGTTAAACTATTGCAGTACTGCGGGTATTTTGAGGATTAGCGGACAGCAGCACTTATCCAGACTCTCCTGTCGCCAGTATTGATGTAATGGCGCATGTCCAAAAGTGTTTTACATCTTGTACTCACTGTTTGTAAATCAAATATCAAGAAAGCCTGGTGTTATTATAGGCCTGCCAAAATGAGTGGTCCAGGGATAGGGACTCATCAGCAGAGGGATAATCTAATTACAGCTGCAGACAGAGATGGATGGGGCAACATGGCAAAGTACACATCTACGACCATGTTTAATCTGGGCCGTGAGACGCAGCACAAATAATGCAAGGGCTGCTAAGAAATCAGAACGAGTCTTTGAGTTCTGAGGGTTCGCTAACATAACTCAGCATGAGGCTTGTTCAGACATACTGAGAGCCTGTCAGAGCCGGCGGGAGAAATAGATGCATATTTGCCTGTGAAGCCCTGAAAAAACAAACGGGATTGACATTTTGGATGTATGACCCCTTAACGTGTGTAATTTGAACAAGTAAAAAACATCACAGCATTTTGCAGTCAAATAGCGTCTGGGAAATAGGTTAGGGTTTATTTATTTTGCCAAGGGGAGAGGATAAGAGTGCATGTGCTTATGTGTTTGGCTGTATGTTGTTTTTAGAATAGTGTCTGAACAATGTGAGCCCAGATAATATCTGTTTTAATCATAGACTGTATGAAGAAGTGGACTAAGGGCGCTCACCCTCAGGGTTTGGCCCCAGTCAAATGAAGCTCATTGAGGCTAGCAGTTATATCAGCAAAATTCGAGTCGATTTCCATATTTGGAATTCCGACCACAAGTATCATAGCAACCAAAGAGCCAATCAGGTGTGAGGCTGGTGAAGGTAACGCCCCTGCCTGCTAACACCGCTGGTTTAGCAAGAAGTAGGCGCTTAGCAACACTGTCAATCAAACGTGTTGCTAACGTTAGCGGGGGCGACCTTGAGGTAATGTTCATATCTTGAGTTATGGACACAATAATGATGCCTTACACTTGTACTACACTTCACAGGCTTGTCAAAGTGCTACATTATAGTCATTATTCATTCACTCCAAACGTGATGGTAAGCTACTACTGTAGCCACAGCTGCCCAGGGCAGATTGATGGAAGCGAGGCTGCCAATCTGCACCATCAGCCCCTCCGACTACCACCAATCATTCGCATACTTGGCAATGTGGGTGAAGTGTCTTGCCTAAGGACACAACGACAGAACTTGGTCCGAGCGGGACTTAATGCTCTAACCACTGAGCCACTGTCACCCCACCACAATAGCAAAATCAAAATACCAAGATCATGTAGAGCGGGTTAATACAAACATTTAAGACCAAAAGGACAAGCCTTATAGCAGTAGTTATAGAAGGACAGGCAACAGATTTGTAATGTAAAGTAAATTGGAGTCAGAAAAGTGCCCATGATCGCATATTTTCTGTAAACCTATTGTAAATTCAGCATCTCTCCTATGACCTGTCTTGGTAAATGTATTGTCACGTTTGGTCACATTTTTCCACCTTCAAGGCACTCAAAACACTTTCTATCAAGGAACCACTCACCCATTCACACACACACATTCATGCACCAGTGTACCTAGACGCCAGGGGGAGGTGGGTTAAGTGTCTTGCCCAAGGACACAGGGACAGCATTCATCTGTGGGAGCTGGAATCACACCACCAAACTGTGGTTTAGTGGATCTGACCACTCTACTAATGATATTTATGTCAAGAGTGGGATTCAAACAAACAACCTTCGCATCAGTGGACAACGCTCTACCACCTGAGCTAAAGCTAAAGCGAGCTACAGTCGCCCTGTTGTTGTGTCCCTGTACAAATAAACCACATACTTTACCATAATAGTCAAGCAAACACCCAAATCGATGCTGCAAATACAATGCCAAGAAGACATGTATATTGAAAAGGCTACTATTTCACAACACTGACCCTGGGAAAGCGCCGGCTCCATAGATATGCATCACCAAATAAAAATCTGACAGTTAAAGGCCTCACTGGTCCAATAATTGGATATTTGAAATGAATTGTAACCCACTGAGGTCATTTTAATCAATCCTTGTAATTACAAATTACACATGGTGTTGAGTGCCCCAGGAGCTTTGTGACAGGACTGCTCATGTGCTGCTCTGCTAATGGTTAGATCACACCTTTCTTTTTATTCAAACCAAGTCGGTAAAAGGTAATGTGCTGTAATTAATTAACAGAGAAAATTCAAATGAGTTCTGATATGTGCTGGATGATAGAATGTGTAAATAGATGTGTAAACAGATTTCACTCAAAGGGCTGTTTTTTTTTCTTTCTTTTTTCTCAGGGCATTTTGAACAGGTCTGTGCGGGCTCATTTGATGAGCGATAGTATCAGCAGTAATAATGTGCTGTGATTGGTCATTAGAAGTGATGTACTTTAGGGGCATGGTTAAAAATAAGGTCAGGAAATGGGTTATGGTTAATGTCACTTTAAATATCTTCACAACAGCTAATGTCTGGACCATGCTCCTGGCCCTAAGGAAACTACTGAGGAGGGAAAACCGTTATTTCTGCTTAAAATCTTGATTTTATAGTAGAATCAAGCTGAAAAATAAGTTTGGATATCAGCTTCCAAATATGGGTTTGGCCAATATCCCAGTTGGACATATTGATGTAATAAGACGTTTTTTTGATCATAGTTGACCCCTGTGGGTTACATGCCAGTTTGAATAACAGCTCTGCGACACACTTGGATCAGTTTTGTCTTATTTTATTTTTTGTTTAAAAGAAATACATTTTGTTTTCATTCTCTACAATGGTATCGGTTGATATCGGGAATCAGCAGATAGTTAAAGCTATGGTATCGAAATCTGAATCGGTACTGAAGAAGCTGGATTAAATTAAATTATTGAATTTTATTACTACTTTCAACAATATTTAGATATTTAGAGACGACTTACATGTCATATATGCATTTTACTGCAATGATCTTTTAATTATTATTATTGTATTTATTTATTTTTAGATTATCCTTATTCTTTTCCCCATTCCAATCTCTGGCAAAGTTCAAAATATGGCATTTATAAAAGCCTGTCTCATATCATCTCATATTAAAGTGGTTATACTTCTCTCCGGCTTTACTTCAGTAATAATGAGTATAAATCCAGCAGTGCAAAGACAAAATCCTATTCTTCATTTTGGATAACACATTTCTTTTTTCTGACAATTTCTGCAAACTCTCCTGTTCATTTAGTTTTTGGTAATATTCCGGTTTAGACCTGGTTAAGCACTGATTAGCGTTTCTTGGAAAATTTCTGAAATTTCACATGCATTTTAATATTTTTCCTCAGTTGCCCAACCCACCATTTTCAAAGTATTTTTCACCAGTGCAGTGTGGACAGAAGCCCTCCTCTCTGCTCCATCTTGCTTGATTGGGATCCAGAATACACATTTCTTCAATACTTTATGAAGATCTGAGTCTGGTCAGTGGTGCATCTCCCTGAGTCCAGATGGGTGTGATTGACAGGGGGATTAGCCAATCAGGGACATGCATGGTCAGTCTGTATCAAAACAAATATGGCTGTTTATGAGGACAAAGAAAGAAAAAAATATCGCAAGGGACTGAAAAATTTTGCGGATTTCTGCAGAATCAGTGAGCGAAGGGGCGACAGTAGCTCAGTTGGAGTGTTTGTCCAACGATCCGAAAGTTGGTGGTTCGAATCCCGCTCTTGATTTAAACATCATTGGTAGAGTGTCAGATCCACTGACCTACAGGTTGGCGATGCGATTCCAGCTTCCACAGATGCATGCTGTTATTCTGTCCTTGGGCAAGACACTTAACCCCCCTTGCCCCCAGTGTCTCCGCACAGTGGTGTATGAAGGTAAATAAAATTAGACCAATCAGTAAACAAATCTGACTGCACGGCCATGTTTGGAGTTTGGCTCGAGGCGCAAAGAAGGGAGTGATGACCAGACCGCTATCACTCTAGGTAAAAAATACTGAGAGATTTGATTGCGGACGTAGCAGGCGGCCATCTTGTGTGTTTGTTGACAGAAGTTTGTTTCAGATGGAGTATCCTCTTGCGTCACGTACCTTTCTCATCAGCCAGAAGTTTTTCCACACTCCTACAAGGCCCTCTCCTCTGCAGATTTATGGTGACGTTTGGAGGCTGAAGCTGACTGCTCCCTCTTCCTCCCCTGATCTATTTTCATTGGATCCTTCGCACACAGGAGGCCACTGACGAGCTTTTACCGTCAATAAAACACTCTTTGGTCGACACAGACACACACGTAGAAGTTTTGAAAGAACTGACAAAACTCTCATTTCTTTAAGGGGCGAGATCAGTCCTGAGAGAAGTCTTTGTCCAAGTTTACCAGCCTGTGCAGAAGTGCTGTTTGGTGGTGCAGCTGTGAGTTTTTGACATTTGTGAACGAATCAGCTCCTTTGAACGATTCCTCGATATTAACAGTTGGAACTGGACCTTTTTAAAGAACCAAATCTTATTATGCTCACTGGCCTCTCCAAACTAGTGTTAAGGCAGCTGCAGTACATCCAGAACGCTGCTATTCGGGTCCTGACTAGAACCAGGAAGTACAAGCACATAAGTCCTGTGCTCAGGTCTCTGCACTGGCCTCTGTGGCTCAGAGAATCGAGTTTAAAGCAGCTCTGCTTGTGAACAAGTCTCTCCATGGCATAGCACCAAAGTACATCTCTGACAGTGCTATGTGAACCATCTCACACTCTGAGGACTTCAGGAACTGGCCTCCTGCCGTTGCCCAGACTCAGGACTAAACATGGACTAAACCAGGACTAAACCATCTACACTAAACCATCACCTGGAGCAGTCTTCCTGACAGGCCTCTACTATGACAATGTTTAAATCCAGGCTCCAAACGGTTCTGTTTAGCTGTGAATATGACTGAAAGGTTTTTATTCTGCACTTTTCTCTTTTAATGTTCATTTTATGATGATTATTTATGTTTTGAACTTACCTTGCATTCTTCCATCAAAACACATATTTGGCATCATAAAACAGAAAAATGATTATTGTAGTTCAACATTTTCTTTAGATTACACATCATTTCCAAGGGTAGACACATTCCTGCTCTCAGTTTTAATCAAATCTTGGCCTTGGTCATTTCTTTCTGTGATTAGGTAAAGTAAGTTCTCACACTGGCTTCTGTCACATAAATAAATGGTAAAAGAGCCAGTCTTTTGATCGGCTCTTTGAAATGACTGGATCCAAAAGATTCAGATCCCACAAAGGAGCTGAAGGTCCCATCACTAGTTTAGATATCAAGAAACGAGTCTTGAGATGGAGTGAATGATTGAGTGAGGTTAAAGAACAGGGTCATACCTCTGCCTCCTCCTCCTCTCCAGCGAAGCATCCATCCATCTCCTCAACCACACCTCTAATTACCCAGGACCCTATTTATACCGGACTTTCCCATCAACACTGTCCGCTATTTCTGTTCTAATGATCCTTTCCTCCTAACCTGTGTCTCATGGCTTGTCTTTCAACCTTAAGACATCAACATCTACTTTTTTATTCCATTTATGTTTATTTATTCAGGGAGAGCCCAATGAGAGCACTCAGACTCTCTTTTTGAGGGGCGCCCTGTTCAAAATACATAACAAAGAACAAACGCATTCATAATTCACAACATACCTGGACTTGTGTTTTGTTTTATCCACACACGTTTTACACAAAACCTGCATATTTAGTATGAGTTCTTCTCTCAGACTGAAAACACTCTGTTCCACCTTGTGATGTCATGAGGTATTACAGGAAGTGCTTCACTGTGCTTTTAAACACCATACACCTTCACTAGAATCATTTAGATAATTTCAGCCCTGGGATTGCCAATTTCTACTGAACAAAAGGTAAAAGGTTAAGCTGAAAACTACCACAACATGACATCACAAGGTGGAACAGAGCATTTTGAGCTTTGGAGATATAGAGACACATATAATAAAGTGATACTCATGTGTGAATGATACAAAACACAACTCTGGGTATGTTTTTGAGGAGGTAACTGCATTATAACATGGCTTAGAGCTCACAGGAGTCAATTATGTGTAACAGCAACTTCATTGCTGTAGCTGCTTCTTTCATTTTGCATCTTGGAATCACATAAAAGCAGGATGTTGTGATTCAAGGCAAATGCTGTCCTCTGTAAATGTGATGGGGACCTGCCAAGTACTCAAGTGACTTGTTATTGTAAATTAACAGAATAAAATACAAAATCAGAACATCAGCAGTGAGGATTCAAAAGACGAAAAAGATGAAAAAAACAGTTCTGGAGATATACAAGCCAGAACTATGCCACTGCTTGGCCCCAGACACTTTTATTTGCAATATAAATAACAACAGAAAGAAGAGGATATAGGAAATTGGACTGATGGAGAGGGCAGACTTGGGTTTGCTTTGCCGTTTCACACATTGAAATGAGAATGAATGAATTTTTCCCTGTTTGCGTTGCAAGTGCATGGAGACTAGACCGGGACATGTTTTCCAATACGTGAGGGACCCCTGTATTGTGATGTAAGCCCATGTAAGAACAGGTTCTAAGAATAGACGTGTCATGTACAGAATATACAGCCCCTCAGGCAGATTACCCACAATGCACCTCTCTGGTCCAGGTGAAACACGGTGTCTTGAGTTAAGGGCAGAACGGTGGAGCAGAGGTCGAAGCCTGTGGGTTTAATGGAAGAATACAGCAAAAAGAAAGATACTGCTATACGTCTGTGTGTGATTGGTAATTTTCAAACAAATATACTGGTATATAGATGAATGTATATTAATCAACTAAGAAAACTAACTCAAAACTCACAGCAGTAGTTTATACTTAAAGGTGCACAATATAACTTTTCTGGTGATGGCGCCACCTGCAGGTCTCCATGGACATGTTATTGCTTTGTTGGGACGGTATGGTATTAAACTACTCTATATCCACGGAGAAAACCAACGTTCATACTGTGCTTTTCGCTCACACATATTCATACTGTGTTTTTCAATGTATTTGTGAGCAATAAAACCATTCAGGAAGGAATAAATACAGGATAAATGTGTTTAATACTGTACTCTGGCACAAAGCATAAACGCCACAAAACAAAAAATAAAAAATGCAGTGCACATTTAAGATAACGTATATATATATTAATTACTTCACTCATTACATTCACTCCATAGCCCTGCCCTCTTTAGAGGACTCTATAGTGCCCCATCCACAGAGCGATTCAGACACACAGCTCACTACATTCATATCATGTGATTGTGGGTCTGGGTGAAAACAAGTCTAAAGGCTAAACGATCAATAATCAATCATCAAATAATGATGAAATTGGACTGGCAAAACAGGTATTTATGGACAAATAATAACCGTACAACTATTTATCAAGCTGGATCTCATGTTAACAGACTAGATTTTTTTTTAAATTGTTCTAAGATGTGGGAATGATCCTTCCTGAGCTCGGGCTAAGGTCCACGGCTAACACTAGTAACTTTACACAGAAAGAGTTTATTTAAAAGTGTTTTATTCATAATCAGGATCAATAGTGCAATAAACCAACGCTTCTATCTGCTTCATTCAGTCGTGTTGTGTCCAGTTAAAGACCTGTCACTGTCCGCTGTTGTTTTTCCGACTCTCGCAATGCATTGTGGTCTATATTGACTGACCTAGTGACCACCGATGCCCATTACTTTTCAAGGTGCATTGTGGGAGATTTTGACAGCACCACTTTTTCACCAACTGGCCATTTGGACACCACTAAAAACAGTGTGACCCCTAAATAGTGCCCCCTGTAGGGAGTAGTATGGACATTCAGACACAGCCTATTTATATGTTGTCTTGCCTTTTAAATAACTCTAACAAACCCAATAATCTCCTCATGTGGAAGTGAATTTTCCAGTCTTTTCTGCGTCCCTCGAACGTGCCACAATGCGGTCCCCTCTGAGGCATGTTGCTTGTTCCGCTTTGGCCCTGATGCCTTAGTGACACTTTAGCCCTGTGTGTCTTGATCGCCCCTGCGCTGTCTCTCCTCTGTGTGGCTGACAGCTGCTGTCCTTCACTCCGGCTCATCTGGGAGCAAATCAATAGGAGCGCAGGGAGGCCAAGCATCGCCAATTTCCTCTGTCTCAGCCAGCATTGGGTTGCATTTGCACACATTTCTGCTGCTTTCTGTATTTGCCTGTCTATTTATAGAGCGATTTGACTGAAAATAGACACTCAACTTTGTAAAGTCGCTGAAAATAATCTCAAGGTGAAATCAGCCAAGCTTCAATCACTCTCATTGCTAAACAGGCAGTTTATTGAATTTAAATGTGCAGTATGTTTGTGGTGGAGGGTCTGCTACCTGCCTATCTCTTGGAAGTTATTGCTTAAACTTAACTGTCAACCACAGATTGTATATATACCTTGACATAGCTAGCCTGTTGGACGCCGTGTTCCAAGTAAGAAGTGAGCATAAGTGAGATTCTGCTCCATCAACTCTAGCTCCAATTCACCTTCTATTAAAAAAAAACATCGGCCCTCTCTCCATAACTGCTGCTCTGACCTCATCATGTTGGTCTTAAACTGTTCGTTTTACAAGGATTACTACATGATCCTTGTGGTTTTTATTTCACCATTATGTCCATATATCAAGATTTGAGCATTAATAACAGACAAATCAGGCGCCTTCTTTCCCTGAGGTCGCTCCCGTTAGCGTTAGCAACAGGTTTGAATACATTGTTAATTACTCCTAATTGGCTCTTTGGTTGCTATGATACGTGCCCTCGGATTTCCAAATATCAATCTTGGCTCCAAATCAGCCACTGTATCTGCTAGCCTCGATTAACTTCATATCACTGGAGCTGAACGCTACACATGACGTCGCACTCGCTTAGTCCACTTCTTTAGACAGTCTGTGTTATCAACAGACAAGTGGTTTTGTCGCCAAATTATCTGGGGAGAAGCCAGCCCACTCACAGTATGTTTGATTTTTTTCTTTTTTTAACAAAAACTTCGGCTAAAAGCAAGAAAAATAATACAACTCTTCAGAACATGCCAGACAAACTAATAACATCACCATAGAGACATGCACAGGGTTTGTATGGTGCATCTTTAATATTCAGAACCTCCATTTACTCCATTGACACTGTAAGCCTGAAAACAATCCCCAGGGTGCTGCATTTGGGTCTCTTATAGCTCCTGACAGTTTGTCACAGATGAATTCAGGTCAAATGCAGAATATGTATAATAGTGATGTGTCATCCGTGGACGAGTCGGCTCTTTTGAACGATTCCTTAATCTGAACAGTCGGAACCAAATCTCATCTTTTAAAAGAACCAAATCTCTGGCTGTGTCAATCTATTCCCTAAGTAGGGCACTAATTACTATTCACTATTTGTGCTGGTTTTTGTGATGTCCGAATGTCCAGTTGATGAAAAAGTAGTGCACTCAAAATTTCCCACAATACACTGCGAGAGTCGGAAAAACAACAGTGTGGCAACAGGTCTTCAACTGTACAAAACATGACTGAATGAAAGCAGATAGAAAAGCTGGTTTATCACACTGTTGATGCCTGGGAATGAATTAAACACTTTCAAATAAACCATTATAGTGTAAAGTTGCTAGCGTCCGCCGCTTACCTTAGCTCGAGCTGTTAAAAGAGTGATCATTTCCACATCTCAGACAAAAACTTGTATGATGATTATGAGCCGTGTGTCTGAATGAGGCTCTATAGAGTCCACTAAAGAGTGCGGGACTGTGGAGTGAATGAGGGGTTAGGGAGTATGGGGGGGGGGGGGCATTCGGACACAGCCATTTTCTTTCTAATTTGTATGCATTTGTACTGATTAAGGATGAACCAACACAATAATCAGCACAGAAGTGTGGGGAAGAGTGGGCGATACCAGTGAAAGTGAAAAAACATATGTGGCATCTTATTAACACTTACCTTTTAATTTAAATTGTTGTACAGCTTTGTGTAATGTAGATTATGTTCAATTTCAAAGGGTAAACACACTCCCACTCTCAGTTTGAACCATTTTAATCAAATCTTTACCTCGGTCCTTCCATATTAACGCATGTAAAATAAAAATACCACTTTGACCTGTTAGAAAACCAACTGGTGAACTTTATATTTTACTTCTCAGTTGTTTCTTAAATAGTGCTCTGTAAGGGAAGACTTAAGAGGTTGAACCAGAAGACAGGAAGTAGTTTTCACGATCTTAAATTAGATGACTAGATAGACTTATAATAAACTAAACATTTACAATGTTGTTCCAAATGAAAAATCATCATCTTTATGGTCTTATGAATGAAGGGGAAATAAATAAGGGGAAATTAGATATGAAATGTATAAAAGGAAACGAGTCAAGTAAATTTTCTCACAGGTATTACAAACACAACTGTTACATGTATAATCAACCGTTACATAACATATTTATTCAGCTACATGAAGCATAGACAACAAACTGAACACGTGTCTGGTTTGTTAACGTAAGATATTAACTGATAATCAGATAACTAAAAGCATAAAAAAAACAAGTTCACAAGTTTACTCTCGATCTCATTTCAAATCCAATGAATTCTTCATCCTGTGTCGCTTGTTAACATCAACAACGCCTGATCTGGAAGTACTCACTGTAATGAAGATGTGAAATGAGATACTTTCACGTATAAGTCACATCTGAGTATAAGTCACACCCCCGGCCAAACTATGAAAAAAAGTGCGACTCCGGAAAATACAGTATCATAATCAAACTGCTCTTAGTTTTTAGCTAGCACTTTAGTAATCCTGTTGGACTGATGAAAGTTGACAGTGAAACAGAAAAATGTTTTGAAAAGAGAAACGACAAAAGTATCCAGTGAAAAGAAAGAACACGGTGTACCTGGAAGATCGAATATTTTGGATCCGAGTCGGTCCCTGCTCCACACTGCGCCTGACAAAATCCCATAATACAAAGTTTGTGTGTTCTGCCTGTTCTCACTGGGAACTACGGGCAAAAGTACGACTTTTCAGCAGCAAAGTGTCACTGTTAGCACTGAACTGAACAAAATATTACAATTTCAAAGTGAGTAGAATTATATTAATATTTTAGCTGTTAGAAAAATAACCTGTATAATTCATTTGCTTTTGGATTTCGTCCATCCTGATCCCCATCCCCGTGTGCTTTGCCTTGTTTTTAGCCTGCGTAGCAAAGAGAAAGCCATCTGACATAAACATTGTTAATCTATATGTAAAGAACCTAACACTTGCATTGTTGTATAGGAACAAGTGCACTCAAGGAAAACCTGTACACACTGAAAATAAAGATTAAGGTCGCACTCACACAAGGCTCATACATGAATGTGCAGGGTTCTATGGCCCACACTCACACCTGCACAACGGCACCACACAGCACTGTTTGTTTAAGTGTCGCACAACATCAGAATAAGCCATGAAATGTCTTTTTAACTGTGAGGCAGATATGAGTCCCACTGTGATACGCTCCTCTGTGAGTTGAATGGAAGTGTGGAGGACAGAGGGTTAAAAAGGAGACAAGGCTTCAAAACTTCTGTCCACAGTCCTCACTGAAGACGAGTGTACAGGCACAGTTTCATTTGAGACTTTGGCCTGGTTGGAGGAGGCGGGCCAAAGCACGCCATGGTTTCTCATATATGTGCACATTTATGTTCACATGTTCAAGCTTGTCTTGTGTGCTGAGAAGATTAAGGATGAAGGGAAAAAAGTGAATGAATTTTGCTCCAAAACGCAGGAGTCGCAGGTGCAGAGTGAGGTCTGGAGTCTGCCTCACTGTTTAAGAGACATTTCGTGTCTTATTTTAAAAGTCCTAGTGTGATAGCGACAATAGAATGTAACTTTCAGCACAAAATAATAGTGCTTTATCATGTGGTTCTATACTGGTGTGGATAAAGTTCAAAGTAACACTAAAACTGTTCAATTCTTGTTAAATTTATTATCTACATTTGATTCTCGATTTAGTATTCATTAGTTGCTGCTGCATGACTTTTAACAGGAACCAAAAAAAACAGGATCATATCACACCAATTCTTGCGTCTTTGCACTGGCTTCCTGTTAATTTTAGAGTTAATTTTAAGATTGTATTGTTTGTTTTTAAAGCTTTGAATGGACTGGCCCTGGATTACATCTCGGACCTCATCCAAATTTACACCCCGGCGCCTGCTCTGAGGTCTGGGGGCCAGCTCCAGCTCGTGGTGCCTAAGACCAGACTTAAAACCAGAGGGGACAGGGCCACGTACAGCTCCCACTGTAGAGTGTTTTAAGTCTCGTCTTAAGACCCACTTTCATTCTCTGGCTTTTAACACCGCGTGAGTTGTGTGGTCCTCTGTGTTTTTTATTTATTTTTATGTGTTTTATTGATTTTATGTACAGTTATGTATTTTTTGCACTTTTATAGAGTTGCTCTTATTTGATTTTACTGGTTTTACTTTTGTAAAATTTGTCAAATTAAATGAGCATCTATTTATTTTGACTGTTGTTCTTTTTATTTTAATTTTTTGTCACTTTGTCTCTGTGCAGCACTTTGGAAACAATCTGTTTATGGAATGTGCTATATAAATAAAGTGGATTGGATTTGAAAATATCACTTACTGAAGAGGCTTTTGTGCTTTGACCCCAAGCATGACAAATCCACAAACACTTCAAATGTCCACCGCGCTGTGATCCTCCTTGTTGTTTGCCCCGTTCCGCGTGCCCCAATCACAAATTACAATATTTTGTCTGGGGCAACCTTGAAATCGATTTGTTTCCTCGTCAGCAGCGGCGCTGGTTGGCGGTTCGAATCTTGCTCTCGGCATAAACATCATAGGTAGAGCGTTCAGATCCACTTGCCTACAGGCTGCCGGTGCAATCCCAGCTCCCACAGATGAATGCTGTCGTTGTGTCCTAGGGCAAGACTTTTGAACCCACCTCGCCCCCCAGTGTCTGCGTACACTGGTGTATGAATGTGTGTGTGAATGGATGAGTGGTTGATGTAAAGTACTTTGAGTGCCCTAAAGATGGAAAAGCGCTATATAAAAATGTTTGCCGTTTGAAAATCTTCCTTTCTGAAGAGTCCTTTGTGCTTTGACCCCGGGCGTAGCAAATCTGCAATCTCTTCATCCGTCCCTGCTGCGTTCCTCCATGTTGTTTGCCCCGTTCCGCGTGCCCCAGTAGTAATCACAAATTAGAATATTTTGTCTGGAGCCACCTTGAAATCGATTATTTTCCTCGTCAGCAGCAGCGGTGGCTCTGATATAACTGTTAACATGTCATCCCAACACGCAAGGACAATTATTTCTATTGGCCGGGAGCATATGGGGTAGTTAGTCAACCAATTACAATGGAGTGCTTCTGTCCTAGATCTTGAAGGATAATATAGGCTGTAATTATGATGTGCTCATTTTAATGGCTTTTTATTGACAAGCGTGGTAGCTCCGCAGCCTTCGCCCCCAATTGTAAGTGCTTGGGAAAACAGCTTCGCAACTCAATTAGATGTGACATTGCGTTGACTCCATGACAACAGAAACAGGTAAACACGCAGCACTGGAGCTGTTTAAAATGAATCATGATAAATCTGTTAAGCATTTTGATACATGTGTGCAGATGTTAGTATTTAGGCCTGAACACAAGATAAATAATGACTTTTATAATGAAGTTTGTCTATGTGGGATTTATGTGTTGCGAGGTTTACACAGTTGACGGCTGATGCAGTGCCGTTGACTCAAAATTATGCAGATAGAGTTGTCATGCGCAGTATACTGTATTATAATAAGGCAAAGTGCATCCATTTCTAGACCAGACCAAGTACATAAGCTGTCTGCTAAAGATTCAAATTGTTTAACGGTAATGAGCCTATAAAATGTATTTTCCCTCGTTTTGAGTGCGTGCTGTGTAACTTTTCTGGTGGAGGGTACGCTAACGGCTTGTGTCTCCATGAAATCTTCCACAGTGCAGTGATCTATCAGCGTGTAGAGGAGCAAGCGGCGACCAGGTCAGATCTCCAGGGCCAAATGCATGTTTTGCGATGTATTTTTGAGCAGTGAAAACACATGTGACTGAATAAATGGATTATAGAAGTTTAATGCTATACTGTGGAACATTCATGCCAAAGCACTAATATATTCATCACTTGGTTCTAACTAATAACTAAAGCGTTCACTTGAGCTCACCAATCTCACTTTCGCACACACACGCTACATGCACACACACACTACATGCACACACACGCGCTGCATGCACACACACGCTGCATGCACACACACGCGCTACACACACACACACACGGTGCATGCACACACACACGCTACATGCACACACACACGTTACATGCACACACACACGTTACATGCACACACACACTACATGCACACACACACTACATGCACACACACACGCTACATGCACACACACGCTACATGCACACACACACTACATGTACACACACACACTACATGCACAAAAAAAAACTTGTATGTCACTCTGGCAAAAAAATAAATAAATAAAAAAAAAGATTTGTACTGAAAAAAAACAAAAAAATCTGGCTTTAAATTAAAAAAAAAAAAAAAAAACCAGACAGATTTGTGCTGGAAAAAAAAAACAAACAATGACATTATTAGACAAACTTAATTCATCATTAGCATTAGCAGCACAATACAAAAAAATGTCACCATTTCCAATACAGCGTGTTTCCTACAGCCCACACAAATATTAAAAATCATTCTGTGCACATTTTTACAGTCAATACAGAACAGTACAAATCAACTAAACCAATGTTGTGTTAACCACTCTGCCACCATAAGTGTATATATAACCACGTGAGTATTACCAGAAGAATTGTCTCTGTGCCAGCTTCAGAAACGTATATTATTAAATTGTATCTAGCAATATGAAACATTTCCACTTGAGTGCGACGCGGCCTGAGATCAAATGCTTTATATTCACAACAGTCTGCAACACAACAAAGCCATTCTGCACATTCAATTTTATTTTTCACTTACCTCCCCCTCTTTCTTCCAATGCACTCAATTAACCTCTTTATATACACGCCAGCGTTTGACACACAGCTTTAAAATAGCTCCAGATAGCCCGCCTTTGATATGCCTCATATTTCCGCCATTTCATTTCTATCCCTCGTCTTTAAAGTTTCATTTCTTTCTTGTGGCGTCTGTTTTTTCCCCCAATTCTTTGAGAGTTAAGGTCATCACTGGCCATTTATAACCATGTACTTTAAATGCTGTTTAACCTTATCGCTTCATGTTTTATGGAAGCAGCAGCACTTCAGTCTATACTTAAACCCAGACACACGATATTTCTTGTGTCCCCCCCTCCCCCTCTGGCCATGCATCAAACTCCCCTCTTTAGTATTACAGGTAAGCGCTCGGCTGGTGAAAGGCGCTTGACAAACAGAGACGGCGATGGCAGATCACGTGACCATCCGCCGCTTTGAAGGACAATGACGTCATGGTGTGCCAATGTCACCTTATGTTTTGCTTAGCTGGTAGCTCTGGACATGAGCAAGCAAATCACTGCAGTCTACACGGGGCTGTCCCAGAAGTGAAAAGCCCAAAAGATTATGCAGAATATGTATGACTCATTATAACAGGATTCCCATACTTACATGCTGGAGCTGGAATCGAAAGCTCTCTCTCAGATTTAAAGCTGTACTAGGTAACTTCTTTGGTAGGAGGTCTGCCATTTGCTTGTTTCGGAATATGGCATTACATTACATTATCGCTCTTGTATTTACTTCATACAGATGTTTTATATAGCTACAAAAATGTGTTTCATACAGTGGAACATTCCAGGCAAAACAATAATATCTCCATGGAGACAGTATTGAAGTGTCAGTATGGCATTAAATAGATCCAATATCTGTTTTTATAACTCAGAAATATCTAGGAAAGCATGCATTCTTACTGATCCACGCACAGATCTGACCTGTTTGTGTCTCCATGGATTCACATTTAAAGAGCCCATATTACTGATCTATGTTATAATGTTGTTTCCTGTGTTTTGTTTCCTTCACACATGTTTAACACACAGATGCTGCATATTTAAGCTGCGTTCTTCTCTCAAACAGAAGACACTCTGTTCCACCTTGTGATGTCATGTGTTTATACAGGAAATGCTCTAATGTCTTTTAATCCTTTAAGGACTGAGCACATTATAGACCATTCATTATAGCTCACCTAGACTTTTTTTTTTTCTTCTTTTTTTAGCCATAAAAATCATGTTAAAGGAAGTATCATCATGTGCTTTTGCCTTTTTTTTTCACATATCTACCTCTATTTTACATATCCGTCCTTATTTTTCCTTTGATGCATCAAATAACTGACTGGGAGAATCCTGGCGGCACCTGTGCTCTGATTGGTCATCTTCAAGGGACAACATAAGCACATTACCGTAATGACAGTAACATATTTAAAGAGCCCCATGCCTCTGCTTTGAGACGTCATTCGAATTTACCAGAGTTATGGTAATGGAAAGTCCGCAACCAACGCTATAGGGTTAAACGCCACGCACTTTCATGAGAATCGTTTGGATGATTTCAGCCCAGTCTCTACTGAACTAAAGGTAAAAGGTCGCTGCTCAGTTGCAAACTACTCTCTTCATGACATCACAAGGTGGAACAGAGCATTTTGAGCTTTGTTGATGTAGACAGACTTTCTCAAACATGTGCGGATCAAATAAAACACTACTATGTATGTTTTGACGAGGTAACAACATTATAACATGACTTAAAACTCACAAGAGTCAATTTTATGTCATATAGGACCTTTAATACTGTACAGTGGAACATCCCAGGCACTGCAGTATCATTTCCATGGAAACAGGCAAGTTGCAAACATTCACCAGAAAAGTTACACAATACATCTTTACAATTTGAAAGAAAAGTCTTCATAAGCATACACGATTGCTGCTAGTACAACTACTGTCAAAACTACTACAGACATCATTACAAAAAACTACTTTTTTCCCTGGTCTAGAGGTACTTTTACTTCGTATCCACCATTGGTATTGTACACATCTAACATTGCATTATTGACTCGGTTCTACCTGAATCACTAAATGAACCCATAGCTTGGAGTGGTTCATGGCTGTGTCAATGTCACCTTACGTTGTGCTTAGCTGTTAGCTGGCCCGGCCTCGCCCACCTTGACTGTGGAAAGGTGGAGGCAGTAGAGTGAATGACAAGCCATCCTAAACTGCCACTTTAAAACCTGCTGTGCCTAATGGTGTGTGTCTTAAAGCGGAGCGAGAGAGGGAAAGAGAGGGAGGGAGAGGAAGAGAGAAAGAGAGTACACGTGCACATGTCGAGTCCTTGTGCGCCATTACGTCTCTGATGGCCCCCTCTTTTTTATGTGTTTTCATTTGGTTTTGCAATAAAGCCACTGCCCATTAACCTCCTAATATCAATTTAATCTATGTTAACCCATTAGCAAAGGTCAAAACACAAAAATAATCCAATTAATGGCCAAATAATGTTGTTTAGTATGCGATGCTTCTTCCATCAGAGGAGCACACAAGTCATTTGCTTCCCATTATGGATGATGTCTGCTGAACAATGTGGAGCTGTTACCCGCAGGATGTAAAGAGGTTTATATAGAGGATATGAAGATGGGGCCACACACGATGAAGATGATATGTACATGGGGGAGTATAGCGTCCAATATATTAGTAGGCTCCTCCACATTGCCAGATGGATCTATTGGCAGTTTTCAGAGTCTATAATGCGATGATGTCACACTGCCAGATGAGTTTCCCTATGGTAAAATGGTAAATGATCGCAATTTTAGCACTTTTCCACCTTCAAGGCACTCACATCCAGGAACCACGCACCCATTCACACACACATTCATAAACTAATTTACGCAGACACTGAGGGCGAGGTGAAAACAACAGCATTCATCTGTGAGAGCTGGAATTGCACCGCCAACCTGTGGGTCAGTGGATCTGATCGCTCAACCAATGATATTCATGTAGAAAGTTGGATTTGAGCCTTACGGACAAGTGGACAAATATTCTACCAACTGAGCTAAAGCTCCTTTCGCCCCTGTTGATTACGTTGTACTTTGCCGTGAAATATTCAAAAGATAAATTCACAAACGTTGAACCTAACCTAGTGACTAGAACCATTAACTTCTTCGTATTACATTGAAGCAGTATTAAGTATCTGTATCTGTTGAATGAGGAAAAAAATCCTTGAAATGTTCCAGATAATACAGTGACTAACTGTGACATACTGGACCACTTAGCAAAGCTTCTTCAGTGGAAAGATCATGGACAAATCAAGAAATATATGACATTATACTAGAAAGAGTAATTATTACATGCATTAGTTTTAGTTTGGACCAGGTTCATATCTGCATTGACCTATTTTGATTGGTATTTAAATCTTCCCCATAGAAAACAGTGGCTCAGTTAGTACAGTGTTTGTGAACTGATCCAAAGGTTTTGATGGTTTAAAACCCGCTCTCAATGTAAAAATCATTGGTTGCGCGGTCACATACACCCACCACAGGTTGGCGATGTGATTCCAGCTCGAAAGATGAATGCTGTCGTTGTGTCCTTGGGCAAGACATTTAACCCACCTTGCCCCCAGTGTCTGCGTACACTGGTGTATGAATGTGTGTGAATGGGTGAGGGGATCCTTGGCATAAATTGCTTTGAGCGCCTTGAATGTGGAAAAGTGCTAGATATGTATATATAAATGTGACAGTTTACCATTCAGACTGTTTCCTTTCTTTCGCTATATTTAATTGTCCTTATTTAAAGCAGTGCCTTGAAGTCCACATCCTTAGGCCTAAATCAAAACACCAAAGAATCCGTCTGTGTATTCGTAAGGAAATGTGATGATTTCTAGTAATTAGCATGTCACATTGACACACACCTTTTAGCTCTAAAAATAGCATGTGCTTTTTCATTGTTAAGTGCTGATAATTGCTTCCAGTGTCACTCAGCACATAACGTTGGCTCTGCTGTTAAGAACTGTTTTCTTAGTATTGTGCAGCCCTATGATATAAAGGTATGTGTGGTTATGTTTTCCAGGTGTAAAATGCCTCTAATCTAAATCGAAACATATTGTATGATTGGATATTATTGAGCTATAATAGAGCTATTATGTAACTATTGCATGGTGGAGTTAATTACTATGTTGAGATTTAAAGGGCCCATAGTATGATATTTTCTGGATTCACCCAAGGGCCCATATTATGGATCTATGTTATAATGTTGTTTCCTCATCACCAACATACCTGGAGTTGTGTTTTGTTTCCTTCACACATGTTAAACACAAATCCTGCAGATTTAGGCTGATTCCTTTTCTTAAACAGAAAACACTCATCAATGCAGGAAGTGCTTTTAAACTCCATACACCTTCATTAGAATCATTTGGATAATTTCAGCCCAGGAATGGCCAATCTCTACTGAACAAAAGATAAAAGGAAGCTGTTAACTTGAAAAATACCTCTTCATGACATCACAAGGTGGAACAGATGTAGACAGATGTAGTCAGTGGAATAGTTTGCCAAATGAGATTATAACATGCACAAGTTTTCAAAAGTTTGCAAATGTGCCAAAGAAATGGCTAATATCAAAGCAAGTTTGCACCCATTAGTGAATGTGTATGAAAGAAAGTGTGTGTGTGTGTGTGTGTGTTTGTGTGTGTGTGCGTCCAAAATTGTGCTTTTTTGTTTCCTAAATCATTGTTTAATATTTTCCACATATTTACAGGATTTACCTCAGCACCACAGAGTCCAGACCTTAACCCCAGTGAGGATCTTTGGGACGTGCTGGAGAAGCTTTGTGCAGCGTCAGACTCGATCATCGTCAATGCAACATCTTGATGAAAATAAATAAATAAATAAAATCTAATCTAATCTAAAGAATCCTGCCTGTGCCGCTGAGCTACTAAACTTCAAAACCACAACCTCATAAAAATGTCTTGGCTCACGGCGACGTTGGTGTGACATCTAGAGTTTTGAAAGCTCATAAAACCAATACTATTACTACTACTACGACTACTACTACTACTATTACTTCTTACGACGAGCAGAAATTCCAAGTAAAAGTGGTTTTCAGGTGTCTGTACTTTCTACTCAACTACATTTTTAAACTGGAAGTATTTTTTCTGTTATTGTCTGACCTGCTGAAAAGTCTGAGGTTTTATTTTTGACATGTTCATAATTTGAGCAAAAAAATATAAGATAAATATAGCAAAAAAAAACAAACAAACAAAAAACGATTGAATCAGTTGTTTCTGTTGAACAAAATTCAGCTCAAATCTTTATCAAAATCACTAAATCTGAAGCTTTATAAGATTTCAAAATCTGAAAACAGCTAAACACTTTTACTTTTTCATCTTTAAGTCACTTTTAAACAGGTACTTTAATACTTTTACTTTTACTTGTGTATTTTTACTTCAGATTTCACCAATATCCTTCATAATAGTGACAGTTGTGCTGCAGGTGAGTCAGGTTTGGACTGTAAAACAATAAAAGACGAATAACAAATATTTAAAATAGTTTTGAGTTTTATTTTGTTGTAATGCAGAGGTCAAAGGTCGTGTCTGGAGCCTAGCGGTGGTAACGCCGGGGCCCCTTCTCTGCTCCTCGCTGACTGATGTTGTTGTGTGCCACAATTATTTTTATTGTGCCATTTTTGATTTTGTGGATCTCCTTTTTCACCTCCATCATCTCCTTCAGTGACATGAGATGCTTGATTCTTCTTTTTCGATGCTCCTCTTTCTCATGTTCCAGTTCTAGGTCCTTCTTTTGGACGGCCTCAGTCAGATTTTGGATCTCCAAGTCCTGTTTTTCAAGTGTCCTGCTCATCTCTTCCATGTTTGTTTGAGCAGAGGCCAGTTCTTGAGTGAGCTGAGTTCTGTCCCTCAGTGCACTGTGGAAATGAGAAAATCTGATTTTGTTGTGGAAACTGGTGACACTCTCCAGCTCTTCTTCTTTCTCCTGGAGCATGTCTTTGACTTTATGCAGCTCCAGCTCCATTTTTGCTGTCAGGTTTTGGGTGTTGTGGAGCTCCTGTTTCAGCTGCTTGTTTTCGTGTCCTGCGCTGATGTACAGGTTCCTTATCTGTTTGTGGGCACTGATGTGGGCCACCATCTCCTTTTCTTTCTCCTGGAGCAAAGCCTTGACTTTTCGAAACTCCACGTCTGCCACGTTTGTTCTTATTGTGCCGTTTTTGATTTTGTGGAGCTCCTTTTTCACTCCCATCATCTCCTGCAGTGACTGGAGATGCTTGATTCTTCTCTGCCGATGCTCCTCTTTCTCATGTTGCAGATCGTGTTCCTTGTTTTGGACGGCCTCGGTGAGAGTTTGGATCTCCAAGTCTTGCTGATGGTTAATCCTCTCCAGAGTCTTGAGCCTGAGGTCCAGTTATTGGTTCATTTGGACCTGATTTATGAGCTCGGCCCTCGTTCACTCCAACTCTTGGCGGAGTGCCCTCACCAGAGCGCTCTCCTCCAGGGGTACCTCCTGCAGGGGTGCCTCGTCCAGTGGTACCTTGTGTAAGAGTACCTCGAGCTGGGGTACCTCGTCCTGAGTAACGTGTACCTCGTCCAGGGGTACCTTGTCCTGAGTACCTCGTACTTCATCCAGGGGTACCTCGTCTAGGAGTACCTTGACCTCATGTTTCTGGTTTCAATACAACATTTAGATGCTAGTTTTGGTGTTTACCCACAAGGGGGCACTCTGTCACAGCAATGACACTTGTGTCTGTGCTTGTTCTGGTGCAGAGTCTGGTGGCGAAAAAAAGTTGTGGGTTCGAGGGCAAAACACGAGCATCTTGCACGCACATTTACGAGACAAACATCCTGCATTGTTTGACAAACTTGAGCTGAAAATATTCATCGTAAGGGACATAAATTATTGAATGTGTTGTGTGTAGTAGCTAAACAGCATTTTACAGAAATACACACAATATATATTTACCTACAATCATGTCAATAGCAGAATAAACCACGCTCACCGATCGAGAACAGCATCCAATCCATCAAAAAATAACCTCCTCTCCTCCTGAGTCCACAGTCGTCTTCACTCTGACACGAACTGCTCCGGGTCAGAGATGCCTCTAGTTTAACTTGTACAAACATCCACAGTGTCCTCGATCGCATACTTCCGTCACGTCCATTTCATCATGTTTAGAAGCAAAACACAGGGCCTAGAATGCGCCGCATTAACACGCTTCGTTTACTCGGTAAAGTCCACCTTTTTACGGAAAATCTCGGCACGTCACACACGTGCTCGCTGTTCATTGGCTGTAAGGAGAAAACGTCACTAAACGTGTGTGATGTGATTGGTTGATTCTACACGGGGAAGAGTGGGGCGTAAACTTTCAGTCACATGTAGCACTGATTCGCTGTTTGCGGCTCCAGTGACCCACAACCTCCACCTTATTGGACAACAGTGGTGTCAATCAGAAGCTAACATGTGTGTTTAGCGTGGAGGAAGAAAGGCCGTGTCCCAATTCGTCACATGCACCGTTCCATGTACTGTTCGAAGTGCAGGTCGAAGTACCCGCCCGACTTAAGGGCACTTTGGTGAATTTTTGGTGAATTGAGACACGGCCAAAGTCGGCGCTGTCTTAAGTTTATTATGCCTAAAATCGACCAAAAAAGAAATGCAAAAAAGTGACGGAGCAGATTTCGCGTGTGGAATACTTTCCTGCAGCAGATTGGACATGGAGGATCTAACTTATTTTGTTGACATGATTTCTTCAGTGGGTTATATTCTCTGGACCTGTATGGAACGAATGAGAACGACTTTGTGGAATATGTTGATGTTTGACAGAATCAGAGCCTCAAAGGTGAGTTAAGTCCAAATCCGCATTTTTGGCTTTTCTATAAAAACGTCTTTCCTGTCAGCGCTGTGGTGATTCCAGGTGAAAATTGTTTGCATATACGAAAAGAGGAGCTGTAACTTTCATTTGATGTGTAGATTGTTTGCGTGGGTGACGCAGAAGTACATGTACATTCCTGTAGAGTTGTAAAGTAGGCCCGGGCCGTCGGAACGTTTACAAATTAATAATTTATGGTGATAATATCATGATAGTTTATTTCGGTTGCGATAATCGTGAGTCTAAATTTTATATCGTCCCATCCCTAGTGTGAACTGAATGTTTTTTAAAAATGGCATATTTGAGGAGCGAGATGTGTTAGATGTATGTACCATATGTTTACAGGTCTTTCATGCATCTACACCAAACTGTTACTCTTACTTACCATCTGCCTGTCCATGGACTACAGGTGGAAATTAGTATTTTTGCTATAACCTGGCACCATACATCTTTCTTGTTTTTTTAATGTATTGTTGTGCACTCTCCCTGTCCAAATAAAAGAATAACATACCATACAGACTAATAAGAAAGTGTTACTCAAACATGTGTGAATGACACCAAACACGACTCCAGGTATGTTTTTGAGGAGGTAACAGCATTATAACATGGCTGAAAACTCACAAGAGTCAATTTTGTGTGATATAGGACCTTAATTACTCGTGGGCCTTATTCACCTTTTTCTGAAGTATTTTATTCCTTTAAATCTGTCGTAACAAATCAGGCAGAGGGACCAAAAATGCAGAACTCATGAAAGTTTTAACAGTGTGTATTTACAGTTAGTGAAACAGTTCAGGCAAATTTCGGTAGATCAACAAGGAGCTGGGTGCGGGGTGCTGGTCGGGGTCCAGGGAGAACACACAGGTGCAGAGACGAAGATGATAGGGACAATACCAGTGCAGGGAGGCAGGGTCTGGAGCGAGGGTCCGGAGCTAGTCCGAGAGGGGGGTCTGGAGAGTGGCACAAATCCAAATAAGCAAAGATACAAGACAGGAACATACAAAAAGCCAAGCTGGAGTATTCACGTGAACACACGGACGATCTGTCACCGAGTGTCTGGTCCTGGCCTCTCTTATCCACAGCAGGTGGCATTGACATTGGCAGGAGGAGCCAGGAACTCCGCCCAGCTCTGGACAAGGACAGGTGAGGGAGGGAAAGAGCAGAACACGAGGGCAGCAGACAGGGATCATGACCAAATCTATATACGTGTTTTGGATCATTATAAAATTTAAATGGAAAAGGTGACATAATACTCATATTCTATGTCAACATCTTATACTATATTTGGTGGGACAGAGCTTGTTAATGAACATTCATGAACATACACATTCGTTCTTACAAACACTCTCTTTCACACATCAGCATACTTTAACTCTGGAGGCAAGGGGGGTTAAGTGTTTTACAAACTAAGGCCATGACAACAGTTTTCACCAGAGCCACTGCTGGCCCTGTGTAGCACCTGGTATTCTCAGTGGTCTCCTATCCAAGTAGCAAGCTGGCCCAACCCTGTTGATGATGAGATTTGGCCTATACTTAATAATTTGATTGATATATTGTTCTGTTGCATTCGTAACAGAGCTGATGTAACCATAGACTGAATAAAGATCTGGACTAACAGAGTATGACACCATGAAGTACGAACCTAGCAGTTATAGGGGCGAATTGGACAGTTCCATATTTGGATTTCCAACCGTGAGTATCATAGCAACCAAAGAGCCAATCCAGATCGAGGCTTTTGAAGATTGTTATGTAACTCCCACCCACACCGCTGGTTTAACAGAGAGCAGGCGCTTAGCAACACTGTCAATCAAACCTGTTGCTAACGCTAGCAGGAGCAACCTCAGGTAAAGAAGGCACCTGATTTGTCTGTTATTACTCTTCATATCTTGATTTATGGACACATTAGCAAAACAAAAACACCAGGATCATGTAGAATGGGTTAATACAAAAATGTAAGACCAAAATGACGAGGCTCACTGCAGCAATTACGGAAAAAGTGGCGAGCTTTTCAGCAGAAAGTGAATTGGAGCCAGAGTGGATGAAGCCGGAAGCGCGCCCATGCTCACTTCCTATTAGGAATGTGGCGGCTAGCGGATTAGCGATTTCCGTTTATATAAACAGTCTATGGATGTAACACAAACCTGATTCATGTGTATTTTGTTTACATATTAACAGTCTTATTTGACAGTAGCCAGCGTACAGGATGCTATGACAACATTTAAAACTCTCACTTGTTCTAGCTTATAGCAAACTCAAGGCATCGTAAACTGCGCCTCTTGAATACACTCTGAACTCACTGGGGACAAACACATCACTTCTTATGCAAAACACCGCACTCTATGGCGAGATCCACATACACCGTCCTGTTTGTCTGACCAGCTGAGTGCTTGTCATAAACAGTTTAAGCACCGGCCATGTACTTTCAATGGTGTCTACGCAGAGGAAAGACAAAATCTAAACAACACCAGTGGAAAGCCCTCCAGCCACTGTCAAAATAATCTACTGTAGAAATCCCTGTGGCTCCACTTGGCTCTCCTAAAAACGCCTGTGGCTGAATACGCAGTTTATGCCGTTTGCAACTCGGACAAAGTGTCAGATCCAGTCAAAACAGGGAGTCGCTAATTGTACACAGCATCGATATAGAATAGAAGAATATATATTTACAGTGATGGCCGTGTTTATTCTAGCTAGGCCGTACTTCGTTGCCAGGATACTAGCCTCCGTAATGCATGGTTGTAATTGTTTTGATTGAATAACAAGCTGTTTAATAAAGGAACCTCACAGAGTGTTGGGATTCCAGTCATGAGCGAGCTGTTGTGGATTAATTGGGAGAAGCTAAGGTGTTTGCATTGAGGTGCCTCTGCGTTCTTGCTCCAAATCAAAACACTTAAAATGGGATTGTGACGTCAATCCGGTCCTCAGAGACTGCCCTACTGGGAAATACAGAGGAGCGTTCCTGGAAGCACTGCAATTCCAAGCTTTAGCTTTAGTCTTTAACTTAAATGATTTTCTTTTTTTGTTTTTTGTTTGAGATGAGATTTTCTGAGTCATTTTGTTTACTTTCAACGAAGAAGTCAGCCTAATTTAGTCAGCGAAATCCATAATAAAAATACAGAAAACCAAGCCACTCTCTTAGAAGTGTAAATGTCTTTATTATGGAATGTCTTAATAAACCTGAGCCCCAGCGTCTTCAGGGGCATCAGGGGAACACAACCCCCCTTTTGTCCCCCTCTTGGTTGCCTTGATTTTGTGTATTTTCACATTGATGGTCCCTTTACCAAACAGCACCTCTTTTACTATTTGTACTACTTTCCATCTCTGCCTGCAGATCCACAGAGCTCTCCTTTTACCCTTCGCTCACAACAAATCCATAATAGTTAGAAATATAGAAGTTAGTTAGAAATAGTTAGAATATTTTGTAGTTGCCAACCAGAACATATATTTCTTCATTACTTTAACTTTGCGCATTTGCATTGCATTGGTTGACAGGATATGTAAGGGTGTGTTCTTTGGACGTTGAGTTTGTAGATGGTTTGGTTTGAGGCTCTGGGATTGAAATGTGGAACTTGGATCTAGTTTAGTTTACTTTAGTTTATTGGTTTATTTTAACAGGGACTATGTTCAAACACATTAATCTCATAAAAGAAGAAATGATTTACACCAGATTTAGCTAAAGCTAGTTTCCATCTGCAGTCCCCAGGCAGGTTACAAACAATAAAAATACATTTAAGTATCCAGTCATTTACAAATCAAACATGCATTCTGCCATTCTTTCATTTAAAAACATTACACTCCACATTTCCACATTTTAAAGTACTCAAATATATCTCAAAATATTACCATATGAGCTGCTGCATACAAATCAGCGTTGACAGAGCTGGATCTTTAAAAGGACTTTTTTTTTTTTTTTTTTTTTTTTTTTTTTTTTACATTATAGGTCAGAGGAGAGTTTCAGTCTGTGTGGGAGCTTGTTTTTAATGCACCTGTGTGAAGTCTGTCTGTGTAACCTTCTCTCACCCAGCAGACAGACATTACATCATCTACTTCCTTCAATTAAAATACGTTTGACTTAATATTCTATGGAAATATTTACTTATAGCCAACAGAATGTGTGTAATTTGAGTCATTATCATTACTTTTAATTTACTTTTAGTCAGCAAAAATATGGCACGTTGACAAATGCACAGACCTGGAAATAAATCACGTGTTTGCATTTGGAAATGTAAACTCACTGCAGACCTAAAGCAGCACACAGATATTATTATGGCAGTTCAATATTTAAGTTTGTCAAGTAAAGTTATATTGTTTAACGAGAGCAGACACTGGAGGACTGCACGGGCTGAAGGATTTTGAAGGATACCATTTAACGAATATAAGATAGACAACTTTGTGCTGTACTGTGGAACATTCCAGGTAAAGCAATGGAATCTCCATAGAGACAATGATGTGGCATACACCTGCAAGTAAAGTTACGTAGTGCACCTTTAATACACTTTAAATACAACCAGTGGTGGAATGTAACAAAGTCAGAGGAGTACTGTACTTAAGTATACATGTTCCTCAATACTTTACTTAATTATTTACTTAAGTAAATTATAAAGTGGTAAAGAGGATGGTTTTATTTTTTATTTTTACTTCACTACATTTGAGAGCAGGCTGTACGTTCTACTTCACTTCATGTTTTAACTGGACTGAACAGTAAAAATATTTGTTATTATTGTTTGAGACTGAAAAGGTTGATTTATTTGTATAAGTTCATTGTCTGAACAAACAAAAACTTATAAATAAAAACAGCTGAAAAAACGATTTATTCAGTTTTTTCTACTGAGCAAAATACAGCACAAATCTGTATCAAAATCAGGTCATTTGAAGCCTTATAAGACCTCAAAATATGCGTGAAATACTTTTACTTTTTACCTGTACAGTGTATTCTTAAAAGGGGTACTTTAATACTTTTGCTTGAGTAGATTTCATGTGACACTGAGAGTATTTTTTTTTGTTTTTTGCTCCAGTATCTGTACTTTTACTTAAAGAAGTGGTAGTTTCTAAATTAACAACGTCCATTTATATTTAGTTGATTAGAAATTGGAAACACCAGGACTGAAATGATCCATATGATTCTAGTGAAGGTGTATGGAGATTAAAAACACAGTGGAGCACTTCCTGTATCACCACATGACATCACAAGGTGGAACAGAGTGTTTTGTTAGAGAAAAAAGTTAGCCTAAATATGCAGGGTTTGTGTGTTAAACATGTGTGAATGAAACAACACAACTCCAGGTATGTTTGTGACAAGAAAACTACATTATAACATAAATCAGAAAAGTAACATAATTAAGTACTTCTTCTCCCACTTTATACAACGAAGCAACTGTAGTATTTACTTAACTACCAGCCGAAGTTGCACAAACATTTACATGAAATATACATCTGCCCCCATAACAACAGTGAGGCTGCAGGGATAGTCATAAAAGAGGACATATACAGTCAGACGAGGACATAAAATCCTCACAGCTAAAGTAGTAAAAAGTATAATTTGGTTCTAATCATTCATCAGTGTAAAGAAACGGTTACCCCAGAGACACAGTTAAACTTATATGCAGTAACATCGCGCAGTAACGCCTTCTGCTTTGGTTCATATTACATACCCTGACAACGAAGGAGGGTGAGAGTGTGCTAAAGAGGCCCATTTGCGCCTCTGTATAGTTCATAATGCAAAAGAATTTTTTACTAACAATAATAAAGGCAAGGAAAGGTTATTGTCAGTGGTATAAACATGAAAAAAAAACTCCAAATGTAAAAAAGTTCTTCAGTTATGACTTTGTTTTGTCTTTACTTTTAGGAAGTTGCAGCTGTAGTCTAAATTAATGCAACTTTCCTTAAGATCATTTTCGGGAAACAACTTCTATGACATGGAAAAAGGGATTTGACAGGTTTGTTTCTGTGTTTATATTGTAAAAGAGAGACGTAATTCATAGCTTGAGCCATAATTTTAGTATCAACTTGCTACGGGCATGTGCTTTGATTGTCTGATTTAGTCTGTGTCTGTTTGCCCCATCAGTGGAACAATTTGAGTTGAAACCGTAGACTGCGAGTGAGTGTGACGTCACCCATAGCAGTGGCTAGCAGTTACACGGGCGAATATGGAGCCAAGTTTCCTATTTGGAATTCCGACCGTGAGTATCATAGCAACCAAAGAGCCAATCCAGAGCGAGACTGTTGAAGGTAACGCCCCTTCCCACCTGCACCGCTGGTTTAGCAGTCAGTTAAACAGCGAAAGAAAGTGCCTAATTTCTCTGTTATTAATGTCCATGTCTTGATTTACGTCCACAATAGTGAAATGAACACCCCAGGATCATGTAGAGCGGGTTAATACGAACATTTAAGACCAAAGTTATGAGTCTGACAGCAGCAGTTACAGAGAGAGGAATGGCATTTATTTTGTTGATCATGTGTGTGATCTTTTGTTTTACCGCTTACAGACACATGACAGGTGGACATCCGTTTCCAGTTTTCTAACCCGGTTTGTGATTTGGTGGAATATTGAGAACATAGAAACAGGAAGTGGACCGCTGCTGGCTTTTGCTTCATATGCAAATGCTCAAAAAGTCTCATTAATGGAGTAAAGCACTTTCTATCTCCAGATCCGGAGGCAGGGTCTTGATCAGCTGGAGCATTAGCCATGTTAGAATGAAAGAAGTAATAATAAGAGTACACGATTAAAACTCTCACTCTTGACAGCGCTCAACATCAGAACTGAGATTACACTGGGACTATACGTGGACTCAACTAGGACTAGACCAGGACAGAAACCAAGTCTAGATCATGACTACATTGGAAACAAAATCCATCTATTTTCTTCCTTATTTTCTTTTTCGGGCCGGGTCACGGGGGCAGCAGTCTTAATGGGGACTCCCAGACTTCCCTCACCCCAGATACATCCTCTAGCCCCTCCAGTGGAACCCCAAGGCGTTCCCAGGTCTGCCGAGAGACATGGTCCCTCCAGCGTGTCCTGGATCTTCCCTGGGGCCTCCTCCCGGTGGGACATGCCAAATAAACAACTGACCTAAAATGTTGACATCCCCACACCGTAGACCAGGGGTGTCAAACTCAAATTCAGGGCCAAAATTAGAAACTGGGACTAAGTCGTGGGCCAACATCTGCATGTTTTTCAGAAGGAGTGGATTAAATTTGATTAAGGCGACAGGTAGCAGATGCTAATGGGTGCCAACAGAAGTGGTGGGGGCCGGCACCAACGTATATGCAAAGCATTCTGGGATTCGTAGTATTAGCAGTGCATGTGCTATACTGGTGCAGCGGCCATCGGACCAGCTCTAATACATATTTGATATGATCTGGTGGGCCAAATATAATTATACCAAGGGCCAAATTTGTCCCGCAGGCCTGAGTCTGACACGTCTGCTATAGACTGTATATATAAATATGATATGCTAACCTGCTAGCCATTGTTTTCCAAATAGGAAGTGAGCATTGGAGCTTCCAGCTCCATCGACTCTGGCTCCAGTTCATTTTACATCAGAAAACGCCCCTCTTCCTGGAACTGCTGCTGTCAGACTCGTCATTTTGATATGGTATTTGGTATTTTGATTTTGGTATTTGTATTTCACTATTGTGTCCGTAAATGAAGATATGACCATTAATAACAGACAAATCAGGCGCCCTCTTTCCCCGAGGTCGCTCCCAATAGCGTTAGCATTAGTTTGATTCACAGCATTGCAAGTGGGAAGGGGCGTGACCTTCAACAGCCTCACTCCAAATTGGCTCTTTGGTTGCTATGGTATCCGCAGTCAGAATTCCTAACATGAAACTTGGCTCCAAATTTGTAGCTATAACTGCTATAACTGCTAGCATCGATGAGCTTCATTTGACTGGAGCCGAACGCTATGGGTGACGTCACACTCACTTAGTCCACTTGTTTTTACAGTCTGCACCATACACACACACTTTAGGATTAGACCCTGGGAACTTCTTGATACAAGGCAAACCTTTCGATACGGTTCCACCCACTCTGCTGTAAATTATTTCAGTGTTCACATCTACGTTGTTATAAACTTTGCCAGTTAAACCGAACACTTTTTGCAATTTAAAACTTGTATCAAAGCCAAAACGTCTCAACTAAGCCTTTTCTAAGAGCGTGTAGTAAAGGGCTGTTCGGAGCAAACAAATGTTGACAGGGGAATCCAACGTAAATTGAACAGCTCGGGGCGATAGATTTGAAGACTCCAGCCTTAGACACAGAAGAAACTGGTTTATTTCTTCACATACAGTTCAGTCTCTGTGTTAAAATCCTGTTTGTTTTTCCCAGTCAGTTTGAGCATGAAAACTGCATGTAAATAACCCAGCACCACGGCAGCAGCTCCACTGGGGATACTAATGCGAGACAGAGTTCTGGTTTAAAATGCAGGTGAGCTCACAAACATAGACCGAAACCTGAACTCGTGCATGCTAAGGTGGGCACTGTCATTCAAATGTAACCACGGCGACTGGGATGTGATGAGGTTAGACGCTTCGATATTTTAAAGACAGGACCTTTGTCTGATTCGTCTGTTTAGGAAAGCGTGTTGTTACTGATTGTCATTCAGAGTAAAAGTGCTTGTTAAAGGTGAGTTGCCTAAATGTATTCTTATATATTAGGAAATGTGTTTGTTTCTCGCATAGACATATATATAGAAAAAAGAGTTAGATTTAAAGGGCCCATATTATGCTATTTTCTGATCTGTTATAATGTTGTTTCCTCATTACAAACAGACCTGGAGTTGTGTTTTGTTTCATTCTGACATGTTTAACACACAAACCCTGCAACATTTTGAGCTTTGGAGATGTAGACAGACTAATAATAAAATAAAAAATTACTCAAACAAGTGTGAAGGAAACAAAACTCCATACAAAAAAACAAACAAAAAAAAACAACTCCATACTCCAGGTATGTTTTTGAGGAGGTAACGACATTACAACATGGATTAAAGCTCACAAGAGTCAATTTTTTCGTAATATAGGACCTTAAATATCTGTTTCATTCTTTTTATTCGTTTTAATCTCTCGTGAAAATGTTATTGCTTTGCTAGGACTGCTCCACAGTACGCCATGAAATGCATAGATTTTGTGTATTTGTTGTTGTTTTTTTATTGCTAGGAAAATATATATTCATAGTGTGGGCAGGGGTCGCCACTCCATGGATCTGACCTGTACCTTGGTCCAGTAGTACTTCCATGTCTCCATGTCTTCTTCTTATTTATTGACTTGAAGCACTTTGGGCAGCTTAAGTTGTATTCTAAATGTGCTTTATAAATACAATTGAATTTAATGGATTGGATATACTGTAGATAAAATAAATGCCATACTGTGCAACATTCCAGGAAAAAAGTAACATCTCCCAGAGGACAAGTAGATGGCTGACCCTCCAACAGAAAAAGTACATATAGTGCATCTTTAATATCCTTTTAAAAGTGTGATTTTATGAACTGACTCTTCAGAATAAACCTGAACTGAAATACATAAAATGCAGTCCTTATTTCACCCACACTTGTGCTTTATATGATCCACTGTTTGAATGACTCTCTTGAATGTGCACTATATTCTTAAGATTTAATATGAAAAGAAATACGGCCAACTTCAATAGGAGGTATATTACATTATTATGAAATGGTTAGCTATTCTACACAAGCCATCGGCCCTTAGACTCCACTCACATTTTTCTGCTTTGACTTCTGAAACATAGAAACACAACTGTGAAGCTGCAGCTGCTGAAGATCAAAGTGAGCGCCAAAAGCACTTTCTCACCGCTGCGTCTTCTTGATCAATATTTGATTTGTTTGATTTGAGATTGACCCCTTCTGCTCCTGTTTTTATACTGGTAAACAGCTGCGGCTCATCTGATCTACCTGCTTTTATTGTACTAAAACACAAGCCGACAGATGCTGGGGAGCGCTACAGGCTGGAATAGTTGGAGGTATGATGGAAAAAAACATACTTTAGTTTATTTTTTGGGTTAAAAATCAATTTTATACTACTCTAAAAACAGTTTCAGTCTTCAAATAGAGAGGTTAATATGTTTGGGTCATACGCTGTCTAAAGACGCAGACTAAATGAGTGTGACGTCACCCAGAGTCAAATGAAGCTCGTTGAGGCAGCACTTATAGGAGTCGAGTTGCATCATAGCATCCAAATATCCAATCCAATCAAGGATGTTAGTAATGTAGTAATGCTAGTAGGAGCAACCTTGGGGAAAGAAGGTGCCTGATTTGTCTGTTATTAATGTTCATATCTTGAATCACAGACAAACTGTCAAATAAAAACATCAGGATCATATAGAGCGGGTTAATCCGGATTTTTAAGAACAAAATGACGAGTCTCACTGCAGCAGTTACAGAGAAAGGGGTGACAGTTTTACAATGTAAAGTGAACTGGAGCCAGAGTCGATAGAAATGGAAGCGCACGCATGATCACTTTCTACTTGGAACGTGGTGGCTAGCGAGTTAGCTGAGTCCACTTACATATACTGTAATACATTAAAAGTTGCATTTGTCTTTTCATATAGTTCCTATCTGTAACAATTATAAGTCTAAAAATAATATTTTTTACATGGTTAAAAAATTATCAGATAGTGTAAATATCAGCAGAAGTTACAGGTATTTCTTTATTTGTCAGGGACCATGAACAAATTCATTCATCTTACAAAAGAAAAGATGATTTGTACCAAATTTAGCTACTGCTACTTTCCACCTGCACTAGGGCAGGTGAACACACATAAAAAAATACACATACACATTAAAAATTCCCACATACAAGTGTGTAGTTTTCAAGTACACCTATAAATCAAATTTAACAACAGACCTCCCTGGGAGGTAGCAGCAGGAGCACTAACCACCGATCCCAAACAGGGGGCTACTTTGCATGACGCATCATTTAGTCTACTGCTTTTTCTTACATGTTTTTGCGTGGGATCCACAACACACACTTCTTCAGTACTTTATAAGATGTGAGTCTGGTCACCGGTGAATCTCCCTGTTTTCAAATGGATGTGACTGACAGATGGATTAGCCAATCAGGGACATGTATGGTCTGTCTGTATCTGCAAAAATAAAGAAAAAAAAATATCACAGGGCTGAAACACATCACAGATTCAATGAGCAAAGCACTAAACTCTATTCATCTGAAGTGAGATCAATTAAATTTTATTTGTAAATCATATGTGACCAATGAGCTCCTTCATTTCACATGTGTCACTAGAAAAAAAAAAAAAAAAGGCTCTGATTGGATGATCACGTTTGACCGGGCTTGAGATGCAACAGGAAGTAGGGACCAGACTGACATCAGGCTGTATAAAAAATACAGAGAGATTCCGTTCTGGATTTTATAGAAAAAAAAAATTATATATAGTGATATTATAGTGATATTACATAATAAGAAATATTTTGGGTGCCTTTGTAAAGTTAAATACATAATTTTATTTTAAAAAAAATTCAGTCTATTTTTAGAGGGACCTCGTCAGGTTGTTTGGAGGTGAAGGCCCATTATATATGTAATTGTGTTTTTGTGCATGTGCAGCTAACATGATTGTACTTACAAAATTAACCTCACTCGCTAATTAAATGCAAGACTATATTGAATGTTTCTCAGTAGAATAATTAAAAGTCATGAAAGTTAAATAGGCACAATTAAACTCCAGAAATTACACTATTGATTTGAATCCTCAGCATATGAGCTTATGTTCAACTTTTCCTCAGACAAACTGCCTTATTTTCTGTTAGTGCTGAAAAGTAGGCCAGGGCTGCAGTCAGTGAAAACCCTACTTTGTGAAACGAATATTCTTTACATTCTTGGCTGTATTGTAATGATCTGATATTTTGTGTTTAGGTCGGAGTTGACACCTTTTGTGGACACTTGGTTGCTATGCCGACAAGTCGATGTTCGGTTCTGTTTGTCAGGCACTGATCTGTTCTGGAGACGGGCTTTAGTGAGCTGAGAGTGCTGTTGTTTTGCGGTTGTTTGGCGTGCTGAGGTTGCACAGGCAAACGCACTGCTCTATGGTAGATAGCATAAGGCCTTATAGCACCTGACCCAGTCACAACAGTGATATCTGATGTTGGACAGCACACTATAAGCTGTCATAGTCAGAGACTGCATATATAAATGGACAGAGCTAATCTGCTAGCTGCAGTGTTCGAAACAGGATCCATCGACTCCATTTCACTTTTTTTTTTTTTTTAACTGTGGCCTCTCTCTGTAACTGTTGCTGTCAGGCTCATCATTTTGGTCTTAAAATGTTGGTATTTATAACCAATATATATTATATAATGGACAATTCAGGTGTCTTCTTTACCTGAAGTCGCTCCTGTTAGTTTTAGCAACAGGTTTGATTGACGGCGTTGCCTTGTGTTCGCTCCTTGCTAAACCAGCAGTGCAGGCGGGAAGGGTTGTTACCTTAAACAGCCTCGCTCCAGATTGGCTCTTTGGTCGTTCCAAATATGGAACTTTGCTCCAAATTGGCCCCTATAACTGCTTCAGCCTCGATGAGCTTCATTTGACTGGAGCCAAACACTATGGGTGATGTCACACTCACTTACTCCACTTCTTTATACAGTCTATGGTTGTAAAGCAATGTATTTTTTCCCTCTTGTACAACTTAGTAGAACAATGTTTGAAAATATTATATTATTAAAATTATAATTTACTAATGTACTTATGTGTAAATAAATAATAATAACTTTAATAGGCTTTCTGACACCCACGGTCACTTTACAAGGCCTAAACACAATCAAAACAACATTAATACAATTAGAAAAACATTAACCTGAAGAAGCTCATCTAAAAATAAGAGTTTTGAGGTGGGACTCGAAAAGGGGTTCCAGAGGGTGGGGGCTGAGCAGCTGAAAGCTTGTGTTGCCATGGTAACCAGGTGAAGAGTATAGATAAGGAACAAAGGGAGGAAAGAGATATAGAAATCGGAGAGATGCGGAGGAGTCATGTTATTCAGGGTTTTGAATATGAGGAGAAATAAATAAATCCCTACATTAGTGGACTGCTCAAAAAGGCTGGTCCTGGTCCCCTTCATCAATGCAGCTGTGGTTTGTTATATTGATTGACATTTGATCTATATTACCACATTCGAAACCAATCCACCAATGACCATGAACAACACCCGATGCCTGCTGGAGCTACTGACACTTCTCTGCATCAACATGGTTTTTTCTACACGAATTGGTGCAGACTTGGTAAGAACATGCTTAGGTATCTTAGGGTCAACACCGCCCATCGCTGTGAGATACCTGCCAATACTGTATCTACTCGAGTGTGCGAAATACACTTACTCAAGCATGGGGTCCTGGTTTGACATGATATCAATACTCTAAGAATATCCTATGCATCTTAGTCAAGTGTTTGTTTAAAAGGTGTGTTATTTTGTAACTATGATGAGAATGCGTGCTTCAGTTAATGGCATTTCAGATATTTATGTGCGTATGTGAAGATAGAAAAAAGTATAAGGAGAAAAGGCTATTTCAAAAAGCTCTTCAGACTTTCTTGGAAAAATACATACACAATTCTAATACATGAGATGTGTTTCAAACCGCTCAAGTTAAAGATGCACATATGTATATATATATATATTTTTTTTTTCTCTGGGCTGGGTTCCAAACAGGAAGTGATCAGGGATGTGCTTTCAGCTCTATCGACTCCAATTCACTTTACATTGAAAAATTGTCACCCCTCGTGAGTCTTGCCATTTTGGTCTTAAAATGTTCATATAATCTGCTCTATGTGATCCTGGTGTTTTTATATCGCTATTTTGTCTGTGATTCAAGATATGGACATTAATAACAGACAAACCAGGCAACTTCTTTCCCTGACGTCGCTCTCACTAGTGTTAGCAACTGGTATGATTGACAGAGTTGCTAAACACCCGCACTGCTACACCAGTGGTGCAGGCCTTCAACAACCTTGCTCCAGATTGGCTCTTTGGTCGCTATGACACTTGTGGTCAGATTTCCAAATATTGAACTTGTTTCCAAATTGGCCCCTGTAACTGCCAGCCTCGATGAGCTTCATTTGACTGAAGCCGAATGCTGTGGTGACATCACACACTGAATTAGGTGGTCACACTCACACTAGGACTTTAAGATTGTGTTTGTGCTCAAGAGCGATTGCGTAGGGTTCTATGGCCTTCGCTCGCACCTGCACAACTGAACCAAGCCACGGCCCAGTGACGTCATCACGCAGCCTGTTTGTGTACATGTCACGCAGTAGTGGTAATGCTTTAGCAGCGAAAATGAGTCTAGTGGCATGAAATATGTCTTAAATAGTGAGGCAGATATAAGTCCTACTGTGATACGCTCCTCTGTGAGTTTATGGATTAAACTACAGCGTGGAAGAGTGAGGACAACAGGAGACGAGGCTTCAAAACTTGTGTCTGTCACAGTCCTTACTGAAGCCGAGCGGAGAATCGTTGTGAGTTATGGAAGAGAATTCGCTTTTTACAAGACAGGGCTTGTAAACATAAATTGTGTGTTTGGTTGTACATGAGCAACCGTGCTGTGCTTTGGCCCACCCCGTCCAACCGGGCCAAAGCTCCAATGGTTCAGCTGCACTCACACTGGACACTGGTTCGATTCTGCTAGTGTGAGCGCACAATTAGACCAGAGTCACATCTTCATAAAGTATTGAAAGAGTGTATATTCTGAATCCCAGGCAATGACTACTGATTCACTGTTGCAGACCTATTATATATAGAATTGTTTGTTTGTTTTTTATTATCTATATTTTCTTCATCTATATAGTACTTTAAAATTAGTTATCGTGGCAGGCTTAGCTCAGTGAACTGGCTTGTAGCAACCCATGAAAAAAAATAAATAAAAAATAACGAAAAAAACCCAAGATAACTTAGCTTATGTTGTGAATTATCCATGTAATTTTCCACATGTGATGGATATTGAAAACATGTGTGATGGTAAGTCAGTGACTAAAGCCAAAGAGACAATGAGGGAATGCTGCTTTGTGTGCTGCATTATCAGGAGAGGCAGGGATCAGGGGAGCACTTGAGTGTGATGGAGACAGGAGAGAGATAGCTTCGGGGCCCTGCCATTTTATTGAAGCCACCATGACACTCCAATATTGCCGCCTCTTAGATATGAATTATTGCACCTTTGGGGGATAAAGAATGGCACAAAAGCACTTCAAATCTGGATGACAGACGCAGAAACTATAAGGATGTGGGGGCATCCTACCCACCACCTTATCTAATTGGGGTGGTCTTGGTTTACATCTAGCAAACTGCAAAGTAAGGCCAATTTAAAGTGTAACAAAATAGTCTTTAACATTTGGCTGATGTTCATCTATAACATGTATACATATAGAGTATTTTACATATTTGTAGCAGGCTAACTGGTGTCTGTAAATAAAGGGTTAGGTCTGTTTGTGATGAGGAAACATTATAACATAGATCAAAAAACAGAGTAACATGGACTCATGAAGTCGCAGTCCTGGGTTTTAGATATTTTTGGGCTAGACAAGATAATTTCTGTTGGCTAATTTATGAAAAGTTTCTATAATAGTACTTAGTGTAGTACTTTAATCCAGTGTTGGAAGTCTTGGATTCTGTATTGTATATCATTAGCTTGGAAACTCTCATTCGGCCGTACTTGCACCTTATCAGTGACCTTATCTAATTGGGATATTGTTGCTCTACATCCAACAAACTGCTGTGCCATTTGTTTTAGCGACGTTTTTCATGTTTCGTCCCATCAGTGTTAATTAATTTCCAAGTCTGGCGAGAAGCCCAGAGGTTCGGTCACTTGGCCTTGTGATCTTGAAGAATTAAGCTCACCGGTGGAGCGCCAAACACCCTTACAACCTTTTATTCATTTATGTGCAGAAATCCGACCGGCCCTGCGCTGCCCCCGTGAGGTCAGGAGGGTCAAAGGCCACGCACTCAATGATAGGTTAAGCCTAGTATCTTTTCAGGGGTGCTGTTATTGGACGGGTTGCGGGAGGAGTGGCGTTTGGAGAGCGGTGATAGATTACAAGGTCAGATGTTGGGGTCTGGCCTGTTGCGGTGGATACGGGCCGTCATGTTGCCATGTATTGATCTTGTTTGTACGTGTATAAGCAAGGACACACGATTAAAGTGACCGGCTAAAGTTTCAGATGAGCATATGTTAGGGGTGTCACTACACTTAAACATACATATGTCTTTGCACAGGCAGCTGTTCACTTACTGAGTTGGGCTAGAAGCAACAACTATATGAAATACAACAGAAAGTATAGAAAGAACAGAAGTTTTAGTCTTTTTCACGTTTTCATTCTTTCATCGTTTTGTTCAGTGAGTAACTTTATTTGAACATTATTTGTAATGTTTTTGTTACTTAATTTAATGTAATCTTTTGGTGTTCAGTCCATGTCCAACTTGTCTCCATCTGTTGTCTCCTAGAATGTTCCACAATGTTTCTTGAGTGTATTTTAAATTTTAAGTCCAAAAAATAGACTTAAAGCAGACTTATTCTGCATAATCGACTTTTCAGAGCTTTATAGTTGTTCCCTCCTCTTCTCATTTACCCTCTCCAAGTTGTATTTGGAGTGATTTGTGCATGTTTGAGCAGACTTTAATTACTTATTTTCAAGACGCCATATTGCAAATCAACCCCCGTTTTCACAGCTGCCGGCATACACCCACTGTGGTGTACTTACTTCATTCTCCAATTTTATGATGATGCACGAAGAATTCGGCAGTGTTGCGTAGTCCTTTTGGTACAAATGTTGTGTAGTGTAATCTGCACCTGTCCGTTTGAGGGGCCGACAGCTGCACAGCTCTTTGTTGTGATGAGGTTTACGGAGACGTCAGCTCTCATTGGGCACTGCAGTTTCTACGCGGCGGACGTAGCAAACTTGTTTCTTTTATTAAGTTATTTTTAGATGACTACAGTGGCTCCTTACAATATCGTGGTTCACCTTTTGCGGTCTTGCTGTTTCGCAGATTTTTTTTAGTGCAGTTTTCTATGTTGTTTTTTTTTTTGTTGTTTTTTTTTGTTGTTGTTGTTTTTTTACAGTGCATGAACGTGCATTGTGTTCTGATTGTGTTCTGCGTCCTGATTGGCTGAGGGACTGTAGATCATTGTCCATTAGTCTCCTCTGTGCCGTGTCTCCTGTACAGTACAGAATGTGTTCAGACAAATTTACACATGTGACTCTGAAGTGCTGAAACCTTTGCTCACAGCGATGACATCCATGACAGCGAGAGGCAGGATGATGCAGAGCTCAGGCCAGTACGAGTACTTTTCACATAGTACCAAGCCCATTTAATGCCAGCAAAGATTGGTTTGACAATTTCAGAAACACTTTGGGCTCAGAAGTGTTTCTGTGCATGGAGAGGCGCCTCTGCGGATATGGAGCAGAGGCACGTGAACAACACATTTAAAGTGATCATCGAGGAAGAGGTGTACAATATATGAAGGTTTGAACTTTGAGAGTCTTTAAACCAGAAAGAAATGTGAGAAAATGTTAATGCCTGTCTGAGAAAAGTGTATAAAGTGTGTGGTGTGGGGTTTTACAGCCATAAAATATATATAATAATTGTAAAAAATAAAACTGACTATTTCGCGGATTTCGCCTATTGCAGGTTATTTTTAGAGCATAACCCCTGCGAAAAACGAAGGACCACTGTATTGCAATTTCAAATATTCAAATGATAACACAATGCTCCACAGTTGTCGTAGATTATAACTACAAAGCAGACAGCACAATAGCTCTTCTTTAAAAGGCCTGTACCTGATGTTAATGTTTTCTGTTTGAGTTAAATGGCCTGTATGCAATGTATTGTTAAAGTAGTTTAAAAAACAACAACACATAAAACCTTTGCATTTTACCTTCGCAAGTATTCTGTTGGGCAATAACTAACAGAGAAGTTACTTACAGTGTCGCTCATTTTCAACCAATCAAAAAGACTGTTCGCAAAGAATTGTGGGAAATAACTCCCTAACACTATGGCAGACCACTCTCTGTCATGATGCATTTTCAAGAGTAAGAACATAACATGAAGAGAGAGAGCGATTGATGGGAACCATATGGAAACAACAGCATGACACTATCCTGGATGGTTGATTCAGTGTCACGAATATCAGAGCGGTAGAAAGGACTGAGTGGGCGGGGCTTCACCCAAACATGTTTCTTATTCATAGTTAAAAATCAGGTAATGGCCCTTTAAATGCAAGAATATATTTCATTGCAAGTGTTTTATTAGACCAAAACCCTTGAAACCCTCTCCATAGACCTAACGTGTAGCTTTTCTGGTGGCAGACACACCACGTTCTTATCTCCATGGAGATGTTATGCTTTGCCTCAAATATCGCTGAAAACTGTTCTGTCTCCATGGAGAATTTTCCAAAGTTTGGTTTTAAGTTTCTATCTATCTTCTATCTCCATGGAGTGTACCCCAGGGCGCTTATGGCTATAGAAGTACTCCAGGAGATGAAAGAGGACATATGAATGGATAGAATATTGTGACACTGATCTGAGGAAAAGCGTTATATAAAACTAATTCATTCACATTCACATTAAAGGCCTATTATATAAGAGGCTCAGTGAAGTTAATCTTTAGTATTAAGTTTATGTCCAGATAGTTAGCGGGTGCAAGTTTCAAACTGAACAGAAAATGCAGTGTTGTTTAACTTTACTATTGTTTAACTATTCACTCGTGGAAGGTAACGCAGTAAAAGTAGTAAAGTAGGTATCTGTACTTTTTTTTAGGTATCTGTACTTTTAAGTAAATTTTACAGTGGATACTTTTACTTCACTACATTTGAGAGCAGTATCTGTACTTACTACTTTGCTACATTTTTTAACAGGACTGAAATGTAAAAGTACTTTTCATATGATTTGAGGGGTTATTTTTACCATGTTTGTGGAAACATTATGACTAAAGTTTTCGAGTTCAAGCTTCGGCTTTGAGCAAACAAAATGAATACACAGGAAAATTTAAGAAATGAATTCATATTGTTATTGTTGACCAAAATATAAATCATTTTAAAATCACTATCAGTACATTTAACACTTTAACAAATTAATAACAAATACTTTTCATATTTACTGTTAAAGTACATTTTTAAACAGGTACTTAAATACTTTTACTCAAGTAGATTATTTCATGTGATACTTTTACTTGAGCAACTTTTTACTTCTGTATGTGTACTTTTACTTAAGTAGCAATATAGAAATAATATTGAGTACTTCACCCACCATCTGCTTCGTCTGCTTTAATTTAAATGCGAAACTGATGTCAACCTAGACATTATTACACTTTATTTACATACGAACGTCATTTGTGCTGCTATATTTCGATCTTTGACTCCACTCAAACACACATACAACACCGTTATGTTTACGAAAGCCTTATGGAGGTGCGCAAACCCTTAACAACACGCAGATAACGAACAGTATCCCCAGAGATGAGAGAGACGCTGCTCATCGAGTTCATAACAACCCGTAGCTTAACAAATACCACTCTGCTATTTGTGCAAAACGAATTACTGTGGGTATGTAGCGGGACCGGGGAGTGCGGCAGAGCAGAGACTCGCATGTCTGAATTTGCGTTGTATCTTTCGCTGGTTAGACCTCTGGGGACATGTGCTGTTTTAGATAATGATGGGTCCTGCGTATTTGCTGATACCTGCATTACGCCACGTTCAAATCTCATCTCCATTTTGGCGCTGCTGTTGTCACCTATCTGCAGCACGCAGTCGGAATAGGGAAATAGATTTGCTGTAGGGCCATGCTGGAGGACCGCGGAGGAATCAGGTGAGATGGAGATCGTAATGGCGGAATATGGAGGCCTCGTAATTTCACTGAAGGCCCTGAAGTAATGTCCAGTTGGAGTTGTTGGTAGCGTAATGTTCGGGGATATAATGCACAGTATGGACTAAATATAGGCTCACATAGAAGACCATAGACAATATCAAAGGGCTTTTAGAGATCACATGTTGGATGTAGCTTCGGGGTCTGCAACCACTCTCTAAAGAGCCATATGCGGCTCTTTAAAGCCTCCAGTGCGGCTCTTTGCACTTTGATTGAGAGGGAAAAAAAAAGGAAAAAAAAAAAAATGTTTTGGGCATACTTTATTACGTTTGTATTTGATAGTGTATCTTACTAAAGAGCAGTCTGTGTAATGTCGGAGCAAATCCCATGCATAAACTCGGAAAGAATATAAGATAATTGTGTAAACATTAAACATAAAATGCACCAGATTGCAGGAAAATGTAATCACTATAGTATTTTTAGTTGGTTGGTTGGGTTATTGTGTATGGCAATTAGCACAATTAGACTGACACAGAAGAACCGGGCTGCGGAGGGAGCTTGTGCATGAATGACAGAACACAGATTGGATTGAAATAAAATGAAATGTATTAGACAGTCAAAACATAAAATAACATACTATTTGATCAAATTGAACAAAATAAACCTTTTAAAAACAACAACAACAAAAGAAAAGCAATCAAATATTTTACTTTGTGTGAGAATTCAGTGCATTCCTTTTTTAGGATTTTTCTTTTTTTTTCACTTTTTTTTGTGCGATTTTGCATGCTTTTTGTTTTACAGTGTGTGAATGAGCATTGTGTTCTGCGTCCTGATTGGCTGAGGGACTGTAGACCATTGTCCATCAGTTTCCTTCATGCCGTGTCTCCTGTAAAGTACAGAATGTGTTGAGACAAATTTACATAAGTGTTCAATCGCAGTGTTACTGTGGGTTTTGTGTGAAAGAACTCACCGAATCAACTAGCCCTGAAAATGGATGGCGCTGGAGCGTTGGGCCCATACCCGGCCGTTGCTGACATGAGGAGCCTCGAGGGCTACGCCGTGACGAGTAGGAAGGCCGCCGCGGTGCACGGAAGCCTAGGGCATGGGCCCGGGTGGAGGCGCCGCGGGTGCAGATCTTGGTGGTAGTAGCAAATATACAAATGAGAACTTTGAAGGCCAAAGTGGAGAAGGGTTCCATGTGAACAGCAGTTGAACATGGGTCAGTCGGTCCTGAGAGATGGGTGAATGCCGTTCAGAAGGGTGGGGCGATGACCTACGTCGCCCCCGGCCGATCGAAAGGGAGTCAGGTTCAGATCCCCGAATCTGGAGTGGCGGAGATGGGCACCGCAAGGCGTCCAGTGTGGTAACGCAAATGATCCTGGAGAAGCTGACTACTTTGCAGATTTTGTCTATTGCAGGTTATTTTAGAACATAACCCCCCCGATAAATGAGGGAGCACTGTATTTTATTTTATTCTTTATATTGTATTGTATTGATAGCTGAAAACAGTTGGCTTACTTCTTTCAAATACATTTCTTAATCACTTTGACTTGTACTTGTTACTTGACTTGGCTCTGGACTTCATTGGGTTGGAAATGGTGTGGCTCTTTTGCTGTTAAAGGTTGTAGACGTCTGATAGTTTCATGTGAGACCATGTATTTCTGACACACAAATGAAAATCACTCCATGTTAGAAGGTACATGAAGGTAGAATATAAGAATGAGGAAAGTCATGAGTGCATGCTGCAAAACATGGGGTGACCACTTCAAAAAGTAGGATGGGTTTTGCAATTTTAAAGGGCGTGTTGGAATGAACTCAAGAAATACATTGATTAAATTACCATAAAAGAAAGAGGATAGCGTTGTACGAGGGATATAAAAAATTTCGTTTGTTCAGATGGTGGAAACAGTAACAGATGCTGTGTGGAGAGTAGATAAAAAATAAAACACTGCAGTTCATAAGTCAGGTCTTTAGTAATTAAGAGCTACATTCAACCTTTATGACTTAAAAACATGGATTAAACAAACAAGCAAGGTAAATATACAAAACATTAATCAGATACTAGTTGCCGCTATAAAGGTGACACTTTCAAGGCGCTCTACCTGATTTTTACGGTCTTAAAACATGAAAAACTGAACTGGTTAATGTTAAAGTGTCATAATGTTCGGGCAGACGGGACCAAAGAATGCAGAACTCGGAGCAGGTTTAC
>JAIEZT010001214.1:4743617-4818780 GCA_019594935.1 Periophthalmus modestus | reverse complement strand
TAAAGAGGTTGAACAACTTCTAAACAACAAACATTTTTCAAAAATATAATAACACATATTATCCAAGTTGCAGACGCAACAATGCATTCACTATAAATATTTTAAAAATATTATATGGAGGATTTATGTAAGAGTTATTATTTTGGTAGAATAAACATATTACAGACAATGTTACTTACAGACTTTTACATAGAAAGTAATGAACAATTTACAATGGCAGAAAATACTTTTGAATTCAAGGAACAAAAAAAAAACAAAACATTTGGATAGTACGAAAAGAAAAAAAAATCTAACGACGTCATCTTCAGAGTGCAGGTTTCCGAACATTGTCACTAAATTTGTTTGAAGAACTTCTGATGAAATCTCCATATGGTTGAGATTTGACATAGACAGGGTCAATCACAGTGGCTCTTTCGGTATTGGAGATGTACATTCTGACGTATCCATAATTGGTCATAAAATTGAACACTGTGATGATTTCCAGATGTCTCATTGAATCTCCCAGAACCACAATGGACTGACTTTGTGGCCTCTATCAGTAAGCAGTTCTTTCAATTCTCTTGAACACAGACTTGGGATATGTAGGTGGACGATACACAACTGCTAGTACAACTGATGATTACCATTGTTGTAAATTAAGCACTCTCGATTAATTTGGGTGCTCATGAAAGGTATAGTTTGTGTTTGTGGGACAGTACACATGCCCTCCACCGTGATGTTGACTTTTGAGTGCAGTAAGAGCCGAATGCATTGCTGGTTCGATTCCACTTTCGTGGACACTTGTGAAAACTGAACCTTCTATGTACAACACTACACGTGCAGACGAAATGTTAACCATGTTCTGTCACGCTATACAGTCAGGCTGTAAAATGCTGTTGGATGACACCAATCAAGTACATGTGTTACTAAACCGGCTGAACATTCATCAAAAACAGGTTAACCTTCACTGACTGCTTGTTTTGTGCAAACATTGTCCGTCCATAAGTGTGGCATAGATTCCCAAGGCATAGTTTTACTACCCCATCATGACAGTAATAGCCTTTGTTCATCAAGTCCGGGATAATAAAACAAAATCCATCTAGAGTTCTTACTCACTTCAAGCCACAATAAGATTGTCCTTAGATCAAACACTTGCTTTTAGAGGACACCACAGCAGCATCAATCAGCAGTCAGGCCTTTACTTTGTGGATTTGAACAGCCCAGTCAAAGAGCCAGGAAACTGACGTCGTTTTCCCTCCACCTTTGCTGTTACCCTTTCCTCTGTGGTCGATTCGTGTTGAGTTTATTAAAGCAGGTTGCAGTGATGGGTAACTTTTTTTCTCTTCCTCTCTGTGTACCAACATTGATGTCAGCAAACTTGAACATACACACTTTCATGACGTCCATTTACTTCTGGTCCACAATATTTGGTTACAGTTCCACAGACCCTTCACCAATCCTCTCAACATCAATATTCGTCACACAATAACGTCTGGCAGGACACCCAAAATACTGTTTCTTTTTACTCTGCAGAAAAATGGGTTGTCTTTACTGTTGAGGTTGCTACTTGCTTTCCATTTTTCCAAGTTTTCTTGTTTGTCTTGATAGTCCTGTTCATTCATTGTTTGATAGTCCAGGACAAGTGGCTTTGGAGGTTGAAGTTATGTTCATTTAACCTGTGATTTGTTGGGAAATATGTAGAGCAGAAGACTGTTCTCCAGTTTTCACGACGTTTAGAATTTGAAGTCCTCAGGAAGCATGGGGTCCCCTTTAGACGCTGTTCTTCATCGTTAACAGTATTCTGCAAATGTGGTATCCTTCTGTCTGACTATTGTTTTCAGTTCAGCCATTTGAAACTTGACCAAATTCACAGGTAATTTTCAGTGTACCAATCCTTTGCCATCCAGTAGGCCTACTGATAGAATCGCACATCTAATAAGGCTGACATTTCCACAAGGGGAAAACATCCCTCTTTGCTTGATTTGCCGAAGTCGTCCATGGATGTATGTGAGCATTTATGAGAGACCTTGATATTTCATCAATGATACTACTTATGTCCATATATTTAGTACGAGAGAATTGAGTTTTTCTTCACCTAAATGGTATGTATGGAATCGTCACGTACCTGTCCAAATGCTACTGCACTGTGATTGTAGATGCATTTAGGTTGTATGCTGCCATACCAGTGTGTGCTGTTATTAAAACACGATGTTTTTCTGGGTGGCGTCGCATTATGATGCAAACCGACGATTTGCTCATACTGATGCCCGAATCCACGTGACTTTTCCCTGTGCCAGCACAACAGTGATAAGACATGTAAAGGTTTCTGGTCATTTTCCATTGAAACTTTTTGTATACAACCAAATTTTGTACTTGAAAAATATGACCGCTGCTTTCATTTAAAGATCGAATTAACTCCACCTTCGCAGCTCGAGTCATTGCATTGTGTTTTTTTCTAAAGAACCATTTCTTTGTTAGCTATCCTAAATCTGGAATTATGGGGCTAAGGTCTCCTTATCCAGTTTACTCCTTGCTGCACGGTCATCATTGATTCCAGACTTCTGCTTCTTGCTCAGTGACAAAGCATGCACCAAAGCCATCATCTAATATTTCTTGAGGTCCAAGTTATTTTTAATGGTCTTCCAAATTTCGTTTCCAAGTCAATAGTGAGATCTATTGAGTTCACAATTGACATCACTGAAACGGTCTGGTCGCCAAGCTGCCTGCCAACTTCTTTGTAGAACTCTACCCAAAATCAAATATGAAGGTTTCCGGTCGTACATGACGAATAAGGGGAAAAACAGCTGCCAAGAAGCTTTGTAATATAGCTCAGATTCTTGTTTACAGACAAACCGTGCATGCGCCCACAGCAGGTTTGAGTTCTGAAATCGTTTGGCAATTATCCCATGATTCTTGTAATTTACTCACATTTTCGAATTTCTTTTCTAGATGCACTTAAGACACACGGTATTTGAGGCAATGTGGCTTATCCCCAACATATTATCAAAAGTGTCATCCTGGGGCTGTTGTTTATATCGATCCACAAGTCCAGTCTCCAAATGTCATCGTTTCCTGACCTTTTTTTAGTTCGTGTTAGTGGTTGTTGGTTTTGCAATTGGTGTCACCCTGTGGGGATAACAAACAACTTCCTGGAACATTGTTTGAGGTGCATTGACTGCTTCTGTACACAGCTTCTTGTGCAGAGCACATCACGATTATTGAGATAGGCTTAACCATCTTCTTCCTATAAGCTTCTTGCATCAGCATTTTCCCACGTTTTGGTGGCCTCTTGGTGTGTGGTCTCAACACCCCCATTTCTCTCTCATATTTTGACATATGCTATAATAGAAACAATACAAGCATATCCGTCGCGTGTCCTGCAGGTCTAGTTGGCATTCCAACATTATTACAAAATTCCATTATATGGATTAATCCAAATTTCATTTCCATCTCTTTGCAGGACAATTTGTTGTGCGTTTTTTCAACACATTTAAGTGCTTCTCCCTACTTCTTGAGTAATGCCAACCTGTAAACAGCTGCTGAATACTCGTAAGCGGGATTTGTCTCTTAATCCGATAGTGATTTTTTAAAACAGCCAGTAAGTATTTTCATTGCATTCTCATTCTTTCCATGAAATTCGGTTCATATCTGATAGCATATGCATTCCAACATTGCTTTATTTTGTTCTTGGCTGTTTGTGCGTGTCACTTTTTTTGGGGTGGCACTTTGGGCACTTTGGGGTCTTTTTTGGTTTGTTTGGTGATGAAGTGCCGTTGAGATCCCAGGACGTGGAGAACATTGAAACTGCAAACTGTATGCTTCTTCTTGCATGTTTTTAGAATGGCCGTTGAGAAGTTGCATGCAGCGGAGTAAAATTTTCAGCTAATTGATATGATCCTTGTGTGGGTTTTTCACATGTGATGTACTTGTCAATGAATAGCACAACCCCTTCTTCATCTGTGTTTTTTCCAATTCAGGACAGCATTCCCCCGCAATCCAAAATAAAGCGTGGTACATTGGTGATCCACGTTGTTGAAATTCGTATAACACTACACGTAAAATTAATCTTTAAATCTTTCCATTGGATTCAATGTAGAGAGTAACACGTATTCACGAGGAATGCCACCTGTAGTCAACATCGTTCTGCAGTGGAACGGTATTACGCAAGCGTTCACATCCTTTCGCATATTCCCAACTCTCAGCAGTTTCTGTTCTCTCTCCCCTCTTGCTTCAAATTGTATTTAAAAGTCCTCCCACGCATTTCTGCAGAGGAAAAAACTGCAAAAGAAGGTTGGGTTTCCCAGATTCCGTACCATGGCCCGTAAATCTTTTTGTGTCAAAGGGGGCCCAAAAAAAAAAAAATGGCAACCAGCAAAGAAAAAAATAGCCGCCAAAAAAAAGCAACCATAAAGCAAAAACAAACACACAAATCAAAAAACAAAAAAAAGCAAATAAAATCACAAAAGCCAAAGAAAAAAAAGGCAAAAAAAAAAAAAAAAAAAAAACAGCAAAAACAAGAAAGACAACACAAAACACCAGAGAAAAAGCAATACAGCAACAAAATGCAAAACAACAACAAGAACCAAAAGTGCAAAAAACAAGCAAAAACAAAAAAGAAAAAAACACAACAAAAAAAAAAAAAAAACAAAAAAAAACACAAACAAAATGCCCCAAAAAACAAAACCCAAAAAACAAGCAAAAAAAAAAAAAAAGCAAATCCAAGAACAACGAAAAAAGAACCAAATAAAACAAAAAAAAAACTTCAAAAACCCACAAGAAGAAAAGACCACAAAAAAAAACAAAAAAAAGACAAAAGTGCAACCAAACAAAAAAAAACACAAAACAAGGAAGAAAAAAACCAAAAAAGGCAAAAAAAAAGTGCATAAAAGACAGAATAGAAAAAAAAAAAAAAAAACCAACCAAACACGAAAAACAAAAAAAGCAAAAGAACACCCCCCCCAACGACAAAGAAGACCCCACCCCCCCCCAAAACAAAAAAAATAAAAAAGACAACCAAAAAAACAACAAAAAAAAAAAAAAAAACAAAAAAACAAAAAAAAAACCAAAAAAAAAAAAAAGACAAAACGCAAACCCAAACACGCAAAACACAAAAAACAACAAAAAAAAAAACCACAACAAATAGAAAAAAAAAAAAAAACAAAAAAAACAAAAACCACAAACACCAGAATAAGAAAAAAATATAAAAAACAAAAGAAATAGGCCAAAAATAAAACAAGACAAGAAAAAAAACAAAAAAAGGCAGAAAAACCAAAAAAAAAAACAGAAAAAAACAAAAAAAAAAATGGCCAAAAAAAAAAAGGACAAAAACACAAAAAAAAAAAAAAAAAAACAAAAAAAATATCGAACACAAACAACTCGGAACCAACCAAGGCCAAAAACAAAAATAAACCTTGCCAAAGCTTGAGTACCTCCTTCTTGGCCCGCAAGAAAACGATATCCCTTCATCAGTCTTATGATGCCCTGCAAAGACTCAATGTTTTGGGGTGCATTTTTCTTTTTGGCCAGCTGAGGGTTGGTGTGTCCTTTTTCGGGATGCTATTGATACTTTGTTGAATAACTGGCTGAACTGTCGGACATGTATTGTGCAAAAAAAAAAGGTAGTCAACGCACTTTTTGCAAACCTTCCATCAGCGTGCCATATCCCTGGTTTATTAAAATATCGTGCCAAATGTCAGGTAAGTGCTGTCTGGGCGTATGAATAATATGGTTCCCTGATGGAAAAAGATACGGGAAAGGATTTTTGCTTCACATTATCTTTATCTGACAACATAACGCACCGGATGTGTTTCCTTCAGCAGAGTGCCAGATTAAATTATATCTTCAAAACCCCTGATCAAGAGTTTCTTGACCAAAATCAACTGGCATGGAACAAGATCTTGATAAATACCAGGTGGTTTCTGCCGGTCATGGAGAGTTTTCATCTTCATTCGCAGGATACTTCAGATTTTTGTGAGTATTTGTCCGAGACTTTTGCTGTGTCTTTTTTTTCTTCTTGCATGGTTGAGTTTTGTCTTCAGTGCATCCTCAGGGGAGTTGTTCTTTTCTGCATCACCATTAGAGTTGGTCTTGTACTTGGTTTTCCTTCTTCCTTGGCAAACTCATTCACCCATTCTTCATTTATTCTATTCTATATGTCTGGTGAGAAGTATTTATTGTTTTCCTTGAAATAGTTAAGTGCTTCGATCTCAGGTGATTTGTGTCCACAAAGTGATATTCATAATGTCCTTTGTAAGACAGCTTGGCGCTTTAATTTGACACGGTAAAAGACAACCTTCTAGATTTGAAACGAGCAAAACCAGAACAAGTGTGATTTACTGAAGAAGGAAACACAAAAAAATTGGTCCGTGGCATCCCATTTTGACCACCCTTTGGTAAAGCTAACACTTTTCATAAATGGAATGTTTAAAGAAATCAAATGTTTTTTCAAGATGAGGCAAACAAGATAACTAAAGAGGAACAAAACACAACTGAATCCAGTTGCAGTTGTTGCCCCCACCATTCTGCTGGGGTTACACCTCTTCTGATCTTTGAATGACAAACCCTTGCACATCCAAGCTCACCTCTTGATTCTGTAATGGACATGGTGTATTGCAGCTCAGAGGACATTCAGGCAAATATTCATCCAGAGGACACATGTTTCCGCTGTTAATTGAGCAAGCTTTATTTTTGTAGTTCTTTTGTTTGTATGGAACTACTGCTGCTTTAAACATGGATCGGAAACAACACAGCAAACAAAATTCAGGTCCATCGTTGGCTTTCTAAAAAATTCATTCATTTTCTTACAAAGGTTCATCTGATCAGCCAGTACTTTTTGTTGATTTCTTTTGAATCGTTTTTCATCCAGGACTTTACGTCTAAAAGTACTGTCTTTGTGTATTTGGCTTTATTTTTGATTTTAATTTTTTCTCGAAGATCAGGGTTTGCTTTATAATTCCAGCACTTTTCGGCTTTAACCTGTCAGTTTGGTGTATCAAATTACTGTCGGTATTTGTCACAATATATATGCTTTCAACTTCCTCCTCTTGATGTTCCAGGTCAGTTAGTGTATTTGCCCCGCCTTGCTGGATGCTTTCTTTTCTCTCTTGACTTTGTTCCATGTCAGTTGTGTATTTGTCCTTGCCCCTGTATGCTTTCACCTTCTCTTGATGTTCCAGGTCAGTTGTGTATTTGTCCTTGCTGTATGCTTTCACTTTGCCTTGATGTTCCAGGAGGTTGCTTCTGTATTTGTCCTTGCTGTATCCTTTCAAATTTCTCTTGATGTTCCACGTCCGTTTTTGTATTTTTCTGCAACTGTGCCGCTTTTCAATTTCTCTTTATATTCCAGGTTGTTTTTGTATTCCTCCACACCCAGCTTTCAATTGTTTTCAATCGTTATTCCTCCTCTTTGTGATATTTCACCATTTGACCTTCTCTGTTCTTCTGTGCCTTCTTTTTCCTTAAATACTTTGACAAAATGATGTTTTTCTTCTCATTGTGATCTGGCCAAATAGTAATCATCAGGAATTGAACTGAAGACACCTTCGTTTTGCATGTCTTGATCTGGTGATATGTCCCCGGCTCCTCACAAAACGTACCCAAGTTATAACAATCATGTTGTTTGGCCTTGTTTAACACAAACAACATGTTCATAATGACCTCCGTGATTTCTGTAGGTAGATGCCTTCAGCAGAGAGTTGTTTTTCAGTGTTGAATCTTAACCATTTTGCCTTGATAGAAGGTATAAATATCAACTCCAATGCAATCGGCTGTAGCTTGAATTTCAGCTTGCGTTGCCAGGTGTTGACATAAGACATCTTTTGCTGTTTGATGTACTCTGCCACTGTCAAATGCTGATGTTCTTGATTCAAAAGGCAGTGATATTTTTTCAGCATTATTTTTGTAAGTGCTTCACTGCATTTAGTCTGATTCTTCTATGATGTTTCTGTGTCCCACTTATGGCTTGAGAAACGGCACGGAAGAAACAGTTGCCGTCTGCAACAATGCTTTCATTATGACATGGCAGTCCAGCATCACCAAAGCATAAAGATTCTTTAATGTTGCAATTTTCAAATTCAACACTGATAAACTTGCAAATTGCCTTGCACACATTTTCTGAAAGAGGATTAACTGCAGAATACTTTCCCTCACTACCACAATTATAATGTCATTTGCACCATACACTTTGGCTTTCTTCACTATATGGTTCCCTTGAACAATAGGAGAGAGCCACTTTTTAACTCAACCCTGCTTTGCTTTCTGTCTACAACACCACATTCACTCACAGAAGAACACACAACAGCACAGCCTCACCACTCACACCACCACAGTCACACACAGAAGAACACACAACAGCAGCAGGCTCACCACTCACACATCACAGCAAACGTCGCAGAAGAACACAAAACAGCAGCAGCCACATTCACTCTCAGCTCACCACTCACACCATCACAGTCACTCGCAGAAGACACCACAACAGCAGCAGGCTCACCACTCACACTCACACCATCACAGTCACTCGCAGAAGACCACACAACAGCAGCAGGCTCACCACCTCACACACCATCACAGTCACTCTCAGAAGAACACACAACAGCAGCAGGCTCACCACTCACACCATCACAGTCACTCGCAGAAGAACACACAACAGCAGCAGGCTCACCACTCACACCATCACAGTCACTCTCAGAAGAACACACAACAGCAGCAGCTCAACACTCACACCATCACAGTCACTGTCTGAAGAACACACTCAGCAGCAGGCTCACTCACTCACACCATCACAGTCACTGTCTGAAGAACACACACAACAGCAGCAGGCTCACCACTCACACCATCACAGTCACTGTCTGAAGAACACACAACAGCAGCAGCTCACCACTCACCACCATCACAGTCACTCACAGAAGCACACCAACAGGCTTCAGCTTAGCACACACATCACATTTACTCTCACCTTTCAAACTCACTGTCCACTATATTAAGCTCAAACTGAACATTTGGCACACCGAATCCTGCTGCAAGTTGGATTATGTGGTTGTAAACTTCACTCATGCTCTTCAAAAACACCCACACACTTGAGCCATTACCATCTACCATCCCAGATTTACTGCGTGCATGGGAGTCCACAATAGCATACATGCCATTTTTAGCAATAATAGCCAATGTAGTGCCTGACATGGTGAGAGACAAGAGCTATCAGTAGCAAGATGTTCTTCCAGAGCAGTCTTCAAAGTAACATGTAAAACATGCTTTTTTCAAAAGGGATGGTGACGGAAAGCAGACGTCCCATAACACTCTTAATGTCCAAACTAAACGTCTTGCCAAACAACTTCTCCTCTTCTTTAAAATCAAAAGATCCCAAATAAGAGTGACCCTTAGCAATACCAAGCTTCTTCATTCTGTACAGATTAATCACCTTCCAATAAAGTCATGTTAGATCTGCCTGAGACCCATTTATGCACCTCCCGCAGGTGTGTGTGTCTAACAATTGCAGCCAAAGCAATAGCCATGCACTGCCTTCCTCTACTTTTTCTATCAAATATTGTGTCACCTTGATGAAATGACCCAACAATATTATGAAAGTGAGGAGACTTAGCTTTGCTGTCTTCATGCTGCAGAGGCTGCTGTTGGACAGATGCTTGTTTTTCATGGCAGGAATCCTTGGCCACCTTTGCTTTGCACTCTTCCAGTGACAGTCGCTGCAGTCTGACGACAGGGACTTGCTTTCCACGGCAGAACTTCTTCATTGGTACCTAAAAAAACAACAATGTTATTACCATTTAATTGGAAACAGTTTCTATTACAAAACACTCATACACACTCAGCAGCACAATGTGTAGCATTCACACTCTGACACACAGCTTACATAATACACATACAGACATTATTAAACAATAATGTTTAATCACTATTATATTGCATGCCATTTTGTTGTATTAGCACTATATTTTTCTTTTCTACACACCTGCACATCTGCTTCTCTGTGAACACGACTGGAGGTGTTCCTGGGTCGCTTCACATCAGCCTGTACCTGCACACACAATAGATAGTGTTATGAACATGACCTGATCACATAATGCTTGCTTATATTATGTATTTTCTATCCAAATATTAAGTACATATTTTTATCAAACCTTTTCAGCACAACTCCAGGTTGACAGCCTGATGTTGAGCTTGCTGTCTCCCCAACTCTAGCTGCATCCTTCACCTAAAAAAACATACATATAGTTACATATATTGTCAAAGACTTTTTCAGCAGCACACACATAGCATTCACTCTCAGAAGCACATCAGTGCATAAAGATTACATAACATAATGTTTAATCACTATTATCATTATATTGCATGTCCTTTTCTTTAATAAGCACTTTATTAACACACCTGCACATGTTCTTCTCTGTGAACTGGACTGGAGGTCCTCCGGGCTCTTTTCACATCAGGCTCCACCTGCAGACACAATAGATATTGTTATGAACATGACCTAATCACATAATACTTGCTTTGATATAAAACATTCTGCCTGAACATACCACTTCCACGACCACTTCAGGCTCTGTGCTGGTGGATGGAGGTGGTGACACAGACACAGCATCACTCTGCACCTAAAACAGAAGATGTCACATTTAGATATATCCACACACCCCACCCACTGACATGTTTGGAAATGAATAACATACCTGCTGATCTTCTCTTGGTGCTGTGTTGATTGCTGTTGTCTTCAGCTAAAAAAGAACCAAATACCAGTTAGACAAATCTGCACATCTTGTATTATGTATTTTATATCCAAATATGAAGTCAATATTTATATCTAACCTTCTTCAGCACAACTCGAGGTTGCCAGCTTGATGTTGAGCTCACTTCCTCAACTGTGGCTGCATCCTTCACCTAAAAACATAGATATTGGTAGTTATTATTATCAAACACTTTTCGATTTCATTTTCAAAAGCACATATAAAATGTTCTTGTGACATACCTCTCTCTTTGGCTGACTTCTGCTCGGCACGGCAGCCCTTGCTTGACTCACCTATATTGAAATAACACATTGATGTTTTAGATTCACAAACAAAAACGATCTTTAAACAACACATTTATGTTTTACATTCACAAATGTGAACAATAAACACATTTGTTTGTTTTACCTTCTTTGTTGCCAGGGTAGTTGGGTTCTTTGAGGTTGCAGGAGTCTTCTGTGGTGCAGACAATACAGCAAAGCGGCCAGCGACACGGGAATATCAGACAGACTGGTGACCTGGAAAAAATATGGTTTTAGTGAGGATTTTGAAACCCAATATTAATTGATGAATTGATAAATGATGTTAACATTTTTCTAACCTGTCGCCGGGGACATTTCTTGTGCTGGTGGCAGTGGACTGTAGACCCTTCTGAAAATATAAAGTCAATTAGCACCTTAACATAAGGAAATTGGCCACAACATATATAATACAGCATATATTTTTATATTTTTACATTTTTTTTTACCTTTCTAACTCCTTCCCAGCCCTCGGAGTCCGTCTCTGGAGTAGTAGATGAGACATGGACTGCTCTGGATGTGGGACAGCTCGCAACCACATCTGGGGTCTTCGGCAGGGACTTCGGCAGGGGGCTTCACACACGGGGCGGCAGGTGTCTTGGGCTTGGGGTGGGCAGAATCCACGGTGCTCTCAGACAGATCCCTGATGGCCTTAGAGATCAAGTCAGACAAGATCTGCATGCCGTCAGGTACACTCAGGTGAATCTGCATAGACAAAATCACTTGAATTATTACACTGCTCTGTCACACATGTACATTATGTCAACACACCAAAAGTATTTGTAATACTTACACCATCCTTGGCCCACAAACGGAGGTTCTTCATAGGGAAGCGGTCCACACAGGAAACATATTGCAGTCCTACAAAAGATATAATACACTTTATAATAAACTCTTCCATATTTGACTTTCACTCTCAGCACATGTACTGTGTCTTACCTTCTGCCTCTGCTGCCGCCTTGTATGCGTCACGAAAGCGGTTCTGCCAGGTCTCACTGACCCCGTGACGAGCAGGGAAGTCCACCACACATGTCTACAAAAATACAAAACTTTAGTTCACAAACTATTTGAGGTGACAGTGCGTTTTGGTGAAAACAAATATAGACAGGAGTGCATACCTTTGGACAAAGACGTTTCACAGTAGACAGAAATTCTGGAAGTTCTTCTGTGCCCGCTCCACTGTCTGGCCCCTGGTTGAAGAGTCGTTGCCCGTAGCCAGCACCACGCATTTTGACACGCGTTGGTCGACAGTGGAATTCTGGACGTCACAGTGGATGGATTCCGCGGTGCCTCCAGGACTGCAGATGAAGGCAAAGCTGACGGAACCATCTCCTCGGATGCACACATCTCTCTCCACGAAGGATCTGAGATGGGAATCCCCGATCACCAGGACCAACTGGAAAAGAAAAACAGCATTTATTAAACACTGAAGTGTGTAATATCCATTTTAATATCCATGTAATATCCATTCCATTTCACTTAACAATTTACTAATAATCTATTGATATTTTGTTTTATAACAATTAATGTACAATGTCTTTGCATCTGCTGATAAAATGTGAAACAAAACCATGCTTTCTTTCTAAACAACTTCCAAAACAACATTATCCTGCTCTGCTCATGCCAGTTCATATGCTAATGGAGATGACGATGGTGGCTGAGGCCTGGTTAATGGGCACATTTAATATGAATAGGCTGCCTGCACTACATTTACACACCTGCCTGACAGACTAAAATAACCTTAAAACTGTTACTATCACATCGCTGTGTTTACACACTATAAACTTTAAAAAGTAAATTGGACATACCTCCTTGTTCGGGGATTCTGGTGGAAAGCAGACTCTCAGCTGTTTGCCGGTGAAAGGAGACCGTGGCCAGCGTCGTGCAGCAGGACGCCGGCCTGTCCCAATCGCCACTGTAAAGATATAAAAACAATGTATTCTTAATTTCATCTCTACAACTTGTAATTAAACTGCTCACATAAACAACACAACCAATAATAATATAATACAAAATAAAGCCATACCAAACATAGGAGCCATCACAAAACTCTGTGCTTCGAACAGAAAACCTCAGGAGCCCCTGTTCAAAACACCTGAAACAAAAAACAAACATAAATCTTTGTAAATGCTTGAAAATACATAATTAGTACATGATCAACATTATAATGTCAAAACAAACTCTAAACACCTAGGAGGTTAGGTGTTGGTTTGTTTTGCTCGGATCAAATCACATGCACTTGCCCAAAAACATAACTATGGTTCATTTTCAAGTATTACAGTTGACTGACAGTTATAATAGTACACCATTACAAACATAACACAGTTTACACATACTAAAGACATTGTAACTCTATATAATTCAAAATACTTCACATACCTTGATGCACTGAAAAGAAGCTGTGACTTGATAGTCGTCGCAAAAAAAACAAAAACACAAAAAAGTAAAAATCAAAGTGGTCCAAACTAAGAGAAAGTAATCCTCCTCGTAGAGTGGGAAAGTAAAAAGTCCCAAGTGAAGTAACCAAACTTAGAGAAAGTAATCTTCCTCGCAGAATGGGGAGTCTTGTGTCTGGAGACCAAACAAAGACTACAAAATCTCTGTTTGACATGTCTTTTAACCTCTCCTTCCCAGGTACCTACCCCCCTGGAACATACCCCAGCCCCCTTCTCCTCACGCATAACCCAGCCCCATTTTTGAGGGTGTGCCTTAACATTTTACCTGCTAGTTCCACCTTTGCCTTATTATTATTTTTTCCTTGTCATCTGACAAACTACAAATACTTTATAGCCAAATGTATTATACATGTTGACAGTTCTGTTTTACTAATTGAACTGAGCCTTTTATAACATGCCTACATTCATAATATGGCCCTTAAAAACATTTGTGTCATTATATTATCTTTTACAACTGCCCTTTTTAAAAACAATGTTTGCATCATGAGCTTACATAACAACACAAATAAAAACTTATAATGACTAATATTAAGATAAACACCATGACAACACCAACATACTTCATAAACACACACGACTTTGCCCTTCAGTTCTGAACTTCTCCTGTTACAAACACTTTTTTATCTCCGTCCAAACACTACTGCTCTCACCATTTTCATGTTCACAAAGAACCTTTATATAAACATGGACATACCTTTGGATAAGCATAAAATGGACTTGGGTTAGGATAAACATGAAATAATGTACACAAATTTACATGGACACCACTGTAATTAAAATGATTACATTAATTAAATACTATGTCATCTTACCTTTAATAAACTGCTTACATTAAAGACTAAACACAAACTTACAGTACATTACAAACCTGAAATTTATAATATAATATAACTACTCAAATCAAATCCAGTCTCAGCCTCTTTGGAGATGGTTAGATACTTCTTGACCTGCATTCACATGGAAACAAGGCTGATGTGTTATTGTGTTCTCTGCTGATGGCTGTGGGGCCAAACTCTCGGCTGTAATGACTCTGATTATACATATGAAATAGTACAAGTCAAACAGCCCCGTCACAACTCGACCCCCCAACCCCAAGTCATTCTCACTGACCATTTTAATGTCAGCACTTCTGTTTTTGCACTGTACAGACATCATCATAAATGTATCAAATGCAACTATAACAAAAACAACAAAAACCAAAACTGACAGCCACAGAAGAAAATACATATCAGAACAAAGTCACTTGTTCTTATGACAAATGTTATACTTATACTAAATATCTTCTCATTCTAATATCTGACTCCTTTGTGTCAAATTTAATTCCTCTGACAAATGTACTTTTCTTTAATTCCCTAGTACATCACTTTTCAGTCATAAAATACTATTCAATACATGCACATTTTCATTTTGGGTGACTTTATAACACAGATGATTTCACACTTGCTCCCTCTACTTTTATACAAATGTTTCTTTCCTTCGCTTCTAATCTCCACATTACATTATATAAATTTGTATGGATAAAATATGGTTTTTAATTCCCATAGAATTATGCAGCTTACAGACTATGCCATTTCCAAACTGATAAATGAACACTCCTTAGAAATATCTGCCAATCACAGAAGAGAAACCACAACACTATACAAACTGTAGAATATTTAACATTTGAAATGATTACAGGTAAGTCACAATGATGGAAAGGTACTGCAGAATTGTACTCCTGAAAAAATTTCATGGCTAAAACGTACTGAAGTACAAGTACTACTGCCAAATATGTATGATACATTGCTTATTACCATTTAACATAAATCTTTTGTACAATATTTAATTTATTTAAACCTGTATTCAGATGTTCACATATATATCTACATATTCTCAAAGCTCTGACCAATGCAGCAGTGCAGTTGTGTTTCACACAAACAGAGGTGAGACACACATGGACTGAGACAACAGAAGTGTAAGACAAGTCTGTAACAAACCCTGTCATTTATAATGTTACACATTAGCTTTAAATGTACACATTATACTGAAGTACAAGTACATGTTTAAATACTCTTAGAAAGGACATTCCCCAAAACATCCACTAATTTACAAATATGTAGGTGTCATTACTTAGTTTCCACACTGAGGACCGTCCCACAAATGTAAATGTCATTGTTTCCTGAACTGAACACAGGAGTAGGAGCAGTGCTTAGCATGAACAACATTAACTATGAATGTTGCTTATTTAACTTTTTCTTGGTCAATCAATGATCCCATTCAGACCTAAGGGAAACTTTTACTTTGATTTTACAAATACACAGTCAATTGAATTAAACACCACAAAGTGTTGAGTTAAACGCTGACTCTGAAGTGTCTGAATCTGCTCTACTTGAATTAAAAACACATCTTTGAGAACAAGCTCTCCTTCCACTTCTTTACTCGTATAATAATCATTTATATTCTACATATATACATTTATACATCTGCTCACCTTGTTGTGCACAAATTATTAAATCTGTATCCAAAATGCTGTCTCTGATAATTATGAGGCCAATACAAGCATTACAAATATATGTTCTACCACAGCCTCAGAGCAGTGACTGTGTCATCATGTTCGTCTGTAGACTGCACCTACTACTAAACTACTACTAAATATTAAATAAATTTGAAGACTCTAAGCTACTGAAACCAATAAGACATAGTTAAACTAACATACTCCTAATACTTATAAATAGTAGTTTTTCATGTTCTCGCGGTGAGCTTCAGCTGCATACATATGTAAAACATGCTGATGTGTGGTTGTGGCTCTGGACTCAGAGGAACAGGCTCCAGAATTTAACATATGAGAGGCCCAACTCAAATGAGTCCTCCCCCAGTAACACTCAAAGGCTCATCTCTGTCTGTACTACGAGAGACAATACAAAGGCAGTTTCACTTTAAACTAATTTCAGTGTGTTCTTTTATACACATCTTAACAGTCACATTCAGTGAAGTCTTCACTGAGCTTCACTAAAGCACACAGGGTTGATGTCCAACAAGGTCCTGGGTTCTACTCATTTCTGTTCACATTTACATTGCTCCACCTGTGTCTACTGTGGCATTCACTTTTATGTAAGAAGCACAATCTTCCCTTTAACAGAAAGGAGCACAACATAAAATACAAAATAAATACATTACATAGAAGGCATCTTCACTGGACACGACTTTGTTTAAAGTCTAATTGCTCACTTTTAACCATAAACATGGTCTTAATTATAAAAAAAAAACACTTTTCAAAGCACAAGTTGCAGCATTTAATCATTACTTTTGTATTAATTAGCGCCATCCCCCCCAAAAATATCACTATAAACTTATCATTTTGTAGGACATTTACAATGCATATAACATTAATATTATTACTTTGCTGTGGTAGAACCTGTACAAAAAATCTCATTGTTTCACATCACATGCCAGTGTTTACATCATTATTACAAAACCATTCATTCTAAATGTAGGGACATTCTACACACAGGGAATACATTTCCCAAAACTTACTTTTTAAATGTATTTTTTAATCTGTGTCTTCTTCTTTTGTTTTGTTTTGTTTTTTGACCCCCCCCCCCCCCCCCCCCCCCCCATACATAAAGAAGAACTATTGTGCTCCGTTTTGTCATTCTGCTGGTACCCCCTACTAAAGATTAGAGAAAAAACCACAAGACTAAGATGCCCCTCTACGGTTTTATTTCACTTAAAACAGGCGCAGTTCAAATATATTGACTCCAAAATGATTGTTTCCTGACAGGCCCATTGTTACTGACTCCTGGTGCAAACAGCTCCTACAGAGGAAAAACACTAAACACTATAACTACCAAAAACAATCAGATATATAGGTAATAATATTGAAATAATTTGCTGGAAAATACAGCACAGTAAAACACATAAGACATTATTCAATTTGACTTGTCAGATAAACAATCACAATAAAAGAAGAAAAAATAACACAAAATGCCACTAATCAAAATCACATAAAATCATTTTAACACATATAATCTACATACTAATTTCAACAAGTAGCAAAACTATAAAAGCCCACATTCACAAACACACTTACGTCTCCTACATAACTTTACAATTCACTTAAGCTGCATCACAACATGTGTAAAATCACATATATCTACAACAGTGACTGATTATGCCAATATAACACCTAATGGAAATGTGATGTAAAAAAACAGCCAAACTGTGAGCTGTACATTGTGCAACATCAGAAAATGTGTGTAACTGTTAAACTGCTGTGAACACTGTCAACAAGAAAAAAACGACAGGATGCCGTTTCAACTGATCCACTCATTTTCTACATTTCTTGGTTTCTCTATTTTTCTTTTTATTTATGCTTTTTGCCTCATTACGGCAGTGAGTTTAAATGACATGCATGTCCTCAGAAAAGTCCAGCTGGTACCCAAAAACCCTCTTCAATTGTGAGCTCTCTTAAAACAAAATTTAAGGCCTAATCTAAGCCGGAACTGATCACAAATCTAAACTTACTCCATTGACTTGACCATCCTTCACGACTATGCACCTGCGATTTTGTTAATAACATTTTTTTTTGTTACAGCAGATGCAAATGCTGCATAATTTCTCTTATTTTTCTTTACATGTTCCTATGAAATAATCACGCATTAACAACACTAACACTAACAGTTTTCTAGCACTCTGAGATTTCTTTGAAATGTAAAGTGCAATACAAATAAAATTCATTATTATTATTATTAGTATTTTCTGATTCTAAAATGCTACTTTAATAATTACAATTTCACCAAAAGTTTTTACCGACCTACAACACATTAATTACATCACCTGTGACCTGACAACGCCCTTGGAGACAAAGAACCACAGAACCAACCACCACAGCTCGACCTGAATCAAAAGCTCCTTCTGAGCAGGAGGACACATGGTTCTTCTGGCCAGAATCAGACCTGCATCATTCAATCCATCCTTCTGTTTCACTGGAGGAAAACTTCAGAAAAATTCAGCCATTCACTTCTTCTCATATGACTCAAAACACTTGACCTGTTCCTCGTGTCCCCAGACACAGCCCTGAAGAAAGACACATGGGCTGAAGGACAACTCAGAGACGAGCTGTGGCCAGAGACGCCAAGCTGCGTGAGGACAGCCATGTGTGGTCAGAGGGAGGACAAAGGGACAGAGGACAGCCATTTCTGGTCAGAGGGCGGCAAAAGGACAGAGGACAGCCATGTGTGGTGAGAGGGAGGACAAAGGGACAGAGGACAGACATGTGTGGTCAGAGGGCGGCAAAAGGGACAGAGGACAGACATGTGTGGTCACAGGGTGGACAAAGGGACAGAGGACAGCCACGTGTGGTCACAGGGTGGACAAAGGGACAGAGGACAGACATGTGTGGTCACAGGGTGGACAAAGGGACAGAGGACAGACATGTGTGGTCAGAGGGAGGACAAAGGGACAGAGGACAGACATGTGTGGTCACAGGGTGGACTAAGGGACAGAGGACAGACATGTGTGGTCAGAGGGACGACAAAGGGACAGAGCACAGTCATGTGTGGTCAGAGGGCGGACAAAGGGACAGAGGACAGACATGTGTGGTCAGAGGGAGGACAAAGGGACAGAGGAAAGACATGTGTGGTCTGAAGGAGGACAGAGGACAGGCATGTGTGGTCAGAGGGAGGACAAAGGGACAGAGGACAGACATATGTGGTCACAGGGAGACACAGGGACACAGCACAACCATGTGTGGGTCAGAGGGAGGACAAAGGGACAGAGGACAGACATGTGTGGTCAGAGGGAGGACAAAGGGACAGAGGACTGACGTGTGGTCAGAGGGAGGACAGAGGACTGACGTGTGTGGTCAGAGGAAGGATAAAGGGACACAGGACAGGTGATGGGAAGTATTTCACTGAACAGCGCCACCATCATGTTAAAAAAGCATTCATCGTCTTTTTGATCTGTTTTGAACTTTGACATTTTAGCACTCTAAATCAACCTGTGACTCTCTACATCAAGCTGCCAAACTCTCTAGTTAAAAACAGCTGCAGAGACAAAGCAACACACAAACTTCTGAGAACAATCTTGATTCTGAGAGCTTACTGCTCTACAGCATAACTATAGTAATAACTGCAGACAGATCTCTAACACTGTGCATTATGACCTCCATACAAAGTATAATCAAATGTGCACCTCACATGTTTTTCTATTATTACCTACAGTTACAATGTCTGTGGCAAATACAATGACATTGGAAGTGATGTTTTGTTGGATGGAAAAGTTGAAGGAAGAGACCAGCTCGTTGCAGTGCCATGTACCCCGCGGTCGCAAGGGGTGGCGAGGGCCTTTATCACTGCTTGCAGTTTTAATTATTAGGCCCGAGCCCCCTACAGGGCGTAGGGCCTATTGCTTCCGCAACGATGAGTGCCTGGGCGAAGCCCAGGCACTCATCGTTGCTAACTGTCTTGCCGAACTTGTGCGCGCAGCGCACAAGTTCGGCTGAGGTCGCGACCTTGCCCCGACTCCAGTATCCTAGCACCCCATGCCGTAGGCATGGGATATGCATATTTGTTCTTGCTAGCATGTCATCGTCAACATTGAGAGTCAATGGGCGAAGCCCATTGACTCAATGTTGACAAAGGCAGCGCGAAGCGCTCATGTCGCCCAAACACACTCCTGGCATCGAGCCCTATCCAAGCACCCATGCCGTAGGCATGGGCCATCTTTATTACTGCTAAAATGAATGGAAGTCAATGGGAGGTCAATGGCGGACCCCGACGTCATGGCGAATGACGGGCGCGTCAGCGCCCGTCATTCGCCATTGACCCCACGGTGACGTGGGGAATGTCGAGAGCTTTCAAAAAACGTATAATATGTCATTCTAATGTTATCGGATATATTGTTTTTGCTAAAAATATTATTATTTTTTTTTTTTTTTTTTTTTTTTATTCTTGTTCTGCACTTTGAGCAGGAATTTGACCCCCTGAACATATTCAAAAACTCACCAAATTTTGCCCAAAATTCAGGTCTGGCGAAAAATTTATTTTTTTATATGGTGCATCATTGGGCATAAAAAAATGGCGCGACAGCGCCACCTACAAAAGTCAAAATACATTGCGTCAATGGGAGACGCCCCGACGTCAACTTTGTCGTAGAGCCACCAAATTCGGTACACACATTCTTCAAGTGATGCCAAACAGAAAATATTATTGTGACCACGCCCTCTGACAAACCGGAAGTCGGCCATCTTGGATTGAAAATTCCGAAATGCCGAGTCAGCATTTTCGTTGACGTCGCATTTTCGTCAACTCCTCTGAAGGCGCTTCACCTGCAGGGCTGAAAATCACTGGACATCATCTAGACAAGTGGGGCATCAAAAGTTATCCAATTTACATTGATACCTATAATGGTTTACGTGCGGCGAAGCTGCAAAATTCCATTGGAATTTTTGCAATTTTCAAATGTCAAAATTTGCTCCCGTTTGCGCATACAAAGTCCGATTGAGCTCAAATTCGAATCAGTTGTAAAACTTTCTGGCCTAGACCTACTAATTATGAAAGAAAACAATTTGGTGCAATAGCGCCCCCTACAGAATAACAAATATATTTTGCATGGAGGGCCCAAATGTTAGTTTTCCCAAATGTTACGAAATTTCACACAAAATTCCAGTGGGTCATCCCGATCAATAAAGTCAATCAGACCCATGTCGTTTCTTGCACCGTGTTGCTATGGCGATGCGCCGAAGTTCCCATGTTATCCTAATGGGAATGCTCCGAAAATTTCCCATTCATGAGAAAAACATTAGTTTCATGGAATTAAGTGAAATTTGCCAGAATGACTCATCATATCATCCCGATCCAAAAAGTCAATCACACCCATGCCATATTTTTTCACTCTGTTGCCATGGCAATGCGTGAAATACACCATGTTATCCTAATGGGAAAATTTAAAAATTTTGGGACATTTCAAACTCTTATAACGGTTTCAGACCTTCAATGAAGAATGTGAGATTTGGCACGCTCATTCTTTACATCATCCCCATCAAAAAAGTCCAAGGTGCCAACTTTGTATTTTGCACGGTGTGCCCATGGCGATGCCTGAAAAACCCATGTTGGTGCATTTTGTGCATCAGTGCTCCCAATGTCTTTTTGCCTGTATTTGGTGACAAGTGCAGCCCAAAGCCACAATAAAACAGAGGCAAGAGGCGGGTCAGTGCCACCTACAGGGAGTGCCTGGTCGGCCGAGTGCGAAGCGCGGCCCGCGAGGGCCGTTCGATGCCGCTTGCGGCTTTAATTAGGCCCGAGCCGGAGACAACGTCCCGGCGAGGGACTCATTAAAACCGCGTCCGAAACGGGGAAAATGGCAAAAATCAAGTGGTTAACACGCCCCGACATGCCAGTGAGTGGTGTCAAAAATTAGAACTCGCCAAGCTCTAATTCTCACCGAAGACCCCGAAAAAAAATAACGAAAGACGACTCGGTAGCGCCACCTCAAACTTTGATTTTCATTGGGCCAATGGGAGCCCGACTCGGAAAAAAGTGGACCTAAAAATCTGAAACTCGCATCCAAAAATAGAACATGTCGGGACATGACAAAAATGATATTATGGCCCCGCCCTAAAATGTACAGGAAGTCGGCCATATTGGATCAAACCCGGTGATGACAAAAGCGCACACCCTCACATTCAGGACATCTCCTCGCACAATTTTCATCACAAACACTTCAAATTTGGCCAAAACCCACTAAACCCATGTGAGATTAAAGATCATCAATTATATTTGAATATGACTTTGGGTGTGGTCATGGGGAATTTTATACAAAATAGCAATTTTTGGAATATTTCAATAAAATATTTCTCTTTCACACATTTTTTGTTGGGAAAACGCTAATACAGCGTTTATGCATATTTGTGAGCTGAACACAATGATAAGCAAATTATGGCTTTATCTCACAAAATGACTCTCTAGCGCCCTCTTCAAATTTCATTTTCAAAAATTCGTAGCAGACAATCGATTTGTCGTGGACTTGTGAAAAAATTCACAGGGGCCTTATTTGTGATGGGGCACAATGTGAGAAAGTCACATGACTGTAGCTTTTATGGTTTAGGAGAAAAATAATGGGTCGAAAATCAGTTTCCATTATTATTATTCTTCTTCTTATTCTTATTTTGCTCGCGACTTCAATTCCATTTTTGACCCCCTGAACGTTAACGAAAACTCAGTTTTATTGGACCCAAAATTCAAGGTTGGCGAAAAATTTATTATTTTGATGTTCAAAAAAATTAATATTTCAAATTGACTCAACAGCGCCACCTCAAAAATCAAAATACATTACGGCAATGAGAGACATTTTTCATCGTAGACAAATGAAATTTGGTAGAACGATAGAACATGTCAAAACAAATAAAAAATTATATTATGACCCCACCCTAAACCCTACAGGAAGTCTGCTATTGTGGGCGGAACCACATTTTTTCAAAATTTTCAATGTCACTTTTGAATTTTTTACGCCATGGATTTTCATTGTAGAAACTTGGAAATTGGTCAAAATGAACTAGACCCATGTGGGATTAAAGATGTTTGTTTTGGATTTTTTTATGTCATAAAATGTGGGTGTGGCCAGCCTGCCAAGAAAAAAGCCATTTTTTTAAATTTTAAATTGCAAATAATTGAGACATGCAGCGTCCTATTTCCCGGCATTAATATACGTTTTGTTCAAAATGTTGATCTGAACGCAACGACATACAATTTACATAAGTCAGACATTACATTGCTCCACAGCGCCCCCTTGAACTTTTGAATGAGACTGAAAAAAATTACTTTGTCATAAACATTTGAAATTTGACATGGACATCTGGCTTGACATACTGAACAAAAAAGCCAATGACAACATACCTCAATTTTCAACCATGTTACCATGGTAACGTCATAAATGTGTCATTGAAATGAATGGGGTTCAGAGTACTGGACTTTGTTGTCGACTAAATAGATGCTCTGCACTAATCCAACTATGACCCAAAATTCATGGTTGGTGAAAAAATATGTAATTTGATGTGCAAAAAAATTAATGTTTCAAAATGACTCAGTAGCGCCACCTCAAAGTTCAAAATACATTACGGCAATGACAGACCTTTTTCATCGTAGACAAATGAAATTTGGTAGAATCATAGAACATGTCAAGACAAGTAAAAAATTATATTATGACCCCCCCCTAAACCCTACAGGAAGTCGGCCATTGTGGGCGGAACCCAATTTTTTTGACATTTTAACTCTCACGTTTGGATTTTTTACGCCATGGATTTTCATCCAACAAACTTGCAAATTGGTCTAAATGAACTAGACCCATGTGGAATTAAAGGCGACTCACTTGGATTTTTCTAAGTAATAAAATGTGGGTGTGGCCAACATGCGAAAAAAAACAGCGTTTTTTGAAGTATTAAATTGCACCTAACTCAAAAATGCAGTGTCCTGTCAACCGGCATTAATATACGTTTTGGTCACAATCTTAATATAAACCTAATGATATACAGTTTACATAGCTGAGATAATCCATTGCTCCACAGCGCCCCCTTGAAATTTTGAATGGGACCCAAAAAATTTTACTTTTTCAAAAATATTTGAAATTTTGCATGGACATCCCTATCACCATACTGAACAAAAAACCCAATGAGAACATACCTCTATTTGCAGTTGCGTTGCCATGGCAATGACCGACATTGCTCATTGAAATACATGGGTTTTGGTTAACTGGGGTGAAAAAAAAAACCTTTGTCATACACAAATCGAAATTTGGTACACATATTTCACTCATCACACTGAACAAAAAAGCCAATGAAGGCATACCTCTATTTCGAACTGTGCAGGTGTGAAAATGTCATAAATGCTCTCTTTGGAATGAATGGAGTAGTATTACTCAGTCGCTGTTTTTGGTGGGAGGGGCGATGTAAGTGGGAATGAGAGGCGCGAACTCCGCGGTCGCGTGAACCCCGCGGTCGCAAGGGTGGCGAGGGCCTTTATCACTGCTTGCAGTTTTAATTTTTATTATTATTATTTTTTTTTCTTTCTTCTGCTCTTTGAACAGGAATTTGACCCCCTGAACATATTTGAAAACTCACCAAATTTTGCCCAAAATTCAGAAGTGGCGAAAAATTTATTTTTTTATATGGTGCATAATTGGGCATAAAAAAATGGCGCGACAGCGCCACCTACAAAAGTCAAAATACATTGCGTCAATGGGAGACGCCTCGACGTCAACTTTGTCGTCGAACCACAAATTCAGTACACACATTCTTCAAGTGATGCCAAAAAAAAATATTATTATGGCCACGCCCTCTGACAAACCGGAAGTCGGCCATCTTGGATTGAAAATTCCGAAATGCCGAGTCAGCATTTTTGTTGACGTCGCATTTTCATCAACTCCTCTGAAGGCGCTTCACCTGCAGGGCTGAAAATCACTGGACATCATCTAGACAAGTCGGGCATCAAAAGTTATCCAATTTACGTTGATACGTATAACGGTTTCCGTGCGGCGAAGCCGTCAAAATTCATCCCTCGGAATGTTGCGGCGAAGCCGCAAATGTGCATAAGAATTTTTGCAATTTTCAAATGTCAAAAAGACCAAAAAAAAAAAGAAACTTGCAAAACAATAAGAAAAATACAAGGAGAATACAACAAATGACATGTTGCATGGAGGGCCCAAAAATTGCTCCCGTTTTGCGCATAAAAAGTCCGATTGAGCTCAAATTCGAATCAGTTGTAAAACTTTCTGGCCTAGACCTACTAATTATGAAAGAAAATAATTTGGTGAAATAGCGCCCCCTACAGAATAACAAATACATTTGCATGGAGGGCCCAAAATTTAGTTTTCCCCAAATGTTACGAAATTTCACACAAAATTCCAGTGGGTCATCCCAATCAATAAAGTCAATCAGACCCATGACGTTTTTTTGTACCGTGTTGCCATGACGATGCGCCAAATTGCCCATGTTATCCTAATGGGAACGCTCCGAAAATTTCCCATTCATGAGAAAAACATTAGTTTCATGGAATTAAGTGAAATTTGCCAGAATGACTCATCATATCATCCCGATCAAAAAAGTCAATCACACCCATGCCATATTTTTCACTCTGTTGCTATGGTGATGCGCGAAATACCCCATGTTATCCTAATGGGAAAATTTACACATTTTTGGACATTTCAAACTCTTATAACGGCTTCAGACCTTCAATGAAGAATGTGAGATTTGGCACGTTTATTCTTTACATCATCCCCATCAAAAAAGTCCAAGGTGCCAACTTTGTATTTTGCACGGTGTTGCCATGGCGATGCCTGGAAAAACCCATGTTGGTGCATTTTGTGCATCAGTGCTCCCAATGTCTTTTGACTTTGTTTGGTGACAAGTGCAGCCCAAAGCCACAATAAAAAGGAGGCAAGAGGCGGATCAGCGCCACCTGCAGGGAGTGCCGGGTCGGCCGAGTGCGAAGCGCGGCCCGCGAGGGCCGTTCGATGCCGCTTGCGGCTTTAATTTTTATTATTATTTTTATTCTTCTTTCTTCTGCTCTTTGAGCAGGAATTTGACCCCCTGAACATATTCAAAAACTCACCAAATTTTGCCCAAAATTCAGGTCTGGCGAAAAATTTATTTTTTTATATGGTGCATCATTGGGCATAAAAAAATGGCGCGACAGCGCCACCTACAAAAGTCAAAATACATTGCGTCAATGGGAGACGCCCCGACGTCAACTTTGTCGTAGAACCACCAAATTCGGTACACGCATTCTTCAAGTGATGCCAAACACAAAATATTATTATGGCCACGCCCTCTGACAAACCGGAAGTCGGCCATCTTGGATTGAAAATTCCGAAATGCCGAGTCAGCATTTTCGTTGACGTCGCATTTTCGTCAACTCCTCTGAAGGCGCTTCACCTGCAGGGCTGAAAATCACTGGACATCATCTAGACAAGTGGGGCATCAAAAGTTATCCAATTTACGTTGATACGTATAACGGTTTCCGTGCGGCGAAGCCGCAAAAGTCCGTCAGAATTTTTGCAATTTTCAAATGTCAAAATATGCTCACGTTTGCGCATACAAAGTCCGATTGGGCTCAAATTCGAATCAGTTGTAAAACTTTCTGGCCTAGACCTACTAATTATGAAAGAAAACAATTTGGTGCAATAGCGCCCCCTACAGAATAACCAATAAATTTGCATGGAGGGCCCAAATGTTAGTTTTCCCAAATGTTACGAAATTTCACACAAAATTCCAGTGGGTCATCCCGATCAATAAAGTCAATCAGACCCATGTCGTTTCTTGCACCGTGTTGCTATGGCGATGCGCCGAAGTTCCCATGTTATCCTAATGGGAACGGTCCGAAAATTTCCCATTCATGAGAAAAACATTAGTTTCATGGAATTAAGTGAAATTTGCCAGAATGACTCATCATGTCATCCTGATCAAAAAAGTCAATCACACCCATGCCATATTTTTCACTCTGTTGCCATGGCGATGCGTGAAATACCCCATGTTATCCTAATGGGAAAATTTAAAAATTTTTGGACATTTCAAAGTCTTATAACGGCTTCAGACCTTCAAATAAGAATGTCAGATTTGGCACGTTGATTCTTTACATCGTCCCCATCAAAAAAGTCCGAGGTGCCAAGTTTGTATTTTGCACGGTGTTGCCATGGCGATGCCTGGAAAAACCCATGTTGGTGAATTTTGTGCATCAGTGCTCCCAATGTCTTTTGACTCTGTTTGGTGACAAGTGCAGCCACAATAAAACAGAGGCAAGTGGCGGGTCAGTGCCACCTACAGGGAGTGCCCGGTCGGCCGAGTGCGAAGCGCGGCCCGCGAGGGCCGTTCGATGCCGCTTGCGGCTTTAATTATTAGGCCCGAGCCCCCTACAGGGCGTAGGGCCTATTGCTTCCGCAACGATGAGTGCCTGGGCGAAGCCCAGGCACTCATCGTTGCTAACTGTCTTGCCGAACTTGTGCGCGCAGCGCACAAGTTCGGCTGAGGTCGCGACCTTGCCCTGATTCCACTATCCCAGCAACCCATGCCGCAGGCATGGGCCATCTTTATTACTGCTAAAATGAATGGAAGTCAATGGGAGGTCAGTGGCGGGTCCCGACGTCATGGCGAATGACGGGCGCGTCAGCGCCCGTCATTCGCCAATGACCCCACGGTGACGTGGGGAAGGTCCAGAGCTTTCAAAAAACGTATAATTTGTCATTCTAATGTTATCGGATATATTGTTTTTTGCTAAAAATATTATTATTTTTATTATTATTATTTTTTTTATTCTTTCTTCTGCTCTTTGAACAGGAATTTGACCCCCTAAACAATTTCAAAAACTCACCAAATTTTGCCCAAAATTCAGGTCTGCCGAAAAATTTATTTTTTTATATGGTGCATCATCGGGCATAAAAAAATGGCGCGACAGCGCCACCTACAAAAGTCAAAATACATTGCGTCAATGGGAGTCGCCCCCCGACGTCAACTTTGTCGTAGAGCCACCAAATTTGGTACACACGTTCATCAAGTGATGCCAAACAAAAAAGATTATTATGACCACGCCCTCTGACACAAACCGGAAGTCGGCCATCTTGGATTGAAAATTCCAAAATGCCGAGTCAGCATTTTCGTTGACGTGGCATTTTCGTCAACTCCTCTGAAGGCGCTTCACCTGCAGGGCTGAAAATCACTGGACATCATCTAGACAAGTGGGGCATCAAAAGTTATCCAATTTACATTGATACGTATAACGGTTTCCGTGCGGCGAAGCCGCAAAATTCCATCGAAATTTTTGCAATTTTTAAATGTCAAAATTTGCTCCCGTTTGCGCATACAAAGTCCGATTGAGCTCAAATTCGAATCACTTGTAAAACTTTCTGGCCTAGACCTACTAATTATGAAAGAAAATAATTTGGTGCAATAGCGCCCCCTACAGAACAACAAATACATTTGCATGGAGGGCCCAAAATTTAGTTTTCCCAAATGTTACGAAATTTCACACAAAATTCCAGTGGGTCATCCCAATCAATAAAGTCAATCAGACCCATGACGTTTTATGTACCGTGTTGCCATGACGATGCGCCAAATTGCCCATGTTATCCTAATGGGAACGCTCCGAAAATTTCCCATTCATGAGAAACACATTAGTTTCATGGAATTAAATGAAATTTTGCAGAATGACTCTTCATGTCATCCCGATCAAAAAAGTCAATCACACCCATGCCATATTTTTCACTCTGTTGCTATGGTGATGCACGAAATACCCCATGTTATTCTAATGGGAAAATTTACACTTTTTTGGACATTTCAAAGTCTTATAACGGCTTCAAACCTTCAATGAAGAATGTGAGATTTGGCACGTTGATTCTTTATATCGTCCCCATCAAAAAAGTCCGAGGTGCCAACTTTGTATTTTGCACGGTGTTGCCATGGCGATGCCTGGAAAAACCCATGTTGGTGCATTTTGTGCATCAGTGCTCCCAATGTCTTTTGCCTCTATTTGGTGACATATGCAGCCCAAAGCCACAATAAAACAGAGGCATGTGGCGGATCAGCGCCACCTACAGGGAGTGCCCAGTCGGCCGAGTGCGAAGCGCGGCCCGCGAGGGCCGTTCGATGCCGCTTGCGGCTTTAATTTTTTTTATTTCTTCTTCTGCGCTTTGAGCAGGAATTTCACCCCCTGAACATATTTGAAAACTCACCAAATTTTGCCCAAAATTCAGGTCTGGCGAAAATTGTATTTCTTTATATGTTGCATTATTGGACATAAAAAAATGGCGCGACAGCGCCACCTACAAAAGTCAAAATACATTGCGTCAATGGGAGACACCCCGACGTCAACTTTGTCGTAGAGCCACCAAATTCGGTGCACACATTCATCAAGTGATGCCAAACAAAAAATATTATTATGGCCACGCCCCTTGACAAACCGGAAGTCGGCCATCTTGGATTGAAAATTCCGAAATGCCGAGTCAGCGTTTTCGTTAACGTCGCATTTTCGTCAACTCCTCTGAAGGCGCTTCACCTGCAGGGCTGAAAATCACTGGACATCATCTAGACAAGTGGGGCATCAAAAGTTATCCAAATTTACATTGATACGTATAACGGTTTCCATGCGGCGAAGCCGCAAAAGTCCATCGGAATTTTTGCAATTTTCAAATTTGAAAATTTCCTCCCGTTTGTGCATACAAAGTCTGATTGGGCTCAAATTCGAATCAGTTGTAAAACTTTCTGGCCTAGACCTACTAATTATTAAAGAAAACAATTTGGTGCAACACCGCCCCCTACAGAATAACAAATAAATTTGCATGGAGGGCCCAAAATTTAGTTTTCCCAAATGTTACGAAATTTCACACACAAAAATTCCAGTGGGTCATCCCAATCAATAAAGTCAATCAGACCCATGACGTTTTTTGTACCGTGTTGCCATGACGATGCGCCAAAGTGCCCATGTTATCCTAATGGGAACGGTCCGAAAATTTCCCATTCATGAGAAAAACATTAGTTTCATGGAATTAAGTGAAATTTGGCAGAATGACTCATCATATCATCCCGATCCAAAAAGTCAATCACACCCATGCCATATTTTTCACTCTGTTGCCATGGCAATGCGTGAAATACCCCATGTTATCCTAATGGGAAAATTTACAAATTTTGGGACATTTCAAACTCTTATAACGGCTTCAGACCTTCAATGAAGAATGTGAGATTTGGCACGCTGATTCTTTACATCATCCCCATCAAAAAAGTCCGAGGGGCCAACTTTGTATTTTGCACGGTGTTGCCATGGCGATGCCTGGAAAAACCCATGTTGGTGCATTTTGTGCATCAGTGCTCCCAATGTCTTTTGCCTCTATTTGGTGACATATGCAGCCCAAAGCCACAATAAAACAGAGGCATGTGGCGGGTCAGCGCCACCTACAGGGAGTGCCCGGTCGGCAGAGTGCGAAGCGCGGCCCGCGAGGGCCGTTCGATGCCGCTTGCGGCTTTAATTATTTTTGTTTATTCTTTCTCCTGCACTTTGAACAGGAATTTGACCCCCTGAACATATTCAAAAACTCACCATATTTTGCCCAAAATTCAGAAGTGCTGAAAAATTATTTTTTTTATATGGTGCATCATTGGGCATAAAAAAATGGCGCGACAGCGCCACCTACAAAAGTCAAAATACATTGCGTCAATGGGAGACACCCCAACGTCAACTTTGTCATAGAGCCACCAAATTCGGTACACACATTCATCAAGTGATGCCAAACAAAAAAGATTATTATGGCCACGCCCTCTGACAAATCGGAAGTCGGCCATCTTGGATTGAAAATTCCAAAATGCTGAATCGGCATTTTCGTTGACGTCGCATTTTCGTCAACTCCTCTGAAGGCGCTTCACCTGCAGGGCTGAAAATCACTGGACATCATCTAGACAAGTGGGGCATCAAAAGTTATCCAATTTACATTGATACGTATAATGGTTTCCGTGCAGCGAAGCCGCAAAATTCCATCGGAATTTTTGCAATTTTCAAATTTCAAAATTTGCTCCCATTTGCGCATACTAAGTCCGATTTCACTCAAATTCGAATCAGTTGTAAAACTTTCTGGCCTAAACCTACTCATTGTGAAAGAAACAAAATTGGTGCAATAGCGCCCCCTACAGAATAACAAATTAATTTGTATGGAGGTCCCAAAATTTAGTTTTCCTAAATGTTACGAAATTTGACACAAAATTCCAGTGGGTCATCCCAATCAATAAAATCAATCAGACCCATGACGTTTTTTGTACCGTGTTGCCATGACGATGCGCCAAAGTGCCCATGTTATCCTAATGGGAATGCTCCGAAAATTTCCCATTCATGAGAAAAACATTACTTTCATGGAATTAAGTGAAATTTGGCAGAATGACTCTTCATGTCATCACGATCAAAAAAGTCAATCACACCCATGTCGTTTTTTGCACCGTGTTGCCATGGCGATGTGCGAAAAACCCCATGTTATCCTAATGGGAAAATTTACAAATTTTTTGACATTTCAAAGTCTTATAACGGCTTCATACCTTCAATCAAGTATGTGAAATTCGGTATGCTGATTCTTTACATCTTCCCCGTCAAAAAAGTCCAAGGTGCCAACTTTGTATTTTGCACGGTGTTGCCATGGTGATGCCTGGAAAAACCCATGTTGGTGCATTTTGTGCATCAGTGCTCCCAATGTCTTTTGGCTTGGTTTGGCTACAAATGCAGCTCAAAGCCACAATAAAACAGAGGCAAGTGATGAATCAGCGCCACCTACAGGGAGTGCCCGGTTGGCCGAGTGCGAAGCGCGGCCCGCGAGGGCCGTTCGATGCCGCTTGCGGCTTTAATCTTATTTTATTTTTTGTTTAAAAGAAATACATTTTGTTTTCATTCTCTACAATGGTATCGGTTGATATCGGGAATCAGCAGATAGTTAAAGCTATGGTATCGAAATCTGAATCGGTACTGAAGAAGCTGGATTAAATTAAATTATTGAATTTTATTACTACTTTCATCAATACTTAGATATTTATAGACGACTTACATGTCATATATGCATTTTACTGCAATGATCTTTTAATTATTATTATTGTATTTATTTATTTTTAGATTATCCTTATTCTTTTCCCCATTCCAATCTCTGGCAAAGTTCAAAATATGGCATTTATAAAAGCCTGTCTCATATCATCTCATATTAAAGTGGTTATACTTCTTTCCGGCTTTACTTCAGTAATAATGAGTATAAATCCAGCAGTGCAAAGACAAAATCCTATTCTTCATTTTGGATAACAATTTCTTTTTCTGACAATTTCTGCAAACTCTCCTGGTTCATTTAGTTTTGGTAATATTCCGGTTTAGACCTGGTTAAGCACTGATTAGCGTTTCTTGGAAAATTTCTGAAATTTCACATGCATTTTAATATTTTTCCTCAGTTGCCCAACCCACCATTTTCAAAGTATTTTTCACCAGTGCAGTGTGGACAGAAGCCCTCCTCTCTGCTCCATCTTGCTTGATTGGGATCCAGAATACACATTTCTTCAATACTTTATGAAGATCTGAGTCTGGTCAGTGGTGCATCTCCCTGAGTCCAGATGGGTGTGATTGACAGGGGGATTAGCCAATCAGGGACATGCATGGTCAGTCTGTATCAAAACAAATATGGCTGTTTATGAGGACAAAGAAAGAAAAAAATATCACAAGGGACTGAAACATTTTGCGGATTTCTGCAGAATCAGTGAGCGAAGGGGCGACAGTAGCTCAGTTGGAGTGTTTGTCCAACGATCCGAAAGTTGGTGGTTCGAATCCCGCTCTTGGTTTAAACATCATTGGTTGAGCGGTCAGATCCACTGACCTACAGGTTGGCGACGCGATTCCAGCATCCACAGATGCATGCTGTTATTCTGTCCTTGGGCAAGACACTTAACCCCCCTTGCCCCCAGTGTCTCTGCACAGTGGTGTATGAAGGTAAATAAAATTAGACCAATCAGTAAACAAATCTGACTGCACAGCCATGTTTGGAGTTTGGCTCGAGGCGCAAAGAAGGGAGTGATGACCAGACCGCTATCACTCTAGGTAAAAAATACTGAGAGATTTGATTGCGGACGTAGTAGGCGGCCATCTTGTGTGTTTGTTGACAGAAGTTTGTTTTCAGATGGAGTATCCTCTTGCGTCACGTACCTTTCTCATCAGCCAGAAGTTTTTCCACACTCCTACAAGGCCCTCTCCTCTGCAGATTTATGGTGACGTTTGGAGGCTGAAGCTGACTGCTCCCTCTTCCTCCCCTGATCTATTTTCATTGGATCCTTCGCACACAGGAGGCCACTGACGAGCTTTTACCGTCAATAAAACACTCTTTGGTCGACACAGACACACACGTAGAAGTTTTGAAAGAACTGACAAAACTCTCATTTCTTTACGGGGCGAGGTTAGTCTCGAGAGAAGTCTTTGTCCAAGTTTACCAGCCTGTGCAGAAGTGCTGTTTGGTGGTGCAGCTGTGCGTTTTTGACATTTGTGAACGAATCAGCTCCTTTGAACGATTCCTCAATATTAACAGTTGGAACTGGACCTTTTTAAAGAACCAAATCTTATTATGCTCACTGGCCTCTCCAAACTAGTGTTAAGACAGCTGCAGTACATCCAGAACACTGCTGCTCGGGTCCTGACTAGAACTAGGAAGTACAAGCACATAAGTCCTGTGCTCAGGTCTCTGCACTGGCCTCTGTGGCTCAGAGAATAGATTTTAAAGCAGCTCTGCTTGTGAACAAGTCTCTCCATGGCATAGCACCAAAGTACATCTCTGACAGTGCTATGTGAACCATCTCACACTCTGAGGACTTCAGGAACTGGCCTCCTGCTGTTGCCCAGACTCAGGACTAAACATGGACTAAACCAGGACTAAACCATCTAGACTAAACCATCACCTGGAGCAGTCTTTCTAACAGGCCTCTACTTTGACAATGTTTAAATCCAGGCTCCAAACGGTTCTGTTTAGCTGTGCATATGACTGAAAGGTTTTTATTCAGCACTTTTCTCTTTTAATGTTTATTTTATGATGATTTTTTATGTTTTGAACTTACCTTGCATTCTTCCACCAAAACACATATTTGGCATCATAAAACAGAAAAATGATTATTGTAGTTCAACATTTTCTTTAGATTACACATCATTTCAAAGGGTAGACACATTCCTGCTCTCAGTTTTAATCAAATCTTGGCCTTGGTCATTTCTTTCTGTGATTAGGTAAAGTAAGTTCTCACACTGGCTTCTGTCACATAAATAAATGGTAAAAGAGCCAGTCTTTTGATCGGCTCTTTGAAATGATTGGATCCAAAAGATTCAGATCCCGCAAAGGAGCTGAAGGTCCCATCACTAGTTTAGATATCAAGAAAAGAGTCTTGAGATGGAGTGAATGATTGAGTGAGGTTAAAGAACAGGGTCATACCTCTGCCTCCTCCTCCTCTCCAGTGAACCATCCATCTCCTCAACCACACCTCTAATTACCCAGGACCCTATTTATACCGGACTTTCCCATCAACACTGTCCACTATTTCTGTTCTAATGATCCTTTCCTCCTAACCTGTGTCTCATGGCTTGTCTTTCAACCTTAAGACATCAACATCTACTTTTTTATTCCATTTATGTTTATTTATTCAGGGAGAGTCCAATGAGAGCACTCAGACTCTCTTTTTGAGGGGCGCCCTGTTCAAAATACATAACAAAGAACAAACGCATTCATAATTCACAACATACCTGGACTTGTGTTTTGTATTATCCACACACGTTTTACACAAACCCTGCATATTTAGTATGAGTTCTTCTCTCAGACTGAAAACACTCTGTTCCACCTTGTGATGTCTTGAGGTATTACAGGAAGTGCTTCACTGTGCTTTTAAACACCATACACCTTCACTAGAATCATTTAGATAATTTCAGCCCTGGGATTGCCAATTTCTACTGAACAAAAGGTAAAAGGTTAAGCTGAAAACTACCACAACATGACATCACAAGGTGGAGCAGAGCATTTTGAGCTTTGGAGATATAAAGACACATATAATAAAGTGATACTCATGTGTGAATGATACAAAACACAACTCTGGGTATTTTTTAGTTAGTTTTTGAGGAGGTAACTGCATTATAACATGGCTTAAAGCTCACAGGAGTCAATTATGTGTAACAGCAACTTCATTGCTGTAGCTGCTTCTTTCATTTTGCATCTTGGAATCACATAAAAGCAGGATGTTGTGATTCAAGGCAAATGCTGTCCTCTGTAAATGTGATGGGGACCTGCCAAGTACTCAAGTGACTTATTATTGTAAATTAACAGAATAAAATACAAAATCAGAACATCAGCAGTGAGGATTCAAAAGACGAAAAAGATGAAAAAAAAAAAAAAAACAGTTCTGCAGATATACAAGCCAGAACTATGCCACTGCTTGGCCCCAGACACACTTTTATTTGCAATATAAATAACAACAGAAAGAAGAGGATATAGGAAATTGGACTGATGGAGAGGGCAGACTTGGGTTTGCTTTGCCGTTTCACACATTGAAATGAGAATGAATGAATTTTTCCCTGTTTGCGTTGCAAGTGCATGGAGACTAGACCGGGACATGTTTTCCAATACGTGAGGGACCCCTGTATTGTGATGTAAGCCCATGTAAGAACAGGTTCTAAGAATAGACGTGTCATGTACAGAATATACAGCCCCTCAGGCAGATTACCCACAATGCACCTCTCTGGTCCAGGTGAAACACGGTGTCTTGAGTTAAGGGCAGAACGGTGGAGCAGAGGTCGAAGCCTGTGGGTTTAATGGAAGAATACAGCAAAAAGAAAGATATTTCTATACGTCTGTGTGTGATTGGTAATTTTCAAACAAATATACTGGTATATAGATGAATGTATATTAATCAACTAAGAAAACTAACTCAAAACTCAAATCAGAAGTTTATACTTAAAGGTGCACAATGTAACTTTTCTGGTGATGGCGCCACCTGCAGGTCTCCATGGACATGTTATTGCTTTGTTGGGACGGTATGGTATTAAACTACTCTATATCCACGGAGAAAACCGACGTTTATACTGTGCTTTTCGCTCACACATATTCATACTGTGTTTTTCAGTGTATTTGTGAGCAATAAAACCATTCAAGAAGGAATAAATACAGGATAAATGTGTTTAATACTTTACTCTGGCACAAAGCATAAACGCCACAAAATAAAAAAAAAAAAAATAATAATGCAGTGCACATTTAAGATAACGTATATATATACTAATTACTTACATTCACTCCATAGCCCTGCACTCTTTAGAGGACTCTTTAGTGCCTCATTCACAGAGCGATTCAGACACACAGATCACTACATTCATATCATGTGATTGTGGGTCTGGGTGAAAACAAGTCTAAAGGCTAAACAATCAATAATCAGTCATCAAATAATGATGAAATTAGACTGGTAAAACGGGTTTATGAACAAATAATAACTGTACAAGTATTTATCAAGCTGCATCTCATGTAAACAGACTAGATTTTTTTTTAATTGTTCTAAGATGTGGGAATGATCCTTCCTGAGCTCGGGCTAAGGTACACGGCTAACACTAGTAACTTTACACAGAAACAGTTTGTTTAAAAGTGTTTTATTCATAATCAGGATCAATAGTGCAATAAACCAGCGCTTCTATCTGCTTCATTCAGTCGTGTTGTGTCCAGTTAAAGACCTGTCACTGTCCGCTGTTGTTTTTCCGACTCTCGCAATGCATTGTGGTCTATATTGACTGACCTAGTGACCACCGATGCCCATTACTTTTCAAGGTGCATTGTGGGAGATTTTGACAGCACCACTTTTTCACCAACTGGCCATTTGGACACCACTAAAAACAGTGTGACCCCTAAATAGTGCCCCCTGTAGGGAGTAGTATGGACATTCAGACACAGCCTATTTATATGTTGTCTTGCTTTTTAAATAACTCTAACAAACCCAATAATCTCCTCATGTGGAAGTGAATTTTCCAGTCTTTTCTGCGTCCCTCGAACGTGCACAATGCGGTCCCCTCTGAGGCATGTTGCTTGTTCCGCTTTGGCCCTGATGCCTTGGTGACACTTTAGCCCTGTGTGTCTTGATCGCCCCTGCGCTGTCTCTCCTCTGTGTGGCTGACAGCTGCTGTCCTTCACTCCGGCTCATCTGGGAGCAAATCAATAGGAGCGCAGGGAGGCCAAGCATCGCCATTTCCTCTGTCTCAGCCAGCATTGGGTTGCATTTGCACACATTCTGCTGCTTTCTGTATTTGCCTGTCTATTTATAGAGCGATTTGACTGAAAATAGACACTCAACTTTGTAAAGTCGCTGAAAATAATCTCAAGGTGAAATCAGCCAAGCTTCAATCACTCTCATTGCTAAACAGGCAGTTTATTGAATTTAAATGTGCAGTATGTTTGTGGTGGAGGGTCTGCTACCTGCCTATCTCTATGGAAGTTATTGCTTAAACTTAACTGTCAACCACAGATTGTATATATACCTTGACATAGTTAGCCTGTTGGACGCCGTGTTCCAAGTAAGAACTGAGCATAAGTGAGATTCTGCTCCATCGACTCTAGCTCCAATTCACCTTCTATTAAAAAAAACATCGGCCCTCTCTCCATAACTGCTGCTGTGACCTCGTCATGTTGGTCTTAAACTGTTCGTTTTACCCCACTCTACATGATCCTTGTGGTTTTTATTTCACCATTATGTCCATATATCAAGATTTGAGCATTAATAACAGACAAATCAGGCGCCTTCTTTCCCTGAGGTCGCTCCCGTTAGCGTTAGCAACAGGTTTGAATACATTGTTAATTACTCCTAATTGGCTCTTTGGTTGCTATGATACGTGCCCTCGGATTTCCAAATATCAATCTTGGCTCCAAATCAGCCACTGTATCTGCTAGCCTCGATTAACTTCATATCACTGGAGCTGAACGCTACACATGACGTCGCACTCGCTTAGTCCACTTCTTTAGACAGTCTGTGTTATCAACAGACAAGTGGTTTTGTCGCCAAATTATCTGGGGAGAAGCCAGCCCACTCACAGTATGTTTGATTTTTTTCTTTTTTCTTTTTTTAACAAAAACTTCGGCTAAAAGCAAGAAAAATAATACAACTCTTCAGAACATGCCAGACAAAGTAATAACATCACCATAGAGACATGCACAGGGTTTGTATGGTGCATCTGTAATATTCAGAACCTCCATTTACTCCATTAACACTGTAAGCCTGAAAACTATCCCCAGGGTGCTGCATTTGGGTCTCTTATAGCTCCTCACAGTTTGTCACAGATGAATTCAGGTCAAATGCAGAATATGTATAATAGTGATGTGTCATTCGTGGACGAGTCGGCTCTTTTGAACGATTCCTTTATCTGAACAGTCGGAACCAAATCTCATCTTTTAAAAGAACCAAATCTCTGGCTGTGTCAATCTATTCCGTAAGTAGGGCACTATTTACTATTCACTATTTGTGCTGGTTTTTGTGATGTCCGAATGTCCAGTTGATGAAAAAGTAGTGCACTCAAAATTTCCCACAATACACTGCGAGAGTCGGAAAAACAACAGTGTGGCAACAGGTCTTCAACTGTACAAAACATGACTGAATGAAAGCAGATAGAAAAGCTGGTTTATCACACTGTTGATGCCTGGGAATGAATAAAACACTTTCAAATAAACCATTATAGTGTAAAGTTGCAAGCGTCCGCCGCTTACCTCAGCTCGAGCTGTTAAAAGAGTAATCATTTCCACATCTCAGACAAAAACTTGTATGATGATTATGAGCCGTGTGTCTGAATGAGGCTCTATAGAGTCTAAGAGTGCGGGACTGTGGAGTGAATGAAGGGTTAGGGAGTATGGGGGGGGGGGGGCATTCGGACACAGCCATTTTCTTTCTAATTTTAATGCATTTGTACTGATTAAGGATGAACCAACACAATAATCAGCACAGAAGTGTGGGGAAGAGTGGGCGATACCAGTGAAAGTGCAAAAACATATGTGGCATCTTATTAACACTTACCTTTTAATTTAAATTGTTGTACAGCTTTGTGTAATGTAGATTATGTTCAATTTCAAAGGGTAAACACACTCCCACTCTCAGTTTGAACCATTTTAATCAAATCTTTTACCTCGGTCCTTCTGTATGAACGCATGTGAACGCATGTAAAATAAATATACCACTTTGACCTGTTAGTAAACCAACTGGTGAACCGAAAACTTTATATTTTACTTCTCAGTTGTTTCTTAAATAGTGCTCTGTAAGGGAAGACTTAAGAGGTTGAACTGGAAGACAGGAAGTACTTTTCATGACCTTAAATTAGATGAGTAGATAGACTTATAATAAACTAAACATTTACAATGTTGTTCCAAATGAAAAATCATCACCTTTATGGTCTTATAAATGAAGGGGAAATTAGATATGAAATGTATAAAAGGAAACGAGTCAAGTAAATTTTCTCACAGGTATTACAAACACAACTGTAACATGTATAATCAACCATTACATTACATATTTATTCAGCTACATGAAGCATAGACAACAAACTGAACACGTGTCTGGTTTGTTAACGTAAGATATTAACAGTTAATCAGATAAGTAAAAGCATAAAAAAACAAGTTCACAAGTTTACTCTCGATCTCATTTCAAATCCAATGAATTCTTCATCCTGTGTCGCTTGTTAACAGCAACAACGCCTGATCTGGAAGTAGTGACTGTAATGAAGATGTGAAATGAGATACTTTCACGTATAAGTCACATCTGAGTATAAGTCACACCCAGGGCCAAACTATGAAAAAAAGTGCGACTCCGGAAAATACAGTATCATAATCAAACTGCTCTTAGTTTTTAGCTAGCACTTTAGTAATCCTGTTGGACTGATGAAAGTTGACAGTGAAACAGAAAAATGTTTTGAAAAGAGAAACGACAAAAGTATCCAGTGAAAAGAAAGAACACGGTGTACCTGGAAGATCGAATATTTTGGATCCGAGTCGGTCCCTGCTCCACACTGCGCCTGACAAAATCCCATAATACAAAGTTTGTGTGTTCTGCCTGTTCTCACTGGGAACTACGGGCAAAAGTACGACTTTTCAGCAGCAAAGTGTCACTGTTAGCACTGAACTGAACAAAATATTACAATTTCAAAGTGAGTAGAATTATATTAATATTTTAGCTGTTAGAAAAATAACCTGTATAATTCATTTGCTTTTGGATTTCGTCCATCCTGATCCCCATCCCCGTGTGCTTTGCCTTGTTTTAAGCCTGCGTAGCAAAGAGAAAGCCATCTGACATAAACATTGTTAATCTATATGTAAAGAACCTAACACTTGCATTGTTGTATAGGAACAAGTGCACTCAAGGAAAACCTGTACACACTGAAAATAAAGATTAAGGTCGCACTCACACTAGGCTCACGCATGAATGTGCAGGGTTCTAACGGCACCACACAGCACTGTTTGTTTAAGTGTCGCACAACATCAGAATAAGCCATGAAATGTCTCTTTAACTGTGAGGCAGATATGAGTCCCACTGTGATACGCTCCTCTGTGAGTTGAATGGAAGTGTGGAGGACAGAGGGTTAAAAAGGAGATGAGGCTTCAAAACTTCTGTCCACAGTCCTCACTGAAGAGGAGCGTACAGGCACAGTTTCATTTGAGACTTTGGCCTGGTTGGAGGAGGCGGGCCAAAGCACGGCATGGTTTCTCATGTATTTGCACATTTATGTTCAAGCTTGTCTTGTGTGCAGAGAGGATTAAGGATGAAGGGAAAAAAGTGAATGAATTTTGCTCCAAAAAGCAGGAGTCGCAGGTGTAGAGTGAGGTCTGCAGTCTGCCTCACTGTTTAAGAGACATTTCGTGTCTTATTTTAAAAGTCCTAGTGTGAGTGCGACAATAGAATGTAACTTTCAGCACAAAATAATAGTGCTTTATCATGTGGTTCTATACTGGTGCGGATAAAGTTCAAAGTAACACTAAAACTGTTCAATTCTTGTTAAATTTATTATCTACATTTGATTCTCGATTTAGTATTCATTAGTTGCTGCTGCATGACTTTTAACAGGAACCAAAAAAAACAAGATCATATCACACCAATTCTTGCGTCTTTGCACTGGCTTCCTGTTAATTTTAGAGTTAATTTTAAGATTTTATTGTTTGTTTTTAAAGCTTTGAATGGACTGGCCCTGGATTACATCTCGGACCTCATCCAAATTTACACCCCGGCGCCTGCTCTGAGGTCTGGGGGCCAGCTCCAGCTCGTGGTGCCTAAGACCAGACTTAAAACCAGAGGGGACAGGGCCATGTTCGAACAGCTCCCACTGTAGAGTGTTTTAAGTCTCGTCTTAAGACCCACTTTTATTCTCTGGCTTTTAACACCGCGTGAGTTGTGTGGTCCTCTGTGCTTTTTATTTATTTTTATGTGTTTTATTGATTTTATGTACAGTTATTTATTTTTTGCACTTTTATAGAGTTGCTCTTATTTGATTTTACTGTTTTTACTTTTGTAAAATTAGTCAAATTAAATGAGCATCTATTTATTTTGCTTGTTCTTTTTTATTTTTATTTTTTGTCACTTTGTCTCTGTGCAGCACTTTGGAAACAATCTGTTTATGAAATGTGCTATATAAATAAAGTGGATTGGATTTGAAAATATCACTTACTGAAGAGGCTTTTGTGCTTTGACCCCAAGCATGACAAATCCACAAACACTTCAAATGTCCACCGCGCTGTGATCCTCCATGTTGTTTGCCCCGTTCCGCGTGCCCCAATCACAAATTACAATATTTTGTCTGGGGCAACCTTGAAATCGATTTGTTTCCTCGTCAGCAGCGGCGCTGGTTGGCGGTTCGAATCTTGCTCTCGGCGTAAACATCATAGGTAGAGCATTCAGATCCACTTGCCTACAGGCTGCCGGTGCAATCCCAGCTCCCACCGATGAATGCTGTCGTTGTGTCCTAGGGCAAGACTTTTGAACCCACCTCGCCCCCCAGTGTGTGCGTACACCCGTGTATGAATGTGTGTGTGAATGGATGAGTGGTTGATGTAAAGTACTTTGAGTGCCCTGAAGATGGAAAAGCGCTATATAAAAATGTTTGCCGTTTGAAAATCTTCCTTTCTGAAGAGTCCTTTGTGCTTTGACCCCGGGCGTAGCAAATCTGCAATCTCTTCATCCGTCCCTGCTGCGTTCCTCCACGTTGTTTGCCCCGTTCCGCGTGCCCCAGTAGTAATCACAAATTAGAATATTTTGTCTGGAGCCACCTTGAAATCGATTATTTTCCTCGTCAGCAGCAGCGGTGGCTCTGATATAACTGTTAACATGTCATCCCAACACGCAAGGACAATTATTTCTATTGGCCGGGAGCATATGGGGTAGTTAGTCAACCAATTACAATGGAGTGCTTCTGTCCTAGATCTTGAAGGATAATATAGGCTGTAATTATGATGTGCTCATTTTAATGGCTTTTTATTGACAAGCGTGGTAGCTCCGCAGCCTTCGCCCCCAATTGTAAGTGCTTGGGAAAACAGCTTCGCAACTCAATTAGATGTGACATTGCGTTGACTCCATGACAACAGAAACAGGTAAACACGCAGCACTGGAGCTGTTTAAAATGAATCATGATAAATCTGTTAAGCATTTTGATACATGTGTGCAGATGTTAGTATTTAGGCCTGAACACAAGATAAATAATGACTTTTATAATGAAGTTTGTCTATGTGGGATTTATGTGTTGCGAGGTTTACACAGTTGACAGCTGATGCAGTGCCGTTGACTCAAAATTATGCAGATAGAGTTGTCATGCGCTGTATACTGTATTATGATAAGGCAAAGTGCATCCATTTCTAGACCAGACCAAGTACATAAGCTGTCTGCTAAAGATTCAAATTGTTTAACGGTAATGAGCCTATAAAATGTATTTTCCCTCGTTTTGAGTGCGTGCTGTGTAACTTTTCTGGTGGAGGGTACGCTAACGGCCTGTGCCTCCATGAAATCTTCCACAGTGCAGTGATCTATCAGCATGTAGAGGAGTAAGCGGCGACCAGGTCAGATCTCCAGGGCCAAATGCATGTTTTGCGATGTATTTTTGAGCAGTGAAAACACATGTGATTGAATAAATGGAATATAGAAGTTTAATGCTATACTGTGGAACATTCATGGCAAAGCACTAATATATTCATCACTTGGTTCTAACTGATAGACACACACACGCTACATGCACACACACACACACGCTACACACACACACGCTACATGCACACACACACGCTACACACACACGCTACATGCACACACGCTACACACACACACACACGCTATACACACACACGCTACATGCACACACGCTACACAAACACACGCTACACAAACACACACACGCTACATGCATGCACACACACGCTACACACACACGCTACATGCACACACACACACGCTACACACACACACACACGCTATACACACACACGCTACATGCACACACACGCTACACACACACACACACGCTACACACGCTACATGCGCACACACACACTACATGCACACACACGCTACACACACACACACGCTACACACACACACTACACACACAAACGTGCGCACTACATACACACACACGCCACACAAACACACACATGCTACACAAACACACACACGCTACACACAAACACGCTACACACACACACACACATACATACATACTGCACACATGCATGCACACGCTACACACAAACACACACTCATGGTTTATTTTTATGAATCATTATTTTTTGTTTGAACCTGTATATCTTGTATGTCTTGGGCCTACAATCTTGCATTTAAAAACTTGTATGTCTCTCTGGCTAAAAAAAATAAAATTAAATTAAAAAAAGATTTGTAAAAAAATATCTGGCTTTAAATAAAAAAGAAAAAAAAAGAAAGACTTGTGCTGGAAAAAAAAATAAAACAATGACATTATTAGACAAACTTAATTCATCATTAGCATTAGCAGCACAATACAATAAAATGTCACCATTTCCAATGCAGCGTGTTTCCTACAGCCCACACACATATTAAAAATCATTCTGTGCACATTTTTACAGTGAATACAGAACAGTACAAATCAACTAAACCGATGTTGTGTTAACCACTCTGCCACCATAAGTGTGTATATAATCACGTGAGTATTACCAGAAGAATTGTCTCTGTGCCAGCTTCAGAAACGTATATTATTAAATTGTATCTAGCAATATGAAACATTTCCACTTGAGTGCGACGCGGCCTGAGATCAAATGCTTTATATTCACAACAGTCTGCAACACAACAAAGCCATTCTGCACATTCAATTTTATTTTTCACTTACCTCCCCCTCTTTCTTCCAATGCACTCAATTAACCTCTTTATATACACGCCAGCGTTTGACACACAGCTTTAAAATAGCTCCAGATAGCCCGCCTTTGATATGCCTTATATTTCCGCCATTTCATTTCTATCCCTCGTCTTTAAAGTTTCATTTCTTTCTTGTGGCGTCTGTTTTTTCCCCCAATTCTTTGAGAGTTAAGGTCATCACTGGCCATTTATAACCATGTACTTTAAATGCTGTTTAACCTTATCGCTTCATGTTTTATGGAAGCAGCAGCACTTCAGTCTATACTTAAACCCAGACACACGATATTTCTTGTGTCCCCCCTCCCCCTCTGGCCATGCATCAAACTCCCCTCTTTAGTATTACAGGTAAGCGCTCGGCTGGTGAAAGGCGCTTGACAAACAGAGACGGCGATGGCAGATCACGTGACCATCCGCCGCTTTGAAGGACAATGACGTCATGGTGTGCCAATGTCACCTTATGTTTTGCTTAGCTGGTAGCTCTGGACATGAGCAAGCAAATCACTGCAGTCTACACGGGGCTGTCCCAGAAGTGAAAAGCCCAAAAGATTATGCAGAATATGTATGACTCATTATAACAGGATTCCCATATTTACATGCTGGAGCTGGAATCGAAAGCTCTCTCTCAAATTTAAAGCTGTACTATGTAACTTCTTTGGTGGGAGGTCTGCCATTTGCTTGTTTCGGAGTATGGCATTACATTACATTATCTCTCTTGTATTTACTTCATACAGATGTTTTATATAGCTACAAAAATCTGTTTAGTTTCATACCGTGGAACATTCCAGGCAAAGCAATAATATCTCCATGGAGACAGTATTGAAGTGTCAGTATGGCATTAAATAGATCCAATATCTGTTTTTATAACTCAGAAATATCTAGGAAAGCATGCATTCTTACTGATCCACGCACAGATCTGACCTGTTTGTCTCCATGGATTCACATTTAAAGAGCCCATATTACTGATCTATGTTATAATGTTGTTTCCTGTGTTTTGTTTCCTTCACACATGTTTAACACACAGATGCTGCATATTTAAGCTGCGTTCTTCTCTCAAACAGAAGACACTCTGTTCCACCTTGTGATGTCATGTGTTTATACAGGAAATGCTCTAATGTCTTTTAATCCTTTAAGGACTGAGCACATTATAGACCATTCATTATAGCTCACCTAGACTTTTTTTTTTCTTCTTTTTTTAGCCATAAAAATCATGTTAAAGGAAGTATCATCATGTGCTTTTGCCTTTTTTTTTCACATATCTACCTCTATTTTACATATCCGTCCTTATTTTTCCTTTGATGCATCAAATAACTGACTGGGAGAATCCTGGCGGCACCTGTGCTCTGATTGGTCATCTTCAAGGGACAACATAAGCACTTACCGTAATGACAGTAACATATTTAAAGAGCCCCATGCCTCTGCTTTGAGATGTCATTCGAATTTACCAGAGTTATGGTAATGGAAAGTCCGCAACCAACGCTATAGGGTTAAACGCCACGCACTTTCATGAGAATCGTTTGGATGATTTCAGCCCAGTCTCTACTGAACTAAAGGTAAAAGGTCGCTGCTCAGTTGCAAACTACCTCTTCATGACATCACAAGGTGGAACAGAGCATTTTGAGCTTTGTTGATGTAGACAGACTTTCTCAAACATGTGCGGATCAAATAAAACACTACTATGTATGTTTTGACGAGGTAACAACATTATAACATGACTTAAAACTCACAAGAGTCAATTTTATGTCATATAGGACCTTTAATACTGTACAGTGGAACATCCCAGGCACTGCAGTATCATTTCCATGGAAACAGGCAAGTTGCAAACATTCACCAGAAAAGTTACACAATACATCTTTACAATTTGAAAGAAAAGTCTTCATAAGCATACACGATTGCTGCTAGTACAACTACTGTCAAAACTACTACAGACATCATTACAAAAAACTACTTTTTTCCCTGGTCTAGAGGTACTTTTACTTCTTATCCACCATTGGTATTGTACACATCTAACATTGCATTATTGACTCGGTTCTACCTGAATCACTAAATGAACCCATAGCTTGGAGTGGTTCATGGCTGTGTCAATGTCACCTTACGTTGTGCTTAGCTGTTAGCTGGCCCGGCCTCGCCCAAACCTTGACTGTGGAAAGGTGGAGGCAGTAGAGTGAATGACAAGCCATCCTAAACTGCCACTTTAAAACCTGCTGTGCCTAATGGTGTGTGTCTTAAAGCTGAGCGAGAGAGGGAAAGAGAGGGAGGGAGAGGAAGAGAGAAAGAGAGTGTACACGTGCACATGTCGAGTCCTTGTGCGCCATTACGTCTCTGATGGCCCCCTCTTTTTTATGTGTTTTCATTTGGTTTTGCAATAAAGCCACTGCCCATTAACCTCCTAATATCAATTTAATCTATGTTAACCCATTAGCAAAGGTCAAAACACAAAAATAATCCAATTAATGGCCAAATAATGTTGTTTAGTATGCGATGCTTCTTCCATCAGAGGAGCACACAAGTCATTTGCTTCCCATTATGGATGATGTCTGCTGAACAATGTGGAGCTGTTACCCGCAGGATGTAAAGAGGTTTATATGGAGGATATGAAGATGGGACCACACATGATGAAGATGATATGTACATGGGGGAGTTTAGCGTCCAATATATTAGTAGGCTCCTCCATCTATTGATGGTTTTCAGAGTCTATAATGTGATGATGTCACACTGTCATATGAGTTTCCCTATGGTAAAATGGTAAATGATCGCATTTTTAGAGCTTTTTCCACCTTCAAGGCACTCACATCCAGGAACCACTCACCCATTCACACACACATTCATAAACTAATTTACGCAGACACTGAGGGCGAGGTGAAAACAACAGCATTCATCTGTGAGAGCTGGAATTGCACCGCCAACCTGTGGGTCAGTGGATCTGATCGCTCAACCAATGATATTCATGTAGAAAGTTGGATTTGAGCCTTACGGACAAGTGGACAAATATTCTACCAACTGAGCTAAAGCTGCTGTCGCCCCTGTTGATTACGTTGTACTTTGCCGTGAAATATTCAAAAGATAAATTCACAAACGTTGAACCTAACCTAGTGACTAGAACCATTAACTTCTTCGTATTACATTGTAGCAGTATTAAGTATCTGTATCTGTTGAATGAGGAAAAAAATCCTTGAAATGTTCCAGATAATACAGTGACTAACTGTGACATACTGGACCACTTAGCAAAGCTTCTGCAGTGGAAAGATCATGGACAAATCAAGAAAGATATGACATTATACCAGAAAGAATAATTATTACATGCATTAGTTTTAGTTTGGACCAGGTTCATATCTGCATTGACCTATTTTGATTGGTATTTAAATCTTCCCCATAGAAAACAGTGGCTCAGTTAGTACAGCGTTTGTGAACTGATCCAAAGGTTTTGATGGTTTAAAACCCGCTCTCAATGTAAAAATCATTGGTTGTGCGGTCACATCCACCCACCACAGGTTGGCGAGGTGATTGCAGCTCGAAAGATGAATGCTGTCGTTGTGTCCTTGGGCAAGACATTTAACCCACCTTGTCCTCAGTGTCTGTGTACACTGGTGTATGAATGTGTGTGAATGGGTGAGTGGTTCCTTGGCGTAAATCGCTTTGAGTGCCTTGAATGTGGAAAAGATATGTATATATAAATGTGACAGTTTACCATTCAGACTGTTTCCTTTCTTTCTCTATATTTAATTGTCCTTATTTAAAGCAGTGCCTTGAAGTCCACATCCTTAGGCCTAAATCAAAACACCAAAGAATCCATCTGTGTATTCGTAAGGAAATGTGATGATTTCCAGTAATTAGCGTGTCACATTGACACACACCTTTTAGCTCTAAAAATAGCATGTGCTTTTTCATTGTTAAGTGCTGATAATTGCTTCCAGTGTCACTCAGCACATAATGTTAGCTCTGCTGTTAAGAACTCCTGTTTTCTTAGTATTGTGCAGCCCTATGATATAAAGGTATGTGTGGTTATGTTTTCCAGGTGTAAAAAGCCTCTAATCTAAACCGAACCATATTGTATAATTGGATATTATTGAGCTATAATAGAGCTATTACGTAAATATTGCATGGTGGAGTTATAGTATAATAGTAATAGTGAATGTGTAAGAGTATTTATATATTTGTGTGTGTGTGTGTGTGTGTGTGTGTGTGTGTGTGTGTGTGTGCGTGTGCGTGTGCGTGTGTGTGTCCAAAATTGTGCTTTTTTGTTTCCTAAATCATTGTGTAATATTTTCCACATATTTACAGGATTTACCTCAGCACCACAGAGTCCAGACCTTAACCCCAGTGAGAATCTTTGGGATGTGCTGGAGAAGCTTTGTGCAGCGTCAGACTCGATCATCATCAATGCAACATCTTGATGAAAATAAATAAATAAATAAAATCTAATCTAATCTAAAGAATCCTGCCTGTGCCGCTGAGCTACTAAACTTCAAAACCACAACCTCATAAAAATGTCTTGGCTCACGGCGACGTTGGTGTGACACCTAGAGTTTTGAAAGCTCATAAAACCAATACTATTACTACTACTACTACTACTATGACTACTACTACTACTACTTCTTACGACTACTAAAAAACCTGGTTGATTTAAAGAGCAGAAATTCCAAGTAAAAGTGGTTTTCAGGTCTCTGTACTTTCTACTCAACTACATTTTTAAACTGGAAGTATTTTTTTTCTATTATTGTCTGACCTGCTGAAAAGTTGATGTTTTTATATATATATATATATATATATATATATATATATATATATATATATATATATATATATATATATATATAGATATAGATATAGATATAGATATAGATATAGATAGATATATAGATAGATAGAGAGCTACCAAGCACTAAAAATCTGGGGGCGCTCTGTCACTGCAATGACACTTGTTGCGTCTGTGTCTGTTCTAGTGGCAGAGTCTGGTGGCGAAAAAAAGTTGTGGGTCCGAGGGCAAAACACGAGCAACAACCACGCGCATTTACGAGACAAACATCCTGCACTGTTTGACAAAGTTGAGCTGAAAATATTAATCATAAGTGACATAAACTATTGAATGTAGATTGTGTTGTGTGTAGTAGCTAAACAGCATTTTACAGAAATACACACAATATATATTTACCTACGATCACGTCAATAGCAGAATAAACCACACTCACTGATCGAGAACAGCATCCGATCCATCAAAAATAAGCTCCTCTCCTCCTGAGTCCACAGTCGTCTTCACTCTGACACGAACCGCTCCGGGTCAGAGATGCCTCTAGTTTAACTTGTACATCCACAGTGTCCTCGATCGTGTACATGTTTTGTCCGTTTCATCATGTTTAGAAGAAAAACAGCGCCTAGAATGCGCCGCATTAACACGCTTCGTTTACTCGGTAAAGTCCGTCTGTATTTAATCTCGACACGTCGCACACGCGCTCCGCTGCTCATTGGCTGTAAGGAGAAAACGTCACTAATCGTGTGTGATGTGATTGGTTGATTCTACATGGGGAGAGTGGGGCGTAAACTTTCAGTCACATGTAGCACTGATTCGCTGTTTGCGGCTCCAGTGACACAACCTCCACCTCATTGGACAAGACTGGTGTCAATCAGAAGCTCACACTTGTGTTTAGCGCTGACCGCCCGACTTAAGGGCACTTTGGTGAATTTTTGGTGAATTGAGCTGTCGGAACGTTTACAAATTAATAATTTATGGTGATAATATTGTGATAGTTTATTTCGGTCACGATAATCCCATCCCTAGTGTGAACTGAATGTTTTTAAAAAATGGCATATTTGAGGAGCGAGATGTGTTGTATTAGATGTATGTACCATATGTTTACAGGTCTTTCATGCATCTACACCAAACTGTTACTCTTACTTACCATCTGCCTGTCCAGGGACTACAGGTGGAAATTAGTGTTTTTACTATAACTCAAACATGTGTGAATGACACCAAACATGACTCCAGGTATGTTTTTGAGGAGGTAACAGCATTATAACATGGCTGAAAACTCACAAGAGTCAATTTTGTGTGATATAGGACCTTAATTATTCGTGGGCCTTATTCACCTTTTTCTGAAGTATTTTATTCCTTTAAATCTGTCGTAACAAATCAGGCAGAGGGACCAAAAATGCGGAACTCACGAAAGTTTTAACAGTGTATATTTACAGTTAGTGAAACAGTTCAGGCAAATGTCGGTAGATCAACAAGGAGCTGGGTGCGGGGTGCTGGTCGGGGTCCAGGGAGAACACACACAGGTGCAGAGACGAAGACGATAGGGACAATACCAGTGCAGGGAGGCAGGGTCTGGAGCGAGGGTCCGGAGCTGGTCTGAGAGGGGGGTCTGGAGAGTGGCACAAATCCAAATGAGCAAAGATACAAGACAGGAACATACAAAAAGCCAAGCTGGAACACGCGGACGATCAGTCACCGAGTGGGGGTTAAGTGTTTTACAAACTAAGGCCATGACAACAGTTTTCACCAGAGCCACTGCTGGCCCAGTGTAGCACCTGATATTCTCAGTGGTCTCCTATCCAAGTAGCAACCTGGCCCAACCCTGTCGATGATGAGATTTGGCCTATACTTAATAATTTGATTGATAAATTGTTCTGTTGCATTCGTAACAGAGCTGATGTAACCATAGACTGAATAAAGATCTGGACTAACAGAGTATGACACCATGAAGTACGAACCTAGCAGTAATAGAGGCGAATTGGACAGTTCCATATTTGGATTTCCAACCGTGAGTATCATAGCAACCAAAGAGCCAATCCAGATCGAGGCTTTTGAAGATTGTTATGTAACTCCCACCCACACCTTCTGGTTTAACACTGTCAATCAAACCTGTTGCTAACGCTAGCAGGACCAACCTCAGGTAAAGAAGGCACCTGATTTGTCTGTTATTACTCTTCATATCTTGACTTATGGACACATTAGCAAAACAAAAACACCAGGATCATGTAGAACGGGTTAATACAAAAATTTAAGACCAAAATGACGAGGCTCATTACGGAAAAAGTGGCGAGCTTTTCAGCAGAAAGTGAATTGGAGCCAGAGTGGATGAAGCCGGAAGTGCGCTCATGCTCACTTCCTATTAGGAACGTGGTGGTTAGCGGGTTAGCTATTTCCGTTTATATAAACATATATATATATATATCTCAACTGGTAAGTCTTATGACTTTCACATGGGGGACCCGGGTTCGAATCCCCCCCCAAGGGGCGCAATGAGCAATTACCAACAACCAGTGTGGGTCCTTGGGCAAGACCCTTCAAGCTACCGCCTACCTCATACAATGATGAGTGCGAATGAAACTTACGAGATGCCGGCTCAGACGTCGCCCGGCCAAACAAGGTCTGCGTCAGGTGTTGGGGAACCAGAGCATCTTGACGATAAGTGGGCTACTGGAACAAGGCGGAGATGGGCGAGATGCGATAACAAGGCTCTGTTGGAATGCTACTACTCCAGTGACCCTAGTCAGAGGGGTTACATGAACAGGATGTGGGAAAAAATGGATACTTCGAAACCCGCAGTCCAAGCTTACGGCTAAGCAACTAGTAGCTCAGTGTTCCAACATCCGCAAACGGCAACTGCTATCACAAACTTGAGATTGACGAGGTACAACACAAAATATGCTACGGCAAGGGGGAGCCAGGACGCCAGGTCAGAGGGGAGTTAACATCAACTCCCCATCCGGAGATTGGGTACGAAGCCCCAATAAGTATTACGCTGAGCGAGGCAGCGACTGACCTGAAAGATAAGATCATGGCCCGAATGAACACAAGGCAACCCCGACACCGCCTGCAGAGACTAAGTGAAGTACCATCTGAAAGTCTCCTAGAAGATGTGAATGCAGCATTGAGAGCGATCCCTACCTCAACCATCACAGAAACCAATGAGCTGATATACACTTCAGCAGCAGTGATCCTAGAGATGCTGGATATAAGAGCAACCATGGGAGCCATGAGAAAAACAATACCCACCATGGAAACGACGGTTAGAGGCTAAAATCAAGGCAGTGCGGAGAGAAGTGAGCCAACTGTCAGAGGCCCAGAGAGGTGCAATGAAAAAAACAAGTACCCAGGAGGTACAGCCAGATGCCCATACCTGAAGCACTGGAAACTGCCAAACAAAGGCTCCAAGCCTTGGCCAGCCGCCTAAAGAGGTACACACGAGATAATGAATCCAGACGAATAAACCGTCTGTTCGCAACACAACCGGCGAAAGTGTACGCTCAGTGGCAGGGTAATAACACCAGAGCAGACCCACCAAGGCTGGAAACCGAACAGTACTGGAAAGGTATATGGGAGAAGGAGGCATCACATAACAGCGATGCACAATGGCTGGTGGCTCTCAGAGAAGACCACAGCAACCTCCCTGAACAGAATCCAGTCACCATCACAGTGGCAGACATCCAGGAAAGAGTCTCAGGTATGAAGAAACTGGACCGCACCAGGCCCTGACATGATCCACGCTTACTGGCTGAAGAAGCTCACTGCTCTCCATGAGCGCCTGGCAGCACAAATGAACCAGCTGCTAATGGATGGGACTCACCCTGAATGGCTGACCGAGGGGCGCACGATCCTGATCCAGAAGGATCCCTCAAAGGGTACAGTCCCATCCAACTATCGCCCAATAACCTGTCTCTCCACAACATGGAAGCTCATGTCAGGCATCATCGCGGCTAAGATAAGTGGGCACATGGACCAATACATGAGCACAGCACAGAAGGGCATCGGCAAAGACACCAGGGGAGCCAAACACCAGCTCCTGGTAGACCGAACAGTCTCCCGAGACTGCAGAACCCGTAAGACCAACCTGTGCACTGCCTGGATTGATTACAAGAAAGCCTACGACTCTATGCCACACACATGGATCACTGAATGCCTGGAGCTGTACAACATCAACAGGACTCTAAGAGCCTTCATTGCAAACTCGATGAGGTTGTGGAAAACCACCCTTGAGGCCAATGGCAAGCCACTTGCACAAGTGACCATCAAATGTGGCATATACCAAGGAGATGCACTGTCCCCACTACTGTTCTGCATAGGTCTGAACCCCCTCAGCCAAATCATCAGCAACACTGGCTATGGATACCGACTCAGGAATGGGGGCCACCGTCAGTCACCTCCTGTACATGGATGACATCAAGCTGTACGCTAAGAATGAGCGAGACATCGACTCACTGATCCACACCACTAGGATCTACAGCACAGACATTGGAATGTCATTCGGGCTAGAGAAGTGTAGCCGGATGGTGACAAAGAGAGGGAAGGTAGTCCACACAGAAGGGGTCTCACTCCCAGAAGGGACAATAGCAGACATTGAGGACAGTTACAAGTACCTTGGTATCCCACAAGCAAATGGCAACCTTGAAGAGGAAACAAGGAAAGCAGCCACGGCCAAATACCTCAGACGAGTAAGGCAAGTCCTAAGGAGTCAGCTCAATGGCAAGAATAAGACCCAGGCAATAAACAGCTACGCCCTGCCAGTAATCAGATACCCAGCAGGAATCATAAGCTGGCCAAAGGAGGAGATACAGACCACAGATGTTAAGACACGAAAGCTCCTGACCATGCATGGCGGGTTCCACCCCAAATCCAGCACCCTGAGATTGTACGCGAGCCGTAAGGAAGGAGGCCGAGGACTAGTGAGTGTGAGAGCCACAGTCCAAGATGAAACATCCATCCAAGATCCACAAGTACATCCAGGACAAGGCCCCAACAGATGACGTGCTCAGCGAATGTCTCAGACAGTGGAGCGCAGAGGAAGAGGAGCTGGAGGAACCATCATGGAAGGACAAGCCCCTGCATGGGATGTACCACCGGAACATAACTGAAGTGGCTGATATCAAGAAATCCTATCAATGGCTTGAGAAAGCTGGACTGAAGGACAGCACAGAGGCACTCATCCTGGCTGCACAGGAGCAGGCCTTGAGCACAAGAGCAAATAGAGGCCCAGATCTACCACACCAGACAAGACCCACGGTGTAGGCTGTGCAAAGAGGCCCCTGAGACAATCCAGCACATAACTGCAGGGTGTAAGATGCTGCAGGGAAAGCATACATGGAGCGGCATAACCAAGTGGCGGGCATAGTGTACAGAAACATCTGTGCAGAGTACGGACTGGAAACCCCAAGGTCAAGGTGGGAAATACCTCCAAAGGTAGTGGAGAATGATCGAGCCAAGATCCTGTGGGACTTCCAGATACAGACTGACAGAATGGTGATGGCGAACCAACCGGACATAGTGGTGGTGGATAAACAACAGAGCAAAGCCGTTGTGGTGGACATTGCAGTACCAAGCGATGGGAACATCAGGAAAAAGGAGCATGAGAAACTAGAGAAATACCAGGGGCTCAAAGAAGAGCTGGAGAAAGCCTGGAAGGTGAAGGCCTCAGTGGTGCCCGTGGTCATCGGAGCACTCGGGGCAGTGACCCCCAAACTGGAGGAGTGGCTACAGCAGATCCCAGGAAAAACATCAGACATCTCAGTCCAGAAAAGTGCAGTACTAGGAACAGCAAAGATACTGCGCAGAACCCTCAAGCTCCCAGGCCTCTGGTAGAGGTCCCGAGCGTGGAAAAAGAGGGGATAAAGACCACCCGCGGAGGGTGAGGAGGAGATTTTTTTTATATATATATATATATATATGGATGTAACACAATCCTGATTCATGTGTATTTTGTTTACATATTAACAGTCTTATTTGACAGTAGCCAGCGTACAGGATGCTATGACAACATTTAAAACTCTCACTTGTTCTAGCTTATAGCAAACTCAAGGCATCGTAAACTGCGCCTCTTGAATACACTCTGAACTCACTGGGGACAAACACATCACTTCTTATGCAAAACACCGCACTCTATGGCGAGATCCACATACACCGTCCTGTTTGTCTGACCAGCTGAGTGCTTGTCATAAACAGTTTAAGCACCGGCCATGTACTTTCAATGGTGTCTACGCAGAGGAAAGACAAAATCTAAACAACACCAGTGGAAAGCCCTCCAGCCACTGTCAAAATAATCTACTGTAGAAATCCCTGTGGCTCCACTTGGCTCTCCTAAAAACGCCTGTGGCTGAATACGCAGTTTATGCCGTTTGCAACTCGGACAAAGTGTCAGATCCAGTCAAAACAGGGAGTCGCTAATTGTACACAGCATCGATATAGAATAGAAGAATATATATTTACAGTGATGGCCGTGTTTATTCTAGCTAGGCCGTACTTCGTTGCCAGGATACTAGCCTCCATAATGCGTGGTTCTAATTGTTTTGATTGAATAACAAGCTGTTTAATAAAGGAACCTCACAGAGTGTTGGGATTCCAGTCATGAGCGAGGTGTTGTGGATTAATTGGGAGAAGCTAAGGTGTTTGCATTGAGGTGCCTCTGCGTTCTTGCTCCAAATCAAAACACTTAAAATGGGATTGTGACGTCAATCCGGTCCTCAGAGACTGCCCTACTGGGAAATACAGAGGAGCGTTCCTGGAAGCACAGCAATTCCAAGCTTTAGCTTTAGTCTTTTACTTAAATTATTGTTTTTTTTTTTGTTTTTTGTTTGAGACGAGATTTTCTGAGTCATTTTGTTTACTTTCAACGAAGAAGTCAGCCTAATTTAGTCAGCGAAATCCATAATAAAAATACAGAAAACCAAGCCACTCTCTTAGAAGTGTAAATGTCTTTATTATGGAATGTCTTAATAAACCTGAGCCCCAGCGTCTTCAGGGGCATCAGGGGAACACAACCCCCCTTTTGTCCCCTCTTGTTTGCTTGATTTTGTGTATTTTCACATTGATGGTCCCTTTACCAAACAGCACCTCTTTTACTATTTGTACTACTTTCCACCACTGCCTGCAGATCCACAGAGCTCTCCTTTTACCCTTCGCTCACAACAAATCCATAATAGTTAGAAATATAGAAGTTAGTTAGAAATAGTTAGAATATTTTGTAGTTGCCAACCAGAAACATATATTCTTCATTACTTTAACTTTGCTCATTTGCATTGCATTGGTTGACAGGATATGTAAGGGTGTGTTCTTTGGACGTTGAGTTTGTAGATGGTTTGGTTTGAGGCTCTGGGATTGAAATGTGGAACTTGGATCTAGTTTAGTTTACTTTAGTTTATTGGTTTATTTTAACAGGGACTATGTTCAAACACATTAATCTCATAAAAGAAGAAATGATTTACACCAGATTTAGCTAAAGCTAGTTTCCATCTGCAGTCCCCAGGCAGGTTACAAACAATAAAAATACATTTAAGTATCCAGTTATTTACAATCAAACATGCATTCTGCCATTCTTTCATTTAAAAACATTACACTCCACATTCCCACATTTTAAAGTACTCAAATATATGTCAAAATATTACCATATGAGCTGCTGCATACAAATCAGTGTTGACAGAGCTGGATCTTTAAAAGGACTTTTTTTTTTTTTTTTTTTTTTACATTATAGGTCAGAGGAGAGTTTCAGTCTGTGGGAGCTTGTTTTTAATGCACCTGTGTGAAGTCTGTCTGTGTAACCTTCTCTCACCCAGCAGACAGACATTACATCATCTACTTCCTTCAATTAAAATACGTTTGACTTAATATTCTATGGAAATATTTACTTATAGCCAACAGAATGTGTGTAATTTGAGTCATTATTATTACTTTTTATTTACTTTTAGTCAGCAAAAATATGGCACGTTGACAAATGCACAGACCTGGAAATAAATCACGTGTTTGCATTTGGAAATGTAAACTCACTGCAGACCTAAAGCAGCACATAGATATTATTATGGCAGTTCAATATTTAAGTTTGTCAAGTAAAGTTATATTGTTTAACGAGAGCAGACACTGGAGGACTGCACGGGCTGAAGGATTTTGAAGGATATCATTTAACAAATATAAGATAGACAACTTTGTGCTGTACTGTGGAACATTCCAGGTAAAGCAATGGAACAGAGACAATGATGTGGCATACACCTCCCAAGTAAAGTTACGTAGTGCACCTTTAATACGCTTTATATACAACCAGTGGTGGAATGTAACAAAGTCAGAGGAGTACTGTACTTAAGTATACATTTTCCTCAATACTTTACTTAATTTACTTAAGTATTTACTTAAGTAAATTATAAAGTGGTAAAGAGAATGTTTTTTTTTTTTGTTTCTTTTTCTTTACTACATTTGAGAGCAGTACGTTCTACTTCACTTCATGTTTTAACTGGACTGAACAGTAAAAATATTTGTTATTATTGTTTGAGACTGAAAAGGTTGATTTATTTGTATAAGTTCATTGTCTGAGCAAACAAAAACTTACAAATAAAAACAGCTGAAAAAACGATTGATTCAGTTGTTTCTACTGAGCAAAATACAGCACAAATCTGTATCAAAATCAGTACATTTGAAGCCTTATAAGACCTCAAAATATGCGTGAAATACTTTTACTTTTTACCTGTACAGTGTATTTTTAAAAGGGGTACTTTAATACTTTTGCTTGAGTAGATTTCATGTGACACTGAGAGTATTTTTTTTTGTTTTTTTCTCCAGTATCTGTACTTCTACTTAAAGAAGTGGTAGTTTCTAAATTAACAACTACCATTTATATTTAGTTGATTAGAAATTGGAAACACCAGGACTGAAATGATCCATATGATTCTAGTGAAGGTGTATGGAGATTAAAAACACAGTGGAGCACTTCCTGTATCACCACATGACATCACAAGGTGGAACAGAGTGTTTTGTTAGAGAAAAAACTTAGCCTAAATATGCAGGGTTTGTGTGTTAAACATGTGTGAATGAAACAACACAACTCCAGGTATGTTTGTGACAAGAAAACTACATTATAACATAAATCAGAAAAGTAACATAATTAAGTACTTCTTCTGCCACTTTATACAACGAAGCAACTGTAGTATTTACTTAACTACCAGCCGAAGTTGCACAAACATTTACATGAAATATACATCTGCCCCCATAACAACAGTGAGGCTGCAGGGATAGTCATAAAAGAGGACATATACAGTCAGACGAGGACATAAAATCCTCACAGCTAAAGTAGTAAAAAGTATAATTTGGTTCTAATCATTCATCAGTGTAAAGAAACGGTTACCCCAGAGACACAGTTAAACTTATATGCAGTAACATCGCGCAGTAACGCCTTCTGCTTTGGTTCATATTACATACCCTGACAACGAAGGAGGGTGAGAGTGTGCTAAAGAGGCCCATTTGCGCCTCTGTATAGTTCATAATGCAAAAGAATTTTTTACTAACAATAATAAAGGCAAGGAAAGGTTATTGTCAGTGGTATAAACATGAAAAAAAAACTCCAAATGTAAAAAGTTCTTCTGTTATGACTTTGTTTTGTCTTTACTTTTAGGAAGTTGCAGCTGTAGTCTAAATGAATGCAACTTTCCTTAAGATCATTTTTGGGAAACAACTTCTATGACATGGAAAAAGGGATTTGACAGGTTTGTTTCTGTGTTTATATTGTAAAAGAGAGACGTAATTCATAGCTTGAGCCATAATTTTAGTATCAACTTGCTACGGGCAGGTGCTTTGATTGTCTGATTTAGTCTGTGTCTGTTTGCCCCATCAGTGGAACAATTTGAGTTGAAACCGTGGACTGCGAGTGAGTGTGACGTCACCCATAGCAGTGGCTAGCAGTTACACGGGCGAATATGGAGCCAAGTTTCCTATTTGGAATTCCGACCGTGAGTATCATAGCAACCAAAGAGCCAATCCAGAGCGAGACTGTTGAAGGTAACGCCCCTTCCCACCTGCACCGCTGGTTTAGCAGTCAGTTAAACAGCGAAAGAAGGTGCCTAATTTCTCTGTTATTCATGTCCATGTCTTGATTTACGTCCACAATAGTGAAATGAACACCCCAGGATCATGTAGAGCGGGTTAATACGAACATTTTAAGACCAAAATTATGAGTCTGACAGCAGCAGTTACAGAGAGAGGAATGGCCTTTATTTTGTTGATCATGTGTGTGATCATTTGTTTTATCACTTACAGACACATGACAGGTGGACATCCGTTTCCAGTTTTCTGACCCGGTTTGTGATTTGGTGGAATATTGAGAACATAGAAACAGGAAGTGGACCGCTGCTGGCTTTTGCTTCATATGCAAATGCTCAAAAAGTCTCATTAATGGAGTAAAGCACTTTCTATCTCCAGATCCGGAGGCAGGGTCTTGATCAGCTGGAGCATTAGCCATGTTAGAATGAAAGAAGTAATAATAAGAGTACACGATTAAAGCCCGACTCTTCACTCCTGAAAGCACTCAACATTAGAACTGAGATTACACTGGGACTATACGTGGACTCAACCAGGACAGAAACCAGGTCTTGATCATGACTACATTGGAAACCAAATCCATCCATTTTCTTCCTTATTTTCTTTTTCGGGGCCGGGTCACGGGGGCAGCAGTCTTAATGGGGACTCCCAGACTTCCCTCACCCCAGATACATCCTCTAGCCCCTCCAGTGGAACCCCAAGGCGTTCCCAGGTCTGCCGAGAGACATGGTCCCTCCAGCGTGTCCTGGATCTTCCCTGGGGCCTCCTCCCGGTGGGACATGCCAAATAAACAACTGACCTAAAATGTTGACATCCCCACACCGTAGACCAGGGGTGTCAAACTCAAATTCAGGGACAAAATTAGAAACTGGGACTAAGTCGTGAGCCAAACTAAATATTTATTGAAACATTTTAACAACATCTGCATGTTTTTCAGAAGGAGTGGATTAAATTTGATTAAGGCGACAGGTAGCAGATGCTAATGGGTGTCAACAGAAGTGGTGGTGGCCGGCACCAACGTATATGCAAAGCATTCTGGGATTCGTAGTATTAGCAGTGCATGTCCTATACTGGTGCAGCGGCCATCGGACCAGCTCTAATACATATTTGATATGATCTGGTGGGCCAAATATAATTATACCGAGGGCCAAATTTGTCCCGCAGGCCTGAGTCTGACACGTCTGCTATAGACTGTATATATAAATATGATATGCTAACCTGCTAGCCATTGTTTTCCAAATAGGAAGTGAGCATTGGAGCACTTCCAGCTCCATCGACTCTGGCTCCAGTTCATTTTACATCAGAAAACGCCCTTCTTCCTGGAACTGCTGCTGTCAGACTCGTCATTTTGATATGGTATTTGGTATTTTGATTTTGGTATTTGTATTTCACTATTGTGTCCGTAAATGAAGATATGACCATTAATAACAGACAAATCAGGCGCCCTCTTTCCCCGAGGTCGCTCTCAATAGCGTTAGCATTAGTTTGATTCACAGCATTGCTAAGTGGGAAGGGGCGTGACCTTCAACAGCCTCACTCCAAATTGGCTCTTTGGTTGCTATGGTATCCGCGGTCAGAATTCCTAACATGAAACTTGGCTCCAAATTTGTAGCTATAACTGCTATAACTGCTAGGATCGATGAGCTTCATTTGACTGGAGCCGAACGCTATGGGTGACGTCACACTCACTTAGTCCACTTGTTTTTACAGTCTGCACCATACACACACACACTTTAGGATTAGACCCTGGGAACTTCTTGATACAAGGCAAACCTTTCGATACGGTTCCACCCACTCTGCTGTAAATTATTTCAGTGTTCACATCTACGTTGTTATAAACTTTGCCAGTTAAACCGAACACTTTTTGCAATTTAAAACTTGTATCAAAGCCAAAACGTCTCAACTAAGCCTTTTCTAAGAGCGTGTAGTAAAGGGCTGTTCGGAGCAAACAAAATGTTGACAGGGGAATCAACGTAAATTGAACAGCTCGGGGCGATAGATTTGAAGACTCCAGCCTTAGACACAGAAGAAACTGGTTTATTTCTTCACATACAGTTCAGTCTCTGTGTTAAAATCCTGTTTGTTTTTCCCAGTCAGTTTGAGCATGAAAACTGCATGTAAATAACCCAGCACCACGGCAGCAGCTCCACTGGGGATACTAATGCGAGACAGAGTTCTGGTTTAAAATGCAGGTGAGCTCACAAACATAGACCGAAACCTGAACTCGTGCATGCTAAGGTGGGCACTGTCATTCAAATGTAACCACGGCGACTGGGATGTGATGAGGTTAGACGCTTCGATATTTTAAAGACAGGACCTTTGTCTGATTCGTCTGTTTAGGAAAGCGTGTTGTTACTGATTGTCATTCAGAGTAAAAGTGCTTGTTAAAGGTGAGTTGCCTAAATGTATTCTTATATATTACTAAATGTGTTTATAGTTTCTCGCATAGACATATATATAGAAAAAAGAGTTAGATTTAAAGGGCCCATATTACGCTATTTTCTGATCTGTTATAATGTTGTTTCCTCATTACAAACAGACCTAGAGTTGTGTTTTGTTTCATTTTCACATGTTTAACGCACAAACCCTGCTGATTTATTTAGGAGTTCTTCTCTCAAACAGAAAACACTCTGTTCCACCTTGTGATGTCATGTCGTAATATAGGAAGTGCTCCACTGTGTTTTTAAACTCCATACACCTTTCACTAGAATCATTCGGGTGATTTCAGCCCTGGAATTGCCCATCTCTCTTGAACTAAATTTAAAAGGTAGCTGTTGACTTTAAAACTATTACTTCATGACATCACAAGGTGGAACAAAGCATTTTGAGCTTTGGAAATGTAGACAGACTAATAATAAAATAATAAATTACTCAAACACGTGTGAATGAAACAAAACACAAGTCCAGGTATGTTTTTGAGGAGGTGACGACATTACAACATGGATTAAAGCTCTCAAGAGTCAATTTTTCGTAATATAGGACCTTTAAATATCTGTTTCATTCTTTATTCGTTTTTAATCTCTCGTGAAAATGTTATTGCTTTGCTAGGACTGCTCCACAGTACGCCATGAAATGTATAGATTTTGTGTATTTGTTGTTGTTTTTTATTGCTAGGAAAATATATATTCATAGTGTGGGCAGGGTCGCCACTCCATGGATCTGACCTGTACCTTGGTCCAGTAGTACTTCCATGTCTCCATGTCTTCTTATTTATTGACTTGAAGCACTTTGGGCAGCTTAAGTTGTATTCTAAATGTGCTTTATAAATACAATCGAATTTAATGGATTGGATATACTGTAGATAAAATAAATGCCATACTGCGCAACATTCCAGGAAAAAAGTAACATCTCCCAGAGGACAAGTAGATGGCTGACCCTCCAACAGAAAAGTTACATAGTGCATCTTTAATATCCTTTTAAAAGTGTGATTTTATGAACTGACTCTTCAGAATAAACCTGAACTGAAATACATAAAATGCAGTCCTTATTTCACCCGCACTTGTGCTTTATATGATCCACTGTTTGAATGACTCTCTTGAATGTGCACTATATTCTTAAGATTTAATATGAAAAGAAATACGGCCAACTTCAATAGGAGGTATATTACATTATTATGAAATGGTTAGCTACACAAGCCATCGGCCCTTAGACTCCACTCACATTTTTCTGCTTTGACTTCTGAAACATAGAAACACAACTGTGAAGCTGCAGCTGCTGAAGATCAAAGTGAGCGCCAAAAGCACTTTCTCACCGCTGCGTCTTCTTGATCAATATTTGATTTTGTTTGATTTGAGATTGACCCCTTCTGCTCCTGTTTTTATACTGGTAAACAGCTGCGGCTCAATCTGATCTACCGCTTTTATTGTACTAAAACACAAGCCGACAGATGCTGGGGAGCGCTACAGGCTGGAATAGTTGGAGGTATGATGGAAAAAAACATACTTTAGTTTATTTTTTGGGTTAAAAATCAATTTTATACTACTCTAAAAACAGTTTCAGTCTTCAAATAGAGAGGTTAATATGTTTGGGTCATACGCTGTCTAAAGACGCAGACTAAATGAGTGTGACGTCACCCAGAGCGTTCAGCTCCAGTCAAATGAAGCTCGTTGAGGCAGCACTTATAGGAGTCGAGTTGCATCATAGCATCCAAATATCCAATCCAATCAAGGATGTTAGTAATGTAGTAATGCTAGTAGGATCAGCCTTGGGGAAAGAAGGTGCCTGATTAGTCTGTTATTAATGTTCATATCTTGAATCACAGACAAACTGTAAATAAAAACATCAGGATCATATAGAGCGGGTTAATCCGAATTTTTAAGACCAAAATGACGAGTCTCACTGCAGCAGTTACAGAGAAAGGGGTGACAGTTTTACAATGTAAAGTGAACTGGAGCCAGAGTCGATAGAAATGGAAGCGCGCGCATGATCACTTTCTACTTGGAACGTGGTGGCTAGCGAGTTAGCTGAGTCCACTTATATATACAGTAATACATTAAAAGTTGCATTTGTCTTTTCATATAGTTCCTATCTGTAAAAATTATAAGTCTAAAAATAATATTTTTTACATGGTTAAATAATGGTCAGATAGTGTAAATATCAGCAGAAGTTACAGTTCTTTCTTTATTTGTCAGGGACCATGAACAAATTCATTCATCTTACAAAAGAAAAGATGATTTGTACCAAATTTAGCTACTGCTACTTTCCACCTGCACTAGGGCAGGTGAACACACATAAAAAATACACATACACATTAAAAATTCCCACATATAAGTGTGTAGTTTTCAAATACACCTATAAATCAAATTTAACAACAGACCTCCCTGGGAGGTAGCAGCAGGAGCACTAACCACCGATCCCAAACAGGGGGCTACTTTGCATGACGCATCATTTACTCTACTGCTTTTTCTTACATGTTTTTGCGTGGGATCCACAACACACACTTCTTCAGTACTTTATGAAGATGTGAGTCTGGTCACCGGTGAATCTCCCTGTTTTCAAATGGATGTGACTGACAGATGGATTAGCCAATCAGGGACATGTATGGTCTGTCTGTATCTGCAAAAATAAAGAAAAAAAAAATGTCACAGGGCTGAAACACATCACAGATTCAATGAGCAAAGCACTAAACTCTATTCATCTGAAGTGAGATCAATTAGATTTTATTTGTAAATCATATGTGACCAATGAGCTCCTTCATTTCACATGTGTCACTAGAAAAAAAAAAAAAAAAGGCTCTGATTGGATGATCACGTTTGACCGGGCTTGAGATGCAACAGGAAGTAGGGACCAGACTGACATCAGGCTGTATAAAAAATACAGAGAGATTCCGTTCTGGATTTTGTAGAAAAAAAAAAAATTATATATAGTGATATTATAGTGATATTACATAATAAGAAATATTTTGGGTGCCTTTGTAAAGTTAAATACATAATTTTATTTTAAAAAAAAATTCAGTCTATTTTTAGAGGGACCTCGTCAGGTTGTTTGGAGGTGAAGGCCCATTATATATGTAATTGTGTTTTTGTGCATGTGCAGCTAACATGATTGTACTTACAAAATTAACCTCACTCGCTAATTAAATGCAAGACTATATTGAATGTTTCTCAGTAGAATAATTAAAAGTCATGAAAGTTAAATAGGCACAATTAAACTCCAGAAATTACACTATTGATTTGAATCCTCAGCATATGAGCTTATGTTCAACTTTTCCTCAGACAAACTGCCTTATTTTCTGTTAGTGCTGAAAAGTAGGCCAGGGCTGCAGTCAGTGAAAACCCTACTTTGTGAAACGAATATTCTTTACATTCTTGTCTGTATTGTAATGATCTGATATTTTGTGTTTAGGTCGGAGTTGACACCTTTTGTTGACACTTGGTTGCTATGCCGACAAGTCGAGGTTCGGTTCTGTTTGTCAGGCACTGATCTGTTCTGGAGACGGGCTTTAGTGAGCTGAGAGTGCTGTTGTTTTGCGGTTGTTTGGCGTGCTGAGGTTGCACAGGCAAACGCACTGCTCTATGGTAGATAGCATAAGGCCTTATAGCACCTGACCCAGTCACAACAGTGATATCTGATGTTGGACAGCACACTATAAGCTGTCATAGACTGCATATATAAATAGACATAGCTAATCTGCTAGCTGCAGTGTTCAAAACAGGCTCCATCGACTCCATTTCTCTTTTTATTGAAAAACTGTGGCCTCTCTCTGTAACTGTTGCTGTCAGGCTCATCATTTTGGTCTTGGTATTTATAACCAATATATATTATATAATGGACAATTCAGGTGTCTTCTTTACCTGAAGTCGCTCCTGTTAGTTTTAGCAACAGGTTTGATTGACGGCGTTGCCTTGTGTTCGCTCCTTGCTAAACCAGCAGTGCAGGCGGGAAGGGTTGTTACCTTAAACAGCCTCGCTCCAGATTGGCTCTTTGGTCGTTCCAAATATGGAACTTTGCTCCAAATTGGCCCCTATAACTGCTTCAGCCTCGATGAGCTCATTTGACTGGAGCCAAACACTATGGGTGATGTCACACTCACTTACTCCACTTCTTTATACAGTCTATGGTTGTAAAGCAATGTATTTTTTCCCTCTTGTACAACTTAGTAGAACAATGTTTGAAAATATTATATTATTAAAATTATAATTTACTAATGTACTTATGTGTAAATAAATAATAATAACTTTAATAGGCTTTCTGACACCCACGGTCACTTTACAAGGCCTAAACACAATCAAAACAGCATTAATACAATTAGAAAAACATTAACCTGAAGAAGCTCATCTAAAAATAAGAGTTTTGAGGTGGGACTCGAAAAGGGGTTCCAGAGGGTGGGGGCTGAGCAGCTGAAAGCTTGTGTTGCCATGGTGACCAGGTGAAGAGTATAGATAAGGAACAAAGGGAGGAAAGAGATATAGAAATCGGAGAGATGCGGAGGAGTCATGTTATTCAGGGTTTTGAATATGAGGAGAAATAAATAAATCCCTATATTAGTGGACTGCTCAAAAAGGCTGGTCCTGGTCCCCTTCATCGATGCAACTGTGGTTTGTTATATTGATTGACATTTGATCTATATTACCACATCCAAAACCAATCCACCAATGACCATGAACAACACCCGATGCCTGCTGGAGCTACTGACACTTCTCTGCATCAACATGTTTTTTTCTACACAAATTGGTGCAGACTTCAGGCCTTGGTAAGAACATGCTTAGGTATCTTAGGGTCAACACCGCCCATCGCTGTGAGATACCTGCCAATACTGTATCTACTCGAGTGTGCGAAATACACTTACTCAAGCATGGGGTCCTGGTTTGACATGATATCAATACTCTAAGAATATCCTATGCATCTTAGTCAAGTGTTTGTTTAAAAGGTGTGTTATTTTGTATAACTATGATGAGAATGCGTGCTTCAGTTAATGGCATTTCAGATATTTATTGTGCGTATGTGAAGATAGAAAAAAGTACAAGGAGAAAAGGCTATTTCAAAAAGCTCTTCAGCCTTTCTTGGAAAAATACATACACAATTCTAATACATGAGATGTGTTTCAAACCGCTCAAGTTAAAGATGCACATATGTAATTTTTATTTATTTTTTTTCTCTGGGCCGGGTTCCAAACAGGAAGTGATCAGGGATGTGCTTTCAGCTCTATCGACTCCAATTCACTTTACATTGAAAAATCGTCACCCCTCTCTGTAACTGCTGCAGCGAGTCTTGCCATTTTGGTCTTAAAATGTTCATATAATCTGCTCTATGTGATCCTGGTGTTTTTATATCGCTATTTTGTCTGTGATTCAAGATATGGACATTAATAACAGACAAACCAGGCAACTTCTTTCCCTGACGTCGCTCTCACTAGTGTTAGCAACTGGTATGATTGACAGAGTTGCTAAACACCCGCACTGCTACACCAGTGGTGCAGGCCTTCAACAACCTTGCTCCAGATTGGCTCTTTGGTCGCTATGACACTTGTGGTCAGATTTCCACATATTGAACTTGTTTCCAAATTGGCCCCTGTAACTGCCAGCCTCGATGAGCTTCATTTGACTGAAGCCGAATGCTGTGGGTGACATCACACACTGAATTAGGTCACACTCACACTAGGACTTAAGAATTGTGTTGTGCTCAAGAATGATTGCGTAGGGTTCTATGGCCTTCGCTCGCACCTGCACAACTGAACCAAGCCACGGCCCAGTGATGTCATCACACAGCCTGTTTGTGTACATGTCACGCAGTAGTGGTAATGCTTTAGCAGCGAAAATGAGTCTAGTGGCATGAAATATGTCTTAAATAGTGAGGCAGATATAAGTCGAACTGTGATACGCTCCTCTGAGAGTTTATGGATTAAACAACAGCGTGGAAGAGTGAGGACAACAGGAGACGAGGCTTCAAAACTTGTGTCTGTCACAGTCCTTACTGAAGCCGAGCGGAGAATCGTTGTGAGTTATGGAAGAGAATTCGCTTTTTACAAGACAGGGCTTGTAAACATAAATTGTGTGTTTGGTTGTACATGAGCAACCGTGCTGTGCTTTGGCCCACCCCGTCCAACCGGGCCAAAGCCCCAATGGTTCAGCTGCACTCACACTGGACACTGGTTCGATTCTGCTAGTGTGAGCGCACAATTAGACCAGAGTCACATCTTCATAAAGTACTGAAAGAGTGTATATTCTGAATCCCAGGCAATGACTACTGATTTACTGTTGCAGGCCTATTATATATAGAATTGTTGTTGTTTTTTTATTATCTATATTTTCTTCATCTATATAGTACTTTAAAATTAGTTATCGTGACAGGCTTAGCTCAGTGAACTGGCTTGTAGCAACCCATGAAAAAAAAAAAAAAAAAAAAAACGAAAAAAAACCCAAGACTAACTAGCTTATGTTGTGAATTATCCATGTAATTTTCCACATGTGATGGATATTGAAAACATGTGTGATGGTAAGTCAGTGACTAAAGCCAAAGAGACAATGAGGGAATGCTGCTTTGTGTGCTGCATTATCAGGAGAGGGCAGGGATCAGGGGAGCACTTGAGTGTGTGATGGAGACAGGAGAGAGATAGCTTCGGGGCCCTGCCATTTTATTGAAGCCACCATGACACTCCAATATTGCCGCCCTCTTAGATATGAATTATTGCACCTTTGGGGGATAAAGAATGGCACAAAAAGCACTTCAATCTGGATGACAGACGCAGAAACTATAAGGATGTGGGGGCATCCTACCCACCACCTTATCTAATTGGGGGTCTTGGTTTTACATCCAGCAAACTGCAAAGTAAGGCCAATTAAAGTGTAACAAAATAGTCTTTAACATTTGGGCTGGCGTTTATCTATAACATGTATACATATAGAGTATTTTACATATTTGTAGCAGGCTAACTGGTGTCTGTAAATAAAGGTTAGGTCTGTTTGTGATGAGGAAAAATTATAACATAGATCAGAAAACAGAGTAACATGGACTCATGAAGTCGCAGTCCTGGGTTTTAGATATTTTTGCGCTAGAAAAGATCATTTCTGTTGGCTAATTTATGAAAAGTTTCTTTAATAGTACTTAGTGTAGTACTTTAATCCAGTGTTGGAAGTCTTGGATTCTGTATTGTATATCATTAGCTTGGAAACTCTCATTCGGCCGTACTTGCACCTTATCAGTGACCTTATCTAATTGGGATATTGTTGCTCTACATCCAACAAACTGCTGTGCCATTTGTTTTAGCGACGTTTTTCATGTTTCGTCCCATCAGTGTTAATTAATTTCCAAGTCTGGCGAGAAGCCCAGAGGTTCGGTCACTTGGCCTTGTGATCTTGAAGAATTAAGCTCACCGGTGGAGCGCCAAACACCCTTACAACCTTTTATTCATTTATGTGCTGAAATCCGACCGGCCCTGCGCTGCCCCCGTGAGGTCAGGAGGGTCAAAGGCCACGCACTCAATGATAGGTTAAGCCTAGTATCTTTTCAGGGGTGCTGTTATTGGACGGGTTGCGGGAGGAGTGGCGTTTGGAGAGCGGTGATAGATTACAAGGTCAGATGTTGGGGTCTGGCCTGTTGCGGTGGATACCGGGCCGTCATGTTGCCATGTATTGATCTTGTTTGTACGTGTATAAGCAAGGACACACGATTAAAGTGACCGGCTAAAGTTTCAGATGAGCATATGTTAGGGGTGTCACTGCACTTAAACATACATATGTCTTTGCACAGGCAGCTGTTCACTTACTGAGTTGGGCTAGAAGCAACGACTATATTAAATACAACAGAAAGTATAGGAAGAACAGAAGTTTTAGTCTTGTTCACGTTTTCATTCTTTCATCGTTTTGTTCAGTGAGTAACTTTTTTTGAACATTATTTGTAATGTTTGTGTTACTTAATTTAATGTAATCTTTTGGTGTTCAGTCCATGTCCAGCTTGTCTCCATCTGTTGTCTCCTAGAATGTTCCACAATGTTTCTTGCATGTATTTTAAATTTTAAGTCCAAAAAATAGACTTAAAGCAGACTTATTCTGCATAATCGACTTTTCAGAGCTTTATATTTGTTCCCTCTTCTCATTTACCCTCTCCAAGTTGTATTTGGAGTGATTTGTGCATGTTTGAGCAGACTTTAATTACTTATTTTCAAGACGCCATATTGCAAATCAACCCCCGTTTTCACAGCTGCCGGCATACACCCACTGTGGTGTACTTACTTCATTCTCCAATTTTATGATGATGCGCGAAGAATTCGGCAGTGTTGCGTAGTCCTTTTGGTACAAATGTTGTGTAGTGTAATCTGCACCTGTCCATTGGAGGGGCCGACAGCTGCACAGCTCTTTGTTGTGATGAGGTTTACGGAGACGTCAGCTCTCATTGGGCACTGCAGTTTCTAACGCGGATGTTAGCAAACTTGTTTCTTTTATTAAGTTATTTTAGATGACTACAGTGGCTCCTTACTATATCGTGGTTCACCTTTTGCGGTCTTGCTTTTAGTGCAGTTTTCTATGTTGTTTTTTTTTACAGTGTATGAACGTGCATTGTGTTCTGATTGTGTTCTGCGTCCTGATTGGCTGAGGGACTGTAGATCATTGTCCATTAGTCTCCTCTGGGCCGTGTCTCCTGTACAGTACAGAATGTGTTCAGACAAATTTACACATGTGACTCTGAAGTGCTGAAACCTTTGACATCCATGACAGCGAGAAGCAGGATGATGCAGAGCTCAGGCCAGTACGAGTACTTTTCACATAGTACCAAGCCCATTTAATGCCAGCAAAGATTGGTTTGACAAATTTCAGAAACACTTTGGACTTAGAAGTGTTTCTGTGCATGGAGAGGCGCCTCACGGGTATAATATATGAAGGTTTGAACTTTGAGAGTCTTTAAACCAGAAAGAAATGTGAGAAAATGTTAATGCCTGAAAAGTGTATAAAGTGTGTGGTGTGGGGTTTTACAGCCATAAAATATATATAATAATTGTAAAAAATAAAGCTGACTACTTCGCGGATTTCGCCTATTGCGGGTTATTTTTAGAGCATAACCCCCACGAAAAACGAAGGACCACTGTATTGCAATTTCAAATATTCAAATGATAACACAATGCTCCACGGTTGTCGTAGATTATAACCACAAAGCCGGCACAAGCACAATAGCTCTTCTTTAAAAGGCCTGTACCTGATGTTAATGTTTTCTGTTTGAGTTAAATGGCCTGTATGCAATGTATTGTTAAAGTAGTTTAAAAAACAACAACACACACAACCTTTGTATTTTACCTTTGCAAGTATTCTGTTGGACAATAACTAACAGAGAAGTTACTTACAGTGTCGCTCATTTTCAACCAATCAGAAAGACTGTTCGCAAAGAATTGTGGGAAATAACTCCCTAACACTATGGCAGACCACTCTGTCATGATGCATTTTCAAGAGTAAGAACATAACATGAAGAGAGAGAGAGATTGATGGGAACCATATGGAAACAACAGCATGACACTATCCTGGATGGTTGATTCAGTGTCACGAATATCAGAGTGGTAGAAAGGACTGAGTGGGCAGGGCTTCACCCAAACATGTTTCTTATTCATAGTTAAAAATCAGGTAATGGTCCTTTAAATACAAGAATATATTTCATTGCAAGTGTTTTATCAGACCAAAACCCTTGAAACCCTCTCCATAGACCTAACGTGTAGCTTTTCTGGTGGCAGACACACCACGTTCTTATCTCCATGGAGATGTTATACTTTGCCTCAAATATCACTTAAAACTGTTCTGTCTCCATGGAGAATTTTCCAAAGTTTGGTTTTAAGTTTCTATCTATCTTCTATCTCCATGGAGTGTACCCCAGGGCGCTTATGGCTATAGAAGTACTCCAAGAGATGAAAGAGGACATATGAATGGATAGAATATTGTGACACTGATCTGAGGAAAAGCGTTATATAAAACTAATTCATTCACATTCACATTAAAGGCCTATTATATAAGAGGGTCAGTGAAGTTAATCTTTAGTATTAAGTTTATGTTCAAATAGTTAGCAGGTGCAAGTTTCAAACTGAACAGAAAATGCAGTGTTGTTTAACTTTCATTCACTCGTGGAAGGTAACAAAATACAAGTAGTAAAGTAGGTATCTGTACTTTTTTTTTTAGGTATCTGTACTTTTAAGTAAATTTTACAGTCAATACATTTGAGAAGAGTATCTGTAGTTACTACTCTGCTACATTTTTTAACAGGACTGAAAATGTTAAAGTACTTTTCATATGATTTGAGGGGTTATTTTTACTATGTTCGTGGAAACATTATGACTAAAGTTTTCAAGTTCAAGCTTCGGCTTTGAGCAAACAAAATAAATACACAGGAAAATTTAAGAAATGGATTCATATTGTTATTGTTGACCAAAATATAAATCGTTTTAAAATCACTATCAGTACATTTAACACTTAAACAAATTAATGACACATACTTTTCCTGTTTACTCTTAAAGTACACTTTTAACAGGTACTTAAATACTTTTACTCAAGTAGATTATTTCATGTGATACTTTTACTTGAGCAACTTTTTACTTCTGTATGTGTACTTTTACTTAAGTAGCAATATAGAAATAATATTGAGTACTTCACCCACCATCTGCTTCGTCTGCTTTAATTTAAATGCAAAACTGATGTCAACATGTACATTATTACACCTATACCTCAGTCTCTTTCATGTTACACTTTATTTACATATGAACGTCATTTGTGCTGCTATATTTCGATCTTTGACTCCACTCAAACACACATACAACACCGTTATGTTTACGAAAGCCTTATGGAGGTGCGCAAACCCTTAACAACACGCAGATAACGAACAGTATCCCCAGAGATGAGAGAGACGCTGCTCATCGAGTTCAAAACAACCCGTAGCTTAACAAATACCACTCTGCTATTTGGGCAAAATGAATTACTGTGGGTATGTAGCGGGACCGGGGAGTACGGCAGAGCAGAGACTCGCATGTCTGAATTTGCGTTGTATCTTTCGCTGGTTAGACCTCTGGGGACATGTGCTGTTTTAGATAATGATGGGTCCTGCGTATTTGCTGATACCTGCATTACGCCACGTTCAAATCTCATCTCCATTTTGGCGCTGCTGTTGTCACCTATCTGCAGCACGCAGTCGGAATAGGGAAATAGATTTGCTGTAGGGCCATGCTGGAGGACCGCGGAGGAATCAGGTGAGATGGAGATCGTAATGGCGGAATATGGAGGCCTCGTAATTTCACTGAAGGCCCTGAAGTAATGTCCAGTTGGAGTTGTTGGTAGCGTAATGTTCGGGGATATAATGCACAGTATGGACTAAATATAGGCTCACATAGAAGACCATAGACAATATCAAAGGGCTTTTAGAGATCACATGTTGGATGTAGCTTCGGGGTCTGCAACCACTCTCTAAAGAGCCATATGCGGCTCTTTAAAGCCTCCAGTGCGGCTCTTTGCACTTTGATTGAGAGGGAAAAAAAGGAAAAAATGTTTTGGGCATACTTTATTACGTTGTATTTGATAGTGTATCTTACTAAAGAGCAGTCTGTGTATGTCGGAGCAAATCCCATGCATAAACTCGGAAAGAATATAAGATAATTGTGTAAACATTAAACATAAAATGCACCAGATTGCAGGAAAATGTAATCACTATAGTATTTTTAGTTGGTTGGTTGGGTTATTGTGTATGGCAATTAGCACAACTAGACCGACACAGAAGAACCGGGCTGCTCAGGGAGCTTGTGCATGAATGACACAGAACACAGATTGGATTGAAATAAAATGAAATGTATTAGACAGTCAAAACATAAAGTAACATACCATTTTATCAAATTGAACAAAATAAACCTTTTTAAAACAACAACAACAAAAGAAAAGCAATCAAATATTTTACTTTGTGTGAGAGTTCAGTGCATTCCTTTTTTACTTTTTTTGTGTGCGATTTTGCATGCTTTTTTTTACAGTGTGTGAATGAGCATTGTGTTCTGCGTCCCGATTGGCTAAGGGACTGTAGACCATTGTCCATCAGTCGTGCCGTGTCTCATGTACAGTACAGAATGTGGTCGGTCCTGAGAGATGGGTGAATGCCGTTCAGAAGGGTGGGGCGATGACCTACGTCGCCCCCGGCCGATCGAAAGGGAGTCGGGTTCAGATCCCCGAATCTGGAGTGGTGGAGATAGGCACCGCAAGGCGTCCAGTGTGGTAACGCAAATGATCCTGGAAAAGCTGACTACTTTGCAGATTTTGTCTATTGTGGGTTATTTTTAGGACATAACCCCCCCGATAAATGAGGGAGCACTGTATTTTCTTTTATTCTTTATATTGTATTGTATTGATAGCTGAAAACAGTTGGCTTACTTCTTTCAAATACATTTCTTAATCACTTTGACTTGTACTTGTTACTTGACTTGGCTCTGGACTTTCATTGGGTTGGAAATGGACCAGTGTGGCTCTTTTGCTGTTAAAGGTTGTAGACGTCTGATAGTTTCATGTGAGACCATGTATTTCTGACACACAAATGAAAATCACTCCATGTTAGAAGGTACATGAAGGTAGAATATAAGAATGAGGAAAGTCATGAGTGCATGCTGCAAAACATGGGGTGACCACTTCAAAAAGTAGGATGGGTTTTGCAATTTTAAAGGGCGTGTTGGAATGAACTCAAGAAATACATTGATTAAATTACCATAAAAGAAAGAGGATAGTGTTGTACGAGGGATATAAAAAATTTCGTTTGTTCAGATGGTGGAAACAGTAACAGATGCTGTGTGGAGAGTAGATAAAAAATAAAACACTGCAGTTCATAAGTCAGGTCTTTAGTAATTAAGAGCTACATTCAACCTTTATGACTTAAAACATGGATTAAACAAACAAGCAAGGTAAATATACAAAACATTAATCAGACACTAGTTGCCGCTATAAAGGTGACACTTTCAAGGCGCTCTACCTGATTTTTACGGTCTTAAAACATGAAAAACAGAACTGGTTCATGTTAAAGTGTCATAATGTTCGGGCAGACGGGACCAAAGAATGCAGAACTCGGAGCAGGTTTACAGTGTTTATTTACAATGGTGAACAAGACAAGCCAAATGACGGTAGATCTCACAGTGAATCGGGAGCGGGGTGGCAGGCCAGGGTCCAGGGGTGAGACGTGGGTGCAGAGACGAAGACAAGGATATCAATACCGTGCAGGGAAACGGGGTCGGAGGCGGGAGCGCAAAGCTGGTCCAAGGAGCAAGATGTGAACACGAAGACACCAGGCACTTAGACACGCAGACACGCAGACGATCTGGAACCGAGTGAAGAGTCCTGGCTCCTCCTATCCACCGCAGGTGTGATTGATGTAGATTGATTCCAGGTGTCACACGGGAGGAGCCCAGGAACTCCACCCAGCTCCAGGCTCAGTACAGGTGGGGAGGGAAAGAACAAAACACGAGGCAGGACAAACAGGGATCATGACGTAAAGACACTGGTCCAAGTTATTCCATGCTTCTTTTATGCACTCCAGATTACTAATTATTCACAAGGATGAGCTTATAAGCAGTTTTCACAACTCTCATAAACCATGTGGATTTTTGCCATGATAACAAC